>JAOVVA010000001.1:33379782-33393271 GCA_028565275.1 Leiocassis micropogon
CTAATGAAGGAGGTGTGGCCTCTGTGATTCACTTCTAATGAAGGAGGTGTGGCCTCTGTGATTCACTTCTAATGAAGAAGGTGTGGCCTCTGTGCCTTATTCTCTGTAAAGGAGGTGTGTATCAGTCCCTCATACTGTACTATCCTTTAACCCTGATGTTTAAATGCCATAACATTTTAACCATAAAGCTCAGCTTAAAGAGTCTGTTCTTAGACGCGCACAGCAGCAACTAACACAAACAGAGCTAAATAAAATGCTCCATGACTCACCTGATTGATTTATACTAAATGGGTTACACATGTCAGTATCAGTACTGGAATCAAATACGAAAAAACTCTGCTTGCTCGCCTACTGGCTCTGAATAAAATGCTTCCCTCGGTTTTATGTTTGTGGTTTTTACGAGACCAGATTGAACCTGCAGTTTTATGCCCTCTGTAAACTTTTCATCATTTTTTGTACCATACTTTATAAGCATTACATTTTTATTTTTAGTATAAAACATGTCTAATATGCATGAAATTTGTAGACATACTAAATTTTTTCCCCTTATCTTTTAGTTACAGTGTTAAGGAGAAACATTATAATAAATAGGGTGTAAAAACTTTATGATTGAATTCAAATTTCCACACAAAATGTGGTAGTGTGTGGCGTTCCACTTACTCTGGCATTGTCTCATTTCATGACTGTAATACAGAATGTGATTATCAGCTAATTTTATCACATCTCTCACCACCCTTTAAACATTTGGCTTTTTACAGCATTTACACTCTGTTCCCAGTTTGGCCCGTACAACTCAAATAATCATTTCATAGAGTGTCCTTAAGTGTACATTCCCATACTTGTACTTTTGTGTATGTCGGTTGTTCGCTTTCCAGTTAGGTGAGTAGATCTCGGGAATGACATCATTCGGTGATGGTATTTGAGTTTCATGTGTTTCCTGCAGTTAGGTTGAGCATTGCTGAGCTCAGAATTAGCCATGTGTCTCAGTCAAAATCAAAAGCCTTGAGCGGTTGGCAGTGTTAAAGCGTTCAATCGACAAACCCAGGACTTGACGTTAATCGGACGGATTGTTTTTATATCGCCGTGCTCACCGGATTAACTGGAAATCGATTTAACACGTGTGCTTTCTTTTCTCTTTTCCATGAAGACTGAATTCAGATCTCACTGGCAGAGACAGTAGTGCTATTCACATCTACTTTGGATTCTGGTTCCTCCCTTTAATGATTTTTTTGGTCTGTTTTCAAGTACTTCGCTCAGCAGGTCTTCTGTTTCGTGAGGATCAGTGGCAGGTCGCCCTTTGGAATTTTGTTCCAGACAGCGTTAGGAATGCCAGCTCCTGAAATCTAATTGTTTAACTTTGTCTATTCTCTTACTCATTAACTCATTCTATATACCACTTATCCTGCACAGGGCCACGGGAGGCCTGGAGCCTCTCCCAGGTGACTCAGGGTATAGGCGGGGTACACCCTGGACTTGGATGTCCATCACAGGGCACGAGCACACACACTCACTCACACAGTATGGGCAATTTAGAAATGACGATTAGCCTAATCTGCAGGTCTTTGGATTGTGGGAGGAAACCAGAGGACCCGGAGGACACCCAACAAGCATGGAGAGAACAGGCAGACTCCAAGCACACAGACCCGAAGGTCGGACTCGAACCCTGTACCCTGGAAATGTGAGGCCACAGTGCTAACCACTATGCCACTATGCCAGATTTGCCTATTCTTTGTTCATTAATTCTGTATTCATTTGAAATTCTGTATTATTTGATCATTCAGGAAGGGCATTAAGAAAGATGCCCTTATTTGGTCATTTTTTATTCTGCATATATATCTATACACATTCCAATACAGAGTTTAGAGTTTAAGTTCAGTCCTGGTACAACACCTCTGGAGTTGTTGGAGTTTAAGAGATTCACTGGAGAGCCCAAAAATTGCAGCTTGGATGAACTGCTGGGATTTGACATTTCAGCCTTCTAATCTATCCTGTATTCTAACCTCAAAATGACTACTTTGATTCTCAGAGATATGATTGGCAATGTACTGTACGTCTTTACGAGCGTCACAATGTAGTATGAATATGTCATACTTTTGGACTAAATGAATATACAGAGGATGCAAGATTTTACATGAATCATGTATCAAACTGTAATGAAAAAATATCTTAAGAAAAATATTAAATAATAGTAGAAATAAGTACTTACTTGCATACTTTTGTTTTAGTTGTTGAATTTCATATGACCTCCTTACAGACATACAGTCCAGTGTACTACTTATATTCTAGAATGTCATTCGTGTTATATTCTATATAGTGAACATACAGTATGCTGTATAATGAATATAAATTTATTAGGAATTGGGTCTTGCTGTGTGTTTGGAGGAGCAGAGGTTAAAATAGATAAACAAGGTGCGTTCAAGTCAAACCAGGTCTTTGTCTTGTGCAGAATAACAGAACACGTATGAAAGTAAAAACTCCCTTTATCCCAGCATTTTTTTTAGTGATTGGGTACCCTCAAGGTAGAAAGTTTTGATCAGACCATGATCAGGTCTGAAATGCTGGCCTCTCAGGATTTCCTTTAATGGCCCAAATCCATTAATGGGGGGGGGGTATGAGAGGGGGGCAATAATTCTGAGTCGAGTTCCTATAACGTGCAAGTGGTGTTGGTAAATGATTTTGTGTACAGTTCCCACGGACAGATGTGCCTCCTCTACAAGTTGTCGATTTTCCAGGATCAGGTGTTCTAGTCTCTGAATGTTCACAGGAACGACTGCAATGGGTTCCGTGCCAGCTCAGCCGGGATCATCATTCACAGACATATGGGCTTCTTTAAAATGTTTGAACCATTCGTATATTTTATTGCAGCTAAGAGTCTCATCACTGTACTGTGCTTTAAGTTTTCTGTAAATGTCAATCAGTTTTACACCCTCATTCTCGAGAAATTTTTATCACAACTCCCGTGTTGACTTGAAGACCCCTTGGAAATTTCTGTGTGAAAATTAGTTAAAGGGGACAGATTTTTCTTTTTTTCTTTTGGATCCCTGGTAACTAGAGAAACTACATATTAGCAGCAAAAACATACACTGTCAAATGCTTACAGTACAGTATGTGCATTATGCAGCATGGAAGTATAAAATAAAACTTTAATGCAAATTTTAATGCAAAATGAAAGCAGTCCGAATTTTAAGTGTCTAAAGTTAGCTGTGTTTCGCTTGTTTCACAGGTTCACTCAGTACATGTAACCTACTTTATTTACTACATAAGGAGAGAGAGTGTGTGTGTTATCCTGTCTGTACTTGACACTGAGAACGAGTAAAGTGTAGCCTCCTTTTCAGGGATGGCTTGTCTAATCTCTTCAACAGAGCTCATGTACGTGCACAGTGTGTGTGATTGTGTGTGTGTGTGTGTGTGTGTGTGTGTATGCACGTTTTTTTTTTTTTTTTTTTGCACATCTATTTCCTCCAGGCCAGTGCCTCCTCACGTGCCACTGGGCTTTGCTCAGTTATCGTCTCCTATTTATATCCTCTCCATCGATGGCACTTCACTTCCCGTCACTGAAAGTACAAGACCCTCAATCTACCAAGAGCCTGCAGTTCAGATAGATCTCAGCTCCTGCTTTACTTAGATTCCACAAGAAGCTTCTCAAACCTAGCTTATCACTTAGACATTGTTGGTGTTAAGGTATTAATATAGAGAATAATCATTAAGTTGGTGTGCGTATCTGAAGGTGACAATACTTTGACAAGCATTTCAAGATAAAGATTTTTGACTCATACGGCATTCTTTCATACTTAGACAGCGCTCTGGTGATCTCTTTGGCATTAACAGTTCCATTGAGATACTGTATCTCTTTCTGTCTCAGTCTACATCCTGACGCTCTGTAGCCTGTCACTAACAGCGTTCAGCTGCTCAAGAGTCCTGCTTAGTGCTGGACACATGGACGGCATGTGCCAGTGTTGCTACAGGGTCCTACACACAAGAAGAGCCTATAATCAACCAACCAACCAATCAACTCACTAACAGTTATGTTTCCATATACACAGTCACATGAGTAGCCTGAGTTTCAGACTGACAGAAAATCAATGAACCAAGCAGGGCAGTATCTGGGTTACCAGCGACCTGTCCAATTTTAACAGAAAATATGAAAAGGAATGATTTATGTTGTATTTTTCCACCATCATCTATATTCCTGCTTCATATGAAAGGACTTTCAACAGGAATGAGGAAATATTAACTAAAATCATCATGTGGATGTCAGACAGCAGTATGAGCAGTGATAGCACAAAGTTTCTTTGCTGATTTAAGGAGAATGATCTACTGTCAATCACTGTTGACATATTAATGGCATAAAAAAACTTTCACGATAGTTCAATTTAAATTATTAAAATGAGATGCTATTAATAGAGGAAAATGACCTTCGTACTTCGAAGAAGAAATGTAGTCAGAAAAAAAAAAATCGTGAATGGAGATTACTTCAATGCCTGGTGAAATTGCATCGTTTAAAATTGACAATAGAAATCAGACAAGTTTAATATTGAATGTAAGAGCGTTTGCATTTGAGAGAGTGTTATGATCTGGGGTTGTTTCAGGCTCAGAAATGTTATATGGCAATAAAATGAAGTTAGCTGATGACCTGAATGTACTGAGTGACCAGGTTATCACATTAATGTATTTTTTTTTTCTTACATACAAATATATCTTTATATAAAATGTCGTATGTTCGAATATTTTGCTTCTAATGAACCAGGCCTTTTTTTTTTGTGTATTTTTTCAATGTAGTCTTTCAAACACACTGCCCATACAGTTAAATCATACCTCAACAGAAAAATAAATAACCACGACGGACCACTATCAGTCAGAGCTAATGAAAGAGAACCGAACAAAAGGCAGCTTTGGAATGTCCTTCAAGAAAGCCTGGAGAACTATTCCTGAAGACTACATGATAAGAAAGCTTATGTAAGAGAGTTCAGGCTGTGTTGAAGAATAACAGTAATACCAAATAACTTACAGTAAGAGAATTTATAGCTTGTTAGAATTATACACACTATACTGTTCATGTATGTTTGCACATGTTACAAATAAATGACTGTACTGAAAAGAATTGACTAAATTCTTGTTTTTATATTGTACCTGCTAGTAATAGCCAAATATTTTATGTGTGCTAAACTAGCAGGATTTCTGAGAGGAATTTACGTCCTTTTTTTAAATATTCACTGCTCAGACTACACAACAAGCTAACATGCTAATCTGACAGGATTCTTAAGCATACTGTGTGTAAGTCTTCACTGTGACTAGCCAACAAGCTAATCTGCGCTAAGTTTTCACAATTCCAGAATTTCTCAGATATACTGTACCAGTAAAAAGTTTGAACACCTTCTTATTCAATAGTTTTTTTCTTTATCTTTATTCATTCATTGTAAATTGTACAGTTGTAAATTGATACTGAAGGCATTGAAATGATGACAGAAGAAATGTGGAATTATATACTCAACAAAAATGTGTTAAATAAGGCAAAATATGTTTTATATTTTCCATTCTTCAATGCTGGTCATCCATTCAGTCCAGTAAACGTATCCACTGCAGCAGAGGTAGCTCCTGGCCTTCCTTTCGTGAGATGGCCCTCATGAGAAACTGTTTCACCAAAGCTTTTGATGGGTTTGGCGACTGCTCTTGGGCATAAATTATACGTTCTTGAGATTTTTCTGATTTCTTAAAGTAATAATAGGTTGTCTTTTCTCATGAATCTGATGAAAGAATGCCATGAGTGTGCCAAGCCGTCATCAAAGCTAAATGTAGCTACTTTGGACATCTTTGAATATCTAAAATATAAAACATATTCTGAGTTGTTTAACACTTTTTTTGTCTTCAGTATTAATATACAATGCTGAAAATAATAAAAATAAAGAAAAAACACTAAAAGAGAAAGTGTGTCCAAACTTTTGACTGTTAGTCTATATAAGTCATTTTCACTACTAATATTAGCCAACTATCTAATTTGTGTTAACCTGACATCATTTTTGAAAGGATTTCAAGTTGGACAGTACGAGAATCTCACTATTAATAGGCAGGTGGCTTGTCGGACCATTTAACACGAGAATTTCAGGACATTTAGGTGACACATGGTTTGCTAGGCGGTTACTTGTACATGTTACATGATGCAATTTTGGTTCATAACACTAAAACATAAAATCTGCTTTCCTTAGTGGGTATTTATATGGTTTACACCACTAAACCCATTCTATTAACATCACTGGTTGGTCAAATTGATTCCACATTGCATATTGTGTTTATTTGAAGTGTCAGCTAAGCAACCAGTACCTACCGCCCACAGTTATCATTAGGGTACTTTTTTATTACTATAATCCTTTGCCATATTTGCTCATAGCGTTTAAACTTTATTTATTACAAGCCTGCAGATACTACTTGGAGGGTAGATTTAGATTTGGATCACACCACAGCTTTGGGTGTTAACAGAATCGTTCTTCTATCAGGGTTGGGTGAGCTAAAAGATGTATGTTTTAATTATTCTGTATTTATTAAATTTCACGGAAAATATAACTTTTATATTGCACTTTATAAAATTCTCTGTTGTGTTGAAATCATGTCATGTTACGAGTCTGTTACTGGTGGCATCCAACTGGTACGTGACAGAGAGTTCTGGAAGTGGTGAACTGGAAGTTCTGGAGTTCTGGAAGACAGTGAAACTGTGTAAAGAACTGATTACCAATGGTGCATTTAGTGATTAGAATATGAATGATATGAATGATGAGCATATTTTAAAGGTGTACTACACTGACAACCTGTAGAGAAAAAAACAGATAATGAAAGTTACAGTATGCAGTTACTATGAGTTATATAACTGTCTTTGGATGCCAAATGTCTGTCATTTATTATTATACTGTCTTCATGTCATGTTGGAATTGTAGCAATTATAGTTTCTGACTTATAAAATCCATTCATGTCTTTGCCATACTTGTAATTCCCACATGCGAATTCTGAAAGCTTGACAGTTGTGACATTGTACACAAAAACACCCTAAAAATGTCAGTGGCAGTGTCCACTATAATTTCCTCGAAGTTTTACCTATAGCTTGAAAAATTTGCTTTCTATTTTAAAACTAACCAATTAAACATCCCTGTTTACCTTACCTTAGCTATAAAATTTCTTGTGAATGAAGTCATAGAACCGATTACCATTTATAGAAGACTAGTACGATGATGAGTACGATGATGAGACATTTAGCCACAGTAACACATTTAAATGGTGCAAACATTTCAAAGAAGGTCGTACATCTGTGAATGACGGAGGTGGCTCAGAGCATATTTCTGTGGAAACTGTACACACAATCATTCGCCAACACCACTTTAACATTACAGGAACTCAGGAGGAAGTTATTGATCATCCCCCGTACGGCCGACATTTTTGGTCTGTTAAAGGAGTTCCCGGGAGGCCAGCGTTCCAGACATGAACCATGTAGTCTGATCATGGCTCTGGTTCTACTGAGAAAACTTTCTACCATGATGGTATCCAAGCGCTAGTGAAACACTGGGTTAAGTGCATTAGTGTAACAGGGGATTATATAGAGAAATAAAGGGAGGTTTTACTCTCATGACTGTGATCTGTTATTCTGCACATCCAAAAGTCCCGGCTTGGCTTGAATGCACCTCATATTTTTGGTGTAAGATAGATACATTACCATAGAAATGACTAATGAACAATTTGCAAGAAACTCCAGTACTAGCTTGCTATATTCATGTACTGCTGAGCCCCACATATGACATAAATTATAACAAAAGTATGCACACGCAAGTATGTAAAAAAATATACATAGTTCATGCTTAGACTACAAGGACCTAATAACCTCATTTTTGTAATTACTCTTTGTAAATGATTAGATTTGCACTCTGTACCATACCTTCATAATTAGTATAATATACTATAAATGTAGTATATGGTATAACATTTTATAGTGTCATAGCATATAGTGGTTACTTTTTAGAAAAATCCTATTTTGACACAGTTACTGACTTTTTTTTTTTTTTTTACTTTTCTTGATGCAGCTGTGCCATAAATTTTCCATTTCCCATTTGTTGAATAATTAATTTAATGATCCTGTGCAGGATGTTTCCAAATTTGGGATTTTATTTTTAACCAAACCGTGATTGATACTTTTCCAGGACTTTGTCCCAGACTTGTTTTGGTAGCTCCTAAGATTTCAGGAAACGTGTTTAGGTGCATTCTCTAACAAAGTTTATGGTATTTAAAAAATAAAAAAAAAAGGTATAATCATATTGAGATTATGAGAAAATTTTAATTGCATACAGATCAATTTTAATGACCTGTTTATACTGTATGATCTTTAATGGAAATTTGGTTTCACCAGAACAATAATGGTGGTTTCACAGCAATGGAGGTCAAAACTTTTATTTATTATTATTATTAAATCATTTTGCAACTTATATTGACTTGCCCTGAATTTAACATATTATATTTGGGTATGTTTGTTGTATATTTGGTGTAGACTTATGACAGAATACCATGATCCATTTCACTTTTGTGTTATATCACAATAAAGTGAGTGTGAAAACTTATGCAGGGCACTGTATCTGTATACTTTCAATGCAAATGTTTATTTTGTATAGTTAGTCTAATTGCAGTGCTTTATACCTAAGATAAACTTTGTGGTCAGACTTAATTTGAGATGAGGCATAGACTCCACCAGACCTCTGAAGATGTGCTGTGGTATCTGGTAGCAAACCGTCCATAGCAGATTCGGTCCTGTAAGTTGGAGGTGAGGCCTCCATGGATCAGACTTGTTTTTCCGGCACATCCCACTGGTACTTGATCGGATTGAGATCTGGAGAATTTGGAAGCCAAATCAACACCTCTAACTCGGGGAATACCATTTCCATGTAAGGGTATACTTGGTCTGCACCAATGTTTAGGTAGGTGGTATGTTTCAATGTAACATCTGCATGAATGTCAGGATACTAGGCATTTCCCAGCAGAACGTTGCTCAAAGCATCAGCCTGCCTCTGCTGGCTTGCCTTTCTCCCCACAATGCATCCTAGTGCCATCTGTTTCCCAGGTAAATGGCATGACGTAAAAGAAAATATGATTCATCAGACCAGACCACCTTCTTTTATTGCTCCATGGTCCAGTTCTAATGCTTGCATGCCGATTGTAGGCACTTTTGGAAGTTTATAGGCAATAGCACGGACACCCTGACCAGTCTGGAGCTATGCAGCTTCATATGCAGCAAGGAGTGATAAAGTACATTGTGTGTTCTGAAACCTTTCTATCATACCTAGTATTAACGTCTTCAGCAATTTGTGCTACAGTACAGTAGCTCTTCTCATTGATCAGACCAGACTTGCTTGCCTTCACTAACCACTGCATACTGGGAACACCTCACACGAGCTGCAGTGTTGGAATTGCTCTGACCCAGTGGTTTACCATGACAATTAGACTTTGGTCAAAGTCACTCAAATCCCTACACTTGCCCATTTTTTTGCTTCCAACACATCAACTTCAGGGACAATTGCTGCATTATATAACCCACCCACTTGCAGGAACCACTGTAATGAGATGATCAATGTCGTTCACTTCACCTGTCAGGTTCCTGCTTCCAACACATCAACTTCAAAAACTGACTGTTTACTTGCTGACTAATTTATCAAACCCCGAGACAAGCAGTGCTATAACGGGATAACCATGTTACAAGACATGTTATACCCAATCTGTGTATATTATAGATTAAGCAGAATTAGTATTGTTTACGGACATTGAAAAGATATCTATGATTTATTAATGCATGGACAGTTTGACTCTGAGATTTTACTCTGACATACTTCAGAGGACAGCATTGACAGCCTGAGGTGAGTTTCTTCATTATTCAGTAATACACACCTGGGAAATTAACCATAAGGGCAGAGTGTTTCTCAACTCACACTTTCTCCTAAAAGGCATTATTGATTGCCATCATTTGACTGCAGTACGGCTCTGGTTTGAACTAATCTCCGGTGTGAAATTGACCTGTCGTAGGCCAAAATAGACAAATCCCCCCCAAAAAAGGCATTTCACACCTTTGTTTTTTTTTTTCTTTCACTTTGTGTTTTTTTTTCCCAGAAGCTTGTGTAAGGCACACGTTTTAGCCAAATTAATGCCAAGAATTAACTTTCTTCAAATGTTACAACATCTAATTGCTTTAAATGAATCCTTTTTTAAAGGTTAAAGCAGAAGGACAATTTAACCACTTTGGGCACGGCTCCTCAACTCAGCAGGAGTTACTGATTTCAAATCCACCAGCACATAAAAAGCAGCTTAGGCACAATTTGATCTTCCTGAAAACTCCAGAGAAAGCTAACAGGGCAACAAAAAAAAAACGCACTTTGTATGACTCAATTCGCTCAAGAAAGTGTGATCAGTAACAGTAATTTGCCAAAAGAAAGTAAAAATGTATTTAAGCAAATGCTGTAAACATGCACATGAGTCCTATTATGAGTTTAACTGTGATAATGTGGATTAGTGGGATGTGAGTAGTGTGAAGACTTGTAATGCAATGGCAACAAACTGTCATAGCAAATTATTTTTCTTAAAATGAATTCTTGCATTTTTTGAGCCGGTCATTGCTTAGGAGCTTGGTTGTCCAAAGTTAACAAATACTGTAAAAAAAAAAAAAAAAAATTCCCCTCCAATTTGTTCACTTGTTTGTTCTGACCCAAATCTACTCTATCATATGACAACTATCAGCTGAAGTGTCTGATGGCTAACATGGTTCCTCCAAGACATGTGGAACCACATATAAGAGAGTGCTGTCCACCCTCCTCAACATACAGTAAATGAGCTCATACTGTAGATAGCCATGATTGCCAAGAGTTGCTGTGATTGACAGGGAAGAGATTTATGCCCCTTGACATCATGGATATCATTGCCAGGAATGGCTCTGGCATCATCAGGATATGAATTTACTATCTCCAAACCACAGATCATATGTTTTTCTACTGTGTCACAGGAAGTCCCAGTGTTCTTCCTGATTTGTTATTTGATAATTTGTCCATCTGGCGGCATGGTGGCTTCAGGGTCCAGATTTGATTTCCGCCTCAGGGTCTGTGTGCAAGGAGTTTGCATTTTCTCTCCATGCTTGGTAGGTTTTTTTTCCCAGGTCCCTAGTTGGACTACAGAGGTTCGTAGATAAATAGATAGAATTTGTCCATGTAGACATCTAGAGATAAAGAGCTACCATAAAATCAACATATATCATACATCAGCCATAAAATTAACAGCACTGCCAAATGACTTGAATAACATTGATTATCATGTATATACCAATAAACTCACCCATATCCATGGGGACCAAAGGCCAGCTCATCCAACCTGATCCCACAAAAAAGACAATGTAGCATAAATCACAGAAAATGTCAAAGCTGCCCATGATAGAAAGGCACCGGTGCACCACAGTCTGCCGTGCACGGGTCCCAGCAGACAAAGACTTCAAGGTTGTTGACCCGGCCTCCAAACTCCCCACATCACAATCCAATCGTGCACCCATGGGATGCGCCAGACAAACAAGTCCAATTCACGGAGGCCACACCCTACAACCCAGAGCACTCAAAGGATTCGCTGCCAACATCCTGGTGCCAGATACCACATCACACCACCAGAGGTGTTCATTTGCAATAATTTTCACCTTGTTTCAAGAAAAAGTACCCTGGAATTTACAGTAAATTTTTTAGACCATATTGAAATAAGTTATCCATCTACCTCAGTGTCTACAGTTTTGCTGACTGAGAAGGCTGTTATAAATCTGATCCCTATGGCTCATCAGGTTGTCACTTCATTTTTTCCCCTAAGACACGTTCTCAGCTTCACTAATGGCTCACTAATCCTACCCACGTCTGAGGGTATAGTATGTTTCCATCCAAACAGGCAAAAGTGAATCAGATTTATATTCTGAGAAGAAGTAGATCATTAACTTACATCATCAAAAGGGCACCAGCTAAACGCACTCACCCAGAGTCAAGCAGAGAGTGAAACTTACACTTAATATGGCACCACTTATTCCATCAGATAAACTTTTTATCCATAAACCAGCGTTCCCGCCTCTGATATTACAGCAGGATTTAGAATGTCAGGGTTTCCTTGGTGTGAGATTGAATATCCATCAGCAACGATGGAAATCCCTGTCAGGCAAAACTTTGACACATAAACATGGTGGCAGCGTCGGTTCCAGATCTGACTAAAACTGCCAAGCGTTTTTTCGTGTTTTTTTATTCAGCACAAAAAATGCAGTTCTTGGCCAGCGATATCGGTTCATTTCCAGGATGAAAACTGCTGCTGGTGTGGAACCAAGAACAAGTACTGTTGATTTAGCTTGCAAGATCAGTGGTGACAGCTTCATCAGGCTATGCAACAGAATGGATTGAAGTTACTTAAGGTTATAGCAAGGGGGAAAAAAGAAAAATGACTGTTGCTATGGCATAAGTGATAACATGAACTAACTTGCTTTGTAGTGGTTTACATGTAGCTATAAATGGATGCATCGTTCATGAAATATGCGTTAGCAAACTGCTCTGGTATGAGTGGAATAAATGAACACATGGTATGCGTATACAGGAAAGTAATCAACCATGGTGTGATGCAGCCTGCGGATTATTATTATTCCATCATATTTTGTTTTCATCATCAATCACCCAGAGTAGTTCAATGCATTTTGAGGAATTGTTCGAAATTATATCCATTGAAGGTCAGATATTATGGTGCGTTTAATCAAGACTGCATAGGTCTTAGAGCTCTCCAAAATGTGTCTGTTAATTTTCCAGCTGAAATACAGTACAACTCCGATCCTGCATTCTATAGTACACATTTTTCACTCCTTTTCCAAAAACTTTGTTTCAGTGTCTTTAGCTTTAAAGCTTAAAAAAAAAACCCGTCTCTGAGCGACCCTTTGAGGAAGTGCATTTCCCTAGCCAATCAGAAATCAGGAACTAGAAACATTCCTGTTGGGACCTTTCTCAGCCATTTTGCCACTTGCACTTCTGATGAACAAAATAAGAGGCAAATAACATATATAAGATTGTGAGTTCACCATAACATATTCAATATTGAACAATATAAAAGTTAAAACACAGCTAAGAGCTGAAGAAGCCTGAGTTAGCCGTTTGCAGTTCATCACTCCCCCTAGCCTAGCCTTATTTACTGTAGGTCTTAAAAACGGCATCCAAAGAACAGCAGAGCTGGATAGAACTGGGCCGCGGAGGGTCTCTTGGTATATGAGGTCACATAAGGGGGAAACCTGATTTGTTTGTTAAATCCCTGGCCACAGGTGGCACGGTGGTGTAGTGGTTAGCACTGTCGCCCTGCACCTCCAGGGTCCGGGTCCGATTCCCGGCCAGGCTCGAGTCCCGTCTCCCGTGTGCATGGAGTTTGCATGTTCTCCCCGTGCTTGGTGGGTTTCTTCCAGGTACTCCGGTTTCCTCCCACAGTCCAA
>JAOVVA010000001.1:33418177-33430774 GCA_028565275.1 Leiocassis micropogon
TATCATCTTCAGCATCAACAAGTCAACTCCATTGTTCCAAATGTCCCATTTCTTCCTGCAGATAAATCAAGTCCATCTCCAATAATGGTTGACCAAGGACCTCCCAGTTCTCCTATTCTTTCGTCTAGCAGCACCACTGGCACCACTAGCACCAAAGAATGGAGGAGCAAGTCTTTCAACGCCAAGCACAGTGCCACCTCCTCTATTCTTTCCATCAAACAGCCTTCCTCAACTTCCCTGGAGGTTCCTCCCAAAGTCATTGCCCAAAAGTCCATGCTAGACAAGCTGAAGCTCTTTAACAGCAGACCCTCTTCTCGAGCATCCAGCGTCACATCTCTAGAAGATCCTGAAGCTATAAATCCAAGTCCGAATGAAGTAAACATGTGTCCTGTCCATCCAGAAGCACATCTAGGCAACCAGCCACTTATAACGGCAGGTAACTGCAGTCCTAAGCTGGCAATGAAAGGTATCGCACAAAGGACACTGGGTAGGACTTTGGTGCCCAAGGTCAAGGCTGTTGAGAGGGACAAAGACAAAATGAAATCCAAAGCCAAAGATAAAACAACTAAACGATGTTCCCTCATTGAGCAAGACCGGATTATGGAAGAACGGGTAGAAAACAGGGCTGAAACTCCGACATTGGCTGATGGTAAAAAATCCACTTTGATTCCCAAAGGAACCAAGAACCATAACAACGCTAAGAAAGAAGGGTCTCCACAAAGTGGTATACCCAAACTGGGGCAAAACAGTAAAGCCTCAGGGGTGGTAAAGAACTCAGTTGCGCACCCTGGTGGAAAAGTAGAGCCTTCTCGTGTTTTTAGAGCTGGAGGTGCTCCATTGGCGCATAAATGTCCAACGGAGAACAAGAACTCTAACTCTGCTTCTAGGCTGGTGTCGACAGAAAGACGATGCAGTCAGAACAGTTCAAGTAATCTCACTCAGACCAGCAGTACAAACAACATTCAGCTTCCTCAAGCACAGCAAAGCCATCCCAACACAGCTACAGTCGCCCCCTTCATGTACAGGTCAGGTGGTACGGTTATGGTGTCTATATTTTCACACTGCTATTCAGAAGCTGTATAAAGGTAGAGGATTAGATTAAATTCAGTGTGTGTTCAGGAGTGGGCAAGGCAACAGTGCTAACCACTGAGCCACCGGGCACCGAGCACCGTACCCAACAAAATATTTATGAAAATCTGATCTTTGTTCCCCACAGAGATATTTTTCATACAGAGTTGTTCTTCAGTAGCTGTTAAAGGCAAAGAAGTAAATCCTCTTATTACAAGCCATTGTCTTCAAACAGTAAGGCAAAATATAGAAATTTAGGTCTATTTAAATAGGAAATTATAGTTAAAAAATAAAGTGGGGAAAACAGTAAAATAGAATTGATATAAATAAAAAACATGAAAAGTATGCTAAATTACATACTCATGAATACTCATAACAAAGGCACACTGAATACAAAATGAAAGGTAAAAATATAATAATTAAAATTATTAATTATAAAAACAACAAAATAAAACAAATAAATAAAACTTTAAACAAGCAAGACCAAAATAAAACGAATAGGAATGACAATTAAGAAATATAATGGTAATTTAATCATACATTAAATACAAAACTAAATATAATAATAACTAAATACAGTGGAACCTTGGATTACAAGCATAATTCATTCCAGAAGCGGGCTCGTATTCAAAAACACTCATAAATCAAAGCGAATTTTCCCATAAGAAATAATGGAAACTCAAATTATTCGTTCATTATTCACAGCCCAAAAAAACAAATACATAAAAATAATTAATACAAAATATAAAGTAAAAATAAAACAAATTAACCTGCACTTTACCTTTAAAAAAAAAGTAAAAATTAATCCCGACAGATAAGTGTTTTCGTTTATGCGCTCAGGCGCTGTGAGTGTTTGTGTGTGTGTATGTGTGTGTGTGTGTGTGTTTGTGTATGTGTGTGAATCTAAAGTAAGAGGAGAGGAAGAATCAGTCCCTCCCATCACCCCCTTCTCATCATACACAGTAAAACCTTTCTCCTTTCTTATTTGAATTTCACACAAACACACACATACACACACACACACACACACACACACAAACACACACTGCTGTAAAGTAAAACAAACAAACAAATGCACACACGTGGTCACAGTGTTATAGTAAACAGTACACGTGTGCATGTTGATTATACCAGTAAGAGACGAGCACTAAGACCGAGCAGGAGAGACGATTACCCACAAAAAGCGCAAGAGAGAGAAAAAAAACATTGGCTCAGTTGTGATCACGTGACGCTCGGTGTCAAAACAAGGAGTGCGTGCGTGATACATGATACTCTGTACTCGTAAACCAAGACTTGCTCGTTTTTCAAGTCAAAATTGATTAGATATCTTTGCTCGTCTTGCGGAACACTCGCAAACTGCGTTACTCGCGATCCGAGGTTTCACTGTATCTAAATAAAAACTACACATATTAAACCACTGGTCTTGAGCTGGCTAATAAATTGCTGATTAAATGTGTTTTTTGCCTCATGCATTTTGTAGGTCTCAGACAGACGTGGATAAGACAGGCATGAATGAAGGAGGAGAACGGAAGATGGAGAGATCTGTCCTCCACAGCAAATCCATCCACACATCTTTAGAAAGCCTGACAGGTACAAAACCTTTACCTTAAAAACTCTATCACCCTAAAAAATCTGATCAGTCTGGACTGTAATGCTGATGCTGAAATGTTTTTCTTTTCTGGGTAAAAATGTAGTTATGGTGTGATGGACTAGGTTGTGAGATGTTCTTTAATGTATCTAAATTTTTATCATATGGTGTTAAATAATGTCCTAGACTGATAACAATTCCTATAAAATGGAAAACTACTTATATTTAGCTAGCTTTGATTGACAGTACCAAAACAAAGAGTTAGTTCATGTTGCACCAACGACAGATCGATCATTCAACCATTTGATTTGGCGCAGGTTATACACAAATGTCTCGTTTTTATTTGGGACCAGCACTAAGGATGCCACTAAAGGATTAAACCTTAATCTTTCACATGGCCTAGTTTTGTAGTTGTTGATACATCACTGCAGTACATTACCAAAGTGTTTCTGTGTAGAGCAGAGAGTGTGTGTGTGTGTGCTGAACACCCTAATTTGGATGAGGTCCTCAAGAACTCTATTTTGCAAATTTGCCCCATTTGGACCATGTGCTATAAATAGACAAAGTTTCTACATTAAGTGGGTTCCAATTTGTTTTTTTTACCTCTGTGGATTTCATTAAAGGGACAGAAAACAATGTTAATTTTAACACATTTAAAACCTGTGGTCTGTTCAAGCGACCCGTCTGATCTAAATTCCGCAGGAAGAACCCAGAATTTGGTTCTTTGCGTGTCCTGCATCTAGCTAAGCGAATCCCACAGCGCTAGTGTCTCACTGGACAAGGAGAGAAAAGGAGCTCATCTGCATGATAAAGGCTGTGGATGTCAAGGAGTTGCCAACGCCGGTCCTTCTGTGTGTGTGCGCGTGTGAGTGTGTGTGTATCATGAGGTCATGTGAGGTCTTGTTTGAAAGACTGAATTCGTGCACAGTTTATATGTGTAATAATCTAACTGAAGCCAAGTGTTAATTAGTGCAAGGCTTGGCTTGTACTGTATATGAGGTAGTGAGTGAGTGTGGGTTTGGAGGCGTGGAGGTCTTTTTTCAGTCTGATAGCTTTCTGTGAGGAGACAAAGTCACCCTGTAGGGGAAGTGTGCTGGCGCGGAAACTGGAATGCCACTTAGTTTGGCTTTTCCCCTCTCCCTTTTTTCTCTGTCTCTCGCTCTCTCTCCCTCACTTTTCCATGGAGGAGAGGAAAAGGGAGGACCATCCTTGCAAGAGCTTTTCCTACAGATCACTCGATTTCTTTGGAAAAAGCTAGCATACAGTATGTGTCATCCGTTTCGACCGGAAGGGGCATAGAAGAGTGGAGTCAGGAGACAGAAGACACCTCAGCCAGCAAGACTCACATACCAGAAAGATCACTGACTGCACCAAGATGGACTCTGAAATGTACAAAGAACCTGATCCTGATAATCCAGGAACAGGAGACAGCGGCATATGGAATCGTGCATCTCCAAGCCGACCTGGGGGCCACAGCATGTCGGAGTCGTCAAAAGAAAGCTTGAAGGATGAAACCTCAGATCGGAGTACCTCAACAGGATTAGAAGAAAGTTCCTGCAGAAGTCCATCAGAGGAGAAGAACCCATCTGAGAAAGCTCAGAAAGTGGACAGGGAGTACGAGGCCATGCACACACCTGGCCAGATGTACCAGCTGCATCTAAGCCATCACACAGGTGCATGGGACAGCATTGCACGTGTTAATGAGGAGATCCTTCTGACCATGCTGGACATTTACGAGAAATATAAGAGTAAGACAATTCTCTAGTGTGGACCATCCCAAAGTCTGTGACTATGTTTGTGTGAAAACTTGTGGTTGTGGTAGAAATATGGTCTTATCATGTATAGGTTCATTTTAAACTGGTTTATGTTTGTTCTCAGCACCAGGGATATTATTTCAGGTTAATGATTTGAGGTGATAAGGTCAGGGACCTTTAAGTGACGACTGTGCCAATGTCCCTCGTTAGAAAAAAAATAAAGTAAAAGTTTCTACTATACCTATAACTGAAATTACAGGTTTGTATTAAGGCTATAATAATGCTATTGTTTTAATATGAATTGCTGATAAAGTGTTGTAGCGTAAGAAGAATAAAATGCAGCTACAGCATGCTACAGTATGTCATGCTTTATTGATTACATTTTATTTCTTGTTAGTCAGTTCTTAATTAACTTGCTGTGATATTTGAAAACAAAATAAATGTGGGATGAAGCATAAAACTTAAGATAATTGTGTAAGAAAAGAAAATAAAAATTTAGTCGATTTTAGAAATTCAGTTGTACTTTTCAGTCTCTGTGACTTAATGATCTTCAGCTCTTAAGGGCTTGGTAAGGTGTCAATTGGTAGCAGCTACAGTATTTGCTAACAGCTAATCTAGCACTTCTTCAGTTTGTAGTTGTGTTTTTTTTATAACTGAGTATAACTTTTATGTATAACTGTATATTGAGGATGTCAGCATGAATTAATGCTCTTACATGCTGTATATTTTTCCTTTTATTTTGTACAGTGGGCACTATGCAAAATGCTTGAAAAGGTCGCGTTTGTGGATATTTCCGGTCCTTTCTGATTGGCTAGAAAAATGCATTTCTTTAAAGGGACATTTGGAGGCAGTTCTAAAACAGGAGAAAAATTTATCATGTAAGAATGTATAATCTGAGGGTTATTTTAGCTGGAAAATGAACAGACACATTTTGGATACCTCTGAGACTTATGAAAACTGTTTAGTTAAAGGAGCCTGTTTATAAATTATTATCAACCACTGCTGATTTGAAATTAATCATTAGTATAATGCTCATAAGCTTGATTTTATGAAAATATTAAAGGTCAAATATTATGGTTCTTTCTAAAGTCCAAATGTACCAGTTTGTCCTTCTCCTAAAAATTTGATTATTGCAGGAAAAAAAAAATGCTAGGCTAATTAACACTATTAGTGCTAGCTACATCAACTGAGGAATTATTAGTATTAGCTCATGTTAATTAGTCAACTAGATTTCCGACAACTAGCATAATTAATGCTAACAGTTACAGGGAAATTAACTGCTGATCAACATCTACATGTTAGCACTGGCAAACAATACTGTACACCTCCAGTCAGACTCAGATTGACAGCCAGTGGTCACATGATCACATAAAACTTTTTTTTGACCTTTTTGTTTGTTTGTTTTATATATGTTTTTGGTCAAAGAAACATCTTACAAGCTGTAGATTTGTGCTCCACAAATAATAATAATCGCCACAGAATATTGTAGGTTGTATGCAAGAATCATACAAGTATGCAAGGCAGTTCTGCAGCTATCGCTATTAATGCTAGTTACTACAGATGAAATTGTTAATATAAACTAACTAGGTACAATTAGACCAACTAGCATTATAAACGCTAGCCACCCCAGATCAGGTAATGCTAAAATTAGCTAACATTAACTAGCCAGCGAATCTTTCAAAATATTCACATACCAGTTTGCTTAAACGTCTAGCTAGGTAGGGCATTTTATAGATTGTACTGTATATAAGCTCAAGCTACGATAACATTCATATAGATGAATATGTACTAAAAACTTTTTCAGCAGATGACGTAGCTTTATCATGATTAATTAAAAAAAAAAAAAGAATTCCCTCTCAGAAGAAATTATTCTAAGATTTAGGTCTTACTAGGAGATCTAGGAGGTTATCTGCCCCTCTCCCTCTGTACGTTTCCCTCATGCTCCAGGCCAAGCGGCTACAGAGCCATATGCAGAATGCTAGCCAAATGTTAGCATTAGCTTGATATACTGAATGGAGTTGTTTGTGCTAGTTTGCCAGAAAGAAACACACAGCCATTAGTCTTTCCTAAAACATGTTTTTTTACAGCGTGTGTATGAGTGTGTGGTCTTCTGAGCTCTTTGTGACCTCCTCATGATCGGCAAGCGGCTCTTAATCCGTGCAGCCAAATCCCCACTTACACACCAGCACATAGTGTGTGTTTATTTGCAGAGGTCTTATTCGTTCAGACAAGGGGCTGATCCTGTTAGCATTAGCGCAGTCTTACTAAAGCCGAAAAAAACTCTTTTGGGTAATGCTGGGAGATTTACTTAATATTTCTTCATTAATTAAAAGGGAGAGAGAGAGAGAGAGAGAGCTAGCATGGTGAAAAGAAATGCTTAGCATTTCTGGTTCTGACCTCGACCTGCAGTGTACTAAGGAAATATTAGAAGCGTTAGGTTTCGCTTCTAAAAAAAAATTATCTACTGTACTGTACAGTATTTTTTTAAGGGTTGGGGTCAGCAGAAAGTATTAGAGTGGCTTAAACACAACTGGTTTGTTTCTCCAGGTGAGGATTCTGAGAGCAGGAGACTGAGGACAGTTAAGAACATTGCTGATTTGAGACAAAACCTGGAGGAAACCATGTCCAGCCTGAGACACGTCACTCATATCAGTCACAGGTAAGGCATACACTCACTACACACAAAACAATTGAAGGGAAACTTGTCATATTCAACCTCTCATTAAAAATAAGGTTAAGAAGGAGAAGTCAAGGAAGAGCCTTAACTATTACGATTAAAACAAAGCAAGGGAGTAGGGGTAGCTCGGTGGTTAAGGTGTTGAACTGCTGATCAGGAGGTCCTTGGTTCGAGCCCCATAGGAACCTTGAGCAAGGTCCTTCAACCACAAATGCTCAGATAAAATTTAGTGTCATGCTGGCAAATTGCCATAAAAAGAACGGATATATCTCCAGAGTGGAAGTATCCGTCGCCTGATGTGCCGGGTGACACGTAGACGGATCCTTTCACCTTTCAGTACACAGCAAGAGGGAAGTTCACAGGTTCTGAAAAATGAGTCCAGCATGGAAGTACCAAAATGTGTAGTTCCTCAAATGAACACTAGGTGCTCACTTGAAAGTGAGTTAATCTCCATAGAGCCACATGTTGAACAGAAATTAACATTTGTGGCCTGGTACAAAAATGCTTGTGGTAACTAGTTGTGGTTCCTGTTCTGGGGTGAATTTTTATTTACCTCATGAGTAACAATCACATTAAGTTATAAAACCGTGCATAATTGGGGCATAGCCGATTTGAGGGACAGCTACATTTATGGTGTCAACCTGCTAGCTGTCTGCTAGATAACCAGCTAAGTGGAATCACAGACGTTCTTACCACAAGAAATGTAGGAGTTGACACAGGAGGATGTGTAGGCCGCCTTAATATTTTAGCTAAATTAAAGCTAATCTTGTAAGTAAGTTACCACTTATCTGTGGTAAGTAGGCATGTTCCAACCAACAGCTAGCCTCTGTCCATTCCACTCATTTGGCCCTTTATGGATTAAACAGTGTTTAGTCGAAGTTGAGCTGCTTGTTTCACTGCTGACTACCATAAAGTCTTGTTGCTGCCAGTTTTCTACAGATATCCAAAATCATAAAACTGGAACCCAGTACTATTGACCGAGGACAGATCGTTCCAGTTCCAATATTTTTGGTACTCTGTGTACATGCTTACTATTAGCTTGTACCTGAGAGAATAAATACAATGGCTCTGAAAGGGGGTGTACGTGGGTGTCTGAATGTGCATTCTCTTCCTAGAGATGAAAGCGATTCACGGTAAAGCCCTCTGGAGCCAGCAGTGGAAATCTGAGCAGCAACTGGAACCATATGGGTTTATGTGCAGACTGTTGTCATTTGTCTAATCCGTCAGCTGATTGAGTCACAGTGCTTTAATGTAAATTTTCCAAAAGATCACTCAGACTGAACTTATTAAAAGAAAGAAGCTAATAGAGCGTCTGCTTCGTGACATTCGGGTTATTTATAAAGGCTATCTTTTATGGTTTAGATATAATGTCTGAGACGTTCAACTTGCAGCTAAAAATATTTCTGTTAAATCAACACGAAGACTGAAAAGCCAAAAAAACATTTGGGAGTTTGTTATTTTGACACAAAATATGTCTCTTTTTTATTCCTCTTTATGACCATTTTCTGTTTAGACACAGTTTCAGTTGCATATTTTCAACATATCTAACCATGTGTGTGGCCAAGAGAGCCCGATCGTTAAAAAAATCTTGCTCTTCATACCGTCTTGCTTTAAAACATTTAACAGAGTGGTGCTTGGTATTTAGCCACACCAACTGCATGATCATAACTCGCCTACAGCGGAACAGAAAAGAATGCTCTAATTTCAAACCTTACCCTATGTACTTTTTTTTTTTACACAATACACCATATAGATTGATTAGCCATAACGTTAACATCACTGCCAGGTCAACTGAACAACACTGACAACATTGACACCAACTATATACAGTACCAGTAAACTAGTGACAGGATCATGGGCACCCATGCCAGGGACCAAAGGCCAGCCAATCTGGACCAATCCCACAGAAAAGTCAATGCAGCACAAATCACAGAAACAATCCAATGCTGATCACAAGATAAAGCACCAGAACACCCAGTGCACTACAGCCCTCCGTGCATGGGGCCCACAGACTGGCCACTAACCCAGCCTCCAAACTCCCCAGATCCCAATCCGACCAAGTGCCCATGGGATGCACCGGACAAACAAGTCCAATTCAAAGAGGCCCCACCTGCAACCAACAGCACCCAAAGGATCTGCTGCCAACAACCTGGTGCCAGTCACCACAGCACACCCCAAGAATCCCTGTGCAGCCACACCTAGTTGCACAAGGGGAACCTAAAACCTAGGTGGTTTTTATATTAATGTTATGGCTGATTGGTGTTTGTGATCTATTATAGTTTGTGAATGCACTATGGTTTAATAAATATGCAAGACAAATTACCATGTTGTACCTCACAATATTCATCCAAATGATCCAATTTTTACATTTTGTGCCTAATTTGCATCCACAGTATAGCTCTGTATACTCCTGGACTGTGTTCTTGCTTTGTACACCCAAGTAATACCCAAATTCACAAATTTTCTCACCTATCCAGTATATTCTTGGCCAATTCCACCCCAGTCATGTTTCGCCAATCATACAGCAGCTTCTCTGTATGTCTTCTCAAGTCTCTGCATGGTAGGGTGAACGCTTCTACAAGTCTTTTGGGGGTAGAGACTTGTGACACTTCAAGTTTCTGGCAGTTGCACCGACACCTATAAAAGGCCTGGCCACGCCTACACCTTCTCTCACTCTCATTTTGTAGCTAGTCCATGCTATATTCTTTCCTCCAGGCTTTCTTTATAGATTTTATTTGTTCTAAAAACTAGTTGGTTTTTAAATTGAAATTGTTGTCCTGACTCTTTGCTTCATTTGAGCATAAACGCTAAAATATTTTAAGGTAAATGATTAGACAACTGATGTAACTTTGTAGCTTTTATTTCAAAGCTAATTCAAGGTATAACACATTCAACCCCTAAGATACAGTATATAATGGTGACCAAAAAGTTTAAAGGTACCACCCATATGGAAAAGAAAGGTACATTTTGGTACAATTATTTCTCAAACTCTATGTCAAGCGTTCTACTAAGATTTAAGTAGTATTCTCTAATTCTAATAACCTTGTCTTTTAGATTGATGAGGATTCAGTTATTTGTCACATGTACTTTACAACACAGTGAAAGTCTTTTCTTTGCATATCCCAGTTAGGAAGCTGAGGTAAAGGAATTTAGAGTAAAGGAATAAGGTCTTGTGGCCTAATGCGTCCAGATTGACCCTATTCCAGAGCGATGGGCATGTCAGGGGAAGAAGGAAAGTACATGAAGTGATGCACCCATCATGCATAGTGTCCACTGTACAAGTCTCTGGAGGCTTAAATGGTGTTATGATCTGGGGTTGCTTCAGTTTGTCAGGTCTAGGTCCAGAAACTTTATGTGGCAATAAAATGAAGTCAGCTGACGACCTGAATGTACTGAATGACCAGGGTATCACATCTATGGATTTTTTCTTCTCTGATGGCACGTCCATGTTCTAGGACAAGAGTGCTGAGATTCATCAGGTTGAGATTGTGAGGTAGTGGTTCTGTGAGCATGACTTAAGTCCTTCCAGTGGGCTGGTGATGACTTATAGAGTGGTTTGTTAAAATAGCAAGTAGAAGGCCAAACTATGGACCTGGGACTGGGTTGATAAATGCCAGTTACTATGTATAGGATGCACTACATACTATACATTATGCATAATTTTGAAGGATAGGACTTCATGTTAGGCACAAATGTTTTGCACTGAATGGACATGACAAGTGAACACACAGTACTTCATATCGTAAAAGCAGACCAAAAAACTAGAATATTATAGAAAATATAGAAAAACTGAAATATTCAGTTTTTAAGGGTAGGCAGAAAGTGCAGATCCCAGAGCAATCCCGTGCTGACACGACTAAGGCAGATGAAACTCCAGTAAATGGAGCTCGTGATCAGAACAGGCACACTACAACATCTGTATAGCACAACTTTACATGTGTTTATAAGGTTAGATATGTTTCCAACTCACACCGAACTGTTTACTTCCCTCTAGTGGATGTTTGGTGTTAAAGCATAAAGGAAAGGTTAGATTAGGCCTTATCGATGATTTCAGTTCAACAAGGGCAACAATAAAACATGACTTTTATAACAAGATCACAGCAAAGCCAAATGAATACGTCCCATTGTAGCGTCCGTGAGAACCGTTCTATCACAAGTTGTCGTAAATGTGCTCGGCCAACAGGGGAGTTGATGTGATTGACACGGAGAGCTGTTTCAAAGAGGCACTGGGTGTTGTTTCCTTCATTTCTGTTGTGCTGAGTTTGATGCATGTCTCGGGCCTTTGGAGGCATGAAATCGGCTGGTGGACCCCATGCTATTCTCAACCACCCGTATTAAAAGCAGGATCTTGATTCCCAAGTCAATTAACAGAGGAAAACAGAAGCCCTGGCCTGGTGGGGTGCTCATTTAGGCCAGGAAACACTGACATCGCCCTTTGGTGTTTTGTTTTTTGCTTTCTTTATCTCTCACTCTGTCACAGAAAATCCCTGTGGTTTACACTAAAGCTGACTGGCTGTGCTGGTGTGTGTGTGTGTGTGTGTGTGTGTGTGTGTGTGTGTGTGTGTGTGTGTGAAATCTGCCACCCCTGCCTCCCCATCAGCACCCTGCAGACGACTTTTGATGCCTGCATAACCACAGAGATCAGCACAAGAGACTCGCTCACCCTCACTCCCCGCTCTGTCTCGGCCTCTCCATGGCAACCGGGTACATCTGGTCCACGTCTTCAGGCGGGCGACGCCCCCTCGTTAACTACTGGTTTCGGCTCCAACAAGGCCGAGATGTTGGAGGCTATCACGGCGGACGGCGCAGGTTACGTGAGCGATGGAGACATCCTGGGAAGGAGTGTCAGGATGGACAGCGTCACCAGTGGGTGAGTGTGTGAATATGTTAATGAAGCACAACAAGTGATTGCTTGAATGAAGAATCGTGCATGGAAATCAGGATATCAAAATGAAAAGGAAAAAAAACAACAAAAGTAAATAAATGTTCAGCAGAATGGCTGTATTGCTGATTATTCACAATGCAAGTCATTATTCTAGAGAAGTGAAATGTAACATGGGCACATCATATCAAAAGTCACGCTGTAGTTTATGCAAACAATCTTATTTATAAACTAGTAAGACTTGATGCCTGGAGAAAAATTCTTGGCATAACTGTTGTTAGTTGAGGAGATCTGGGGTGCAGTTCGGTTCTAATTAGATCAGTAGGCTTGAGATCAAAAATTAGTGCAGAATTCCAAAGTTTTTCCACACCACCCTTGACAAACTGTGATAGATCTGGGCCATGGAGATCAAGTCATTGTAGATATGTCAGTGCTTTCAACATTGTGGGGAAGAACAGAACCACATATGGCTGTTATGGCCTGGTCTGGTGTCCATATACTTTTGACCATATAATGTACATTTGGATTTTTTTTTTTTTTAAGTACTATATAAAGAAACTCTATAAGTAGAAACACTAAAATGAATTACTAATCTAGACCACCAGCCAGCCTTGATTCAGGACAAAAA
>JAOVVA010000001.1:33443048-33457943 GCA_028565275.1 Leiocassis micropogon
TATAAGCGCCAGGGTGAGTTCTGCTCTCCTAGCCTGGGATTACTTTGGATTATGAGATGATCCCTGATGTGTTAGAGCAGTTAATATGTGAGGAGTTTGTGCACGCACAGAAGACAGCTTGAAGTTAGTCAATATTTAGAAAGAGCGTGTGCCGAGGCGGAGTAAATAGAAGTGTTTATCGAGCAGTAGAGGATCGATACTTGCTCCACCTTCAGCATACAGGGTGGTTTTATTTTTTCAGGGAAGTCAACAATAAAATATTAGCTGGGTAATCACTGATTAAACGTGACATTATGCCTGAATTCGTCTGCTAATAGACATGTAATAAAACTCAGAGGAGTCTTTCATCTCCACATCTCTTCTCGGATCTTCGGCGTGTTGTGAAAAGCAGGTGAGAGACTTTGAGTTGCACCACAGCTTTGCGTGAGCCTGGCTTTATCAGAAACTTCAGTAGTACCGCGTTATGATCGACTGTATTTCGAGATAAGGAGACCCACAATAACTGGCTTTAATAGGTTTAAAATCACTTTAGATTGCTCTATGTCTGTGTGTGTGTGTGTGTGTGTGTGTGAGTGGTGAGGCTGGTTGTACATAGTACATGGTAGTTGTAAATGATTAAAGATGAAAAGTTGCAGAATCAAACAGTTTTTTATTAAAATTAACATAATTGATGGCAATTACAATCATGTGAAAAAGTTTTATGTTTTAATTTTGCAAACAGTTTGTGTGTTTGTGTTTTTAAACAAAATGTTTTACAATATTAATATAATAACCTTACATACAAATAAAAATACAGTGTGTTTGTGTGTGTTGTCAAAGTGTTTTTTCAAAACGGTAAAAACAAAAAGAAACTTAAAATACAGTATTCTGATATACAAATAAAAATACATTAATGCCTAGTTTGGGATTTTAAGAAAATATATTCAAATTCATTGATTTAATTTTTACTGTGATTTTCAATGTGAATGTCTGAGAATTTTGTCTGTGTGTGTGTGTGTGTGTGTGTGTGTGTGTGTGTGTGTGTGTGTGTGTGAGATATGCTTTGTATATCATATTGCCATCATCACTGTTTTTACTGTGTGTGTGTGTGTGTGTGTGTGTGTATGTTGGTGTGTGTGCACATGTTTTCACACACGTTTACAGCTACATGACAGACGGAGGGCTCAGCGTGTATGCACGTCGAACCCACAAACACTCCTCCACGCTTCTCCACTCCGAAAGCCATACTGACATTGACAGGTAGGATATGACCTTTGACCTTTGCGTCTTTTGACATGTGTCTACTCATGCTCACGTGCACAGTCATATCCACTCCACAGTCGTTCACTCCTCCGCACACGAGTTCTTTATTTCTTTAGGATTTTATTGCGTTACAGTTTGAATTACCGTAATGCAATATTAGAGATTGTATCTATTGTACCTACATTCTCATTTAGATCAAGTGACATGAAATAAATTTTGTACAAAGTTTAAAATTAAGGTACCTAATTGTATAATAGTATATATAGTTATTTCTGTAGTGAACATGTTGTGTTTTTAGACTGTTAGAAGACTAGCTACAGACCAACAACAACAGAAAAGAAGAATAAATGCATATTATTTATTATCTACTTTGATAAAGTACCTGTCTTTGACAGGAAACAGATCATCTTTAATGTAATCAGTAATATTATTATTTCAGGTTGTAGTCCACGTACATGTCTGTCTGTCTGTCTTTCTGTATGGCAGAACTCTGTCATACAAAACCAAAAAGAAAATACAGAATACAAAGAAATAACATTTTGTAAGGTTGAGTATCTTACGCCTTGTTTACGCTTGTTTAAGAAGTTGTACTTCTTTCCTCATCAGCCAAATACACTCCCTGTTCGGTAATTGGAGAGTGAATCCACATCCGAAATTCACTTATACCACTTCAGCGCTGTTATTTCAGTGGTGAAAATATGAACTTATCCTAGTAAAAATATTCAGTTTTATCTTTTCTAATTAATATCTATTGGTGCAGGTGTTTGTTTACATTGAACAAGTAGCGCATTAGTAGCTTATTTTAAAGTAGATTATTAAATCTGGGACATAACTGTTCATAACATCACTTTTACTCTACAATTTGATTTCACTTATGGTGCAGGTTAAACTTCAGGCAGATATCCAAGTACTGCAAAAGTTTCATTAATTTCGGTCCAGCCAGTTTTGCGTGATGCTGTGACATAATTTGGAACATAACTGCTCATAACATTAATTTATGACCTTGGTTTGCTGCGAATATGTTAATGTGGCGCTTCACATTACTGTTATTAGCACCAACAGTTTCAGAATATATGAGACAAACTGGTTTTAAACTTCCCGCAGGATGAATAACCATACATTGATCTGGCACAGGTTTAACTTCAGGCGAATTCCTACGTACTGCCAAAGTTTCATTAAATTCTATCCAGCCAGTTTTGCATGATGCTGTGGCACAATCCGGTTGGAGAGACATACAGAGAGACAGATACACTGATTTCGGTTGCTGGTTTTCCAATGTATGAAACACAAAGATATCATTCTGATCAATTTTGATTCATACACATTTTCTCACGTTTTTCCTGGGATTCTGTAAAGCTGCTTTGCAACAATAACCATTGTTAAAAGCGCTATACAAATAAAATAAAAGTGAATTGAAATCATTGATAGAGTGAGTTGTGACCAACATAAAGACAAAACCTTTCTTTTATTTATATAGATTCCTTTTATAATTTGCACAATATTTCAGGCCATCTTTAACATCACCTTCACAAGGAAATACAGTCTGTTCGTAATGTCTGTATGATCATAGCCAGGTCAGTCCTGCTGTTGCGATACGTCTCTTTGCAGTAACAGAGCCTCTATTGTTAGTCTAAAAATTTTTAATGATGTGTGTGTGTGAGCGCTCACACAAACACACACAATCATCAGCTTGTGTTTTTCATCTTTTGGTTCATAAACGTCTGGTTTGGCCTTGTTATGTCTACATTTGTGTGTGTGTGTGTGCGCGTGTGTGTGCGCGTGTGTGTGTGTGCGTGTGTGTGCGTGTGTGTGCGCGTGTGCGTGTGTGTGTGTGTGTGTGTGTGCATATATATGCCTGGAGCATCTTTATCAAATAACAATCAACAATGTGCTCGAACTGCATTTTCAAGAACACAAACGCTCATTATTACACACATACATAAGTGAAACTAATTCGAGACAGCCGTCATCTTTATCGTTATTAAAAACGTCTGAAGAGAGTGTGAGTCACTGACAGCCAGAGAACAATGCAGTTAAAAAGCAGTAAATACACCAGGAGGAAGAGATGATAAGTTGAAGCTCAGCACATGTGAAACACTCATATGTGTGTGTGTGTGTGTGTGTGTGTTCTGTGTGGGTGATCTGATGGAAGCACGTGTTGAAGTAGAGATATATTAGATTTTAAATTGATGAAAGAAAGGTTGAGAAGGCAGAATCTGGTGCTTTTTAGAAAGATCTGTTCTCAATCAACTATGCATCAGTGTATATTAGAAACGTGATAGAAAATACTCCAACTACATACATTATAATACTCAGTAACCTGAACAAACTCTTGTTAAATTCAGCAAATAACACTAATAAATAATGTTAACAATGTACATTGTGTATTAATTGTTGCTTATCTTACAGCGAGGTTGAATTCTTGAATCTGATTGGTCGTTAGGGGTCTGCATAACAGCAAGGCTCTGACAGGTTTAGGTTAACACAATGCTGTTGCTATAGTAACAGCTCATACACAGAGACTTGTACAGTGAAAAACTTCATGCATCTGATGTTTCCTAAATAAAACGATAAAAAAAAAAAGAAATGTGCAGTTAAAGAAAATGTGCTGTATAATTGTGGACATTTTGTGGAGATGTTTATTTACCACTTAAGGAGGACGTCTGGGTTGTCATGAGTCTTCATGACAGAGGAGTTTACACTTCATGGTAAAAAGAGAGAGAGAGAGAGAGAGAGAGAGAGAGATGTGGTGATGAAATTATTGTTTATTGCAACTGTATAATAAGTGATAACCAGAACCTGGAGGGTCTTCAAAATCTAAGCAATTCAATTGTGTTGTGTCGTTGATTGATAAATGAAACACTTGTACAATGTAGTTGTATGAAAATAATGCAGCTTAGGTCTGTTTCGTGTTGTTTAAATCTATGCTGTCATACGTTTCTTCACTTTTTAACAAAATACACATGCGTTGATTTATTGATTCAGTGCATGACAAAAAATATTCTGCTCAAAAAATAATGGGATACTTTGTCCCTGTTTGACTTGAATGGCCCTGTATGTACTGTATATATACAGTATATAGATAGATAGACAGATATCAAGTTCAAGTTTTGTTTATTTGTAACACAGGGCCAACAGGACAATGAAATGCTTAAGACGAGAAGAGCCGTTCAACTTGTATATGTGAGTGTGTGTGTGTGTATGTATGCATGTACAGTATGTGTATATGCAAGTTAGTTCGTGTGTACTGTATATGTGTTATTGCACATGTACGTTACTGTACATTAAACCTACACGTGACTTTACATTAGGTTTTTATTACACATTGTTGATAAATAAATGTAAAGGTGTCTTAGTGCAGCCATTCCTTTAAAACAAGGATTTTAGTGTCTGAAGTTTCCTTATTCAGCTATACCTTTAGTCAACTTCAATATGAAGAATTTTCTTAATCACTTAAAATTGAATTCTGTTTGTGTATTGATCTACTTTTTATATTCCTAAAGGGACATAGCAGGATTAAAAAAATATCTTCTTTTTTTTTGGCAAAATATTGCAAAAAACAAAACTTTTGTAAGATCTCACAAGAAAAACTTGGTAACAGAAAACTTGTAAACAGAAATTAACAAAAAATAAATAAATCATAAATGTGACTTTAGAGAATTGTCTAGCAGTAATGCTTTTTTACACTGACCCAGATATACTATACTCCCCTGCATGTGGTCAAAGATAGATTATTGCAAGATCTCACAAATGTTTTGCATTATTTAAAAAAAAATGTTTTTTTTCTTTTGTTTTGTGTTATTACTCCTCCTCTGTCTGTTTAGGGGCTCTGTACACTACAGTAGCAGGTCAAAGCTAGTCTTAGACACAGCTTATGGCCAAAACATGGTATTGGTGCTAAAAAGTGTCTCACTTACAGTAGGTGAAAAAGTGAATTTTCAGATAGGATCATGTAACACAGATTTTCATAATACTTAATGCTTCTCATCTCCGATCCAAGCTTTGTTTTTTGTAAAGATACATGCACATTTATATTTTTATCAGACAAAAAGAAACACATTTGCTAAATACAATTTCATGTCCTTTTATGTCCGTAGTGTCCGTAACCTTTTTGAATACAAATCTTTCAATGATCTTAATCGTCATTCCGATAAAACTTGGCTAATTTAGATTTCACATGAAAAGTGTATTATTCTAAAATGCTAAATTGTTAAAATATTGCAACATGAATTTGACATGGTTACGGACACTACAGATATTTAGTTTTTTTAAGCTTTTACCAAAAAAGAATTTAAGCAACATTTTTACAGGTCATACGCTTCTAGAAGCTTAAACAAAGTATAGTATCAGTACTTGAAGTAAAATATTGAAAGAAATATGAATAATTTGCATTTTACATTATCATTTGAAGCAAGACAGTATAACACTGAACAATGGCCATTTTGGGGGAACATATGAAATGATCTCTCCAAAACAGCTGAAGTTAGCAACTTCAAAGTTAGTCATTTTTTAAGGGAATAAGATTGGTCACTTCCATGTTGCATAAACTTCAGAAATAGCTTCTTTGGCCACACACATTTTCTGTATTTCTGTATATGTATAACAAAAAAATCTGCACCATTAATAAATAGATAATACTATGAACACTCCAAGATATATAGTGCTTTTGATTCGTTCAGATCAAATGGAAAGTGCAACAATCAGTTCCATAAGCAAAGTAGAGTTTTACTAGCAGGATCATTAGTTAGCTTCTCCACCAAGAAGATTTTCTTGCTAGCGTGTAATATACCTGTTCGAAAGATTAATGATGTTTACTTTCAAAGCTGTTTCAACAAAACTGTGACATTACAAAGATGACAAGAGTTACAGTTTATCCTGTAGCTTAATCTACACTTTTATGACAATGAAAGGTGCGGATTTGTTGGTTACTTTCACTTGGAGTTTATCTAGGTGAAATTTGAATTCATGAATTTCAAGCCAACAGAAAATAAGTTGGTAGGTAACATGCTAAGAATGTAAGGGATGAACTGCTTGCTTGGAAGTAGCTGTATGACTTTTGTGATTTCTTTTTTTTTCTTTGCGGGCTAGGATTTTTTGTTCGCAATATTGTCATCTCTGAAATTAACATTGTGTTGACAATTAGGCGTCAGTGGTGGCGTAATGGTTAGCACTGTCAAGCTTGCACTTCCAGGGACCCAGAGTTCGATTCCTGCCGGTCTGTGTGCATTGAGTTTGCATGTTCTCCCTGTGCTTGTTGGGTTTCATCCCAATCCAAAGACGGAGATTAGGTTAATTGGCGTTCCCAAATGGCCCGTAGTGTGTGTATGTGTGTGTGCCCTGCGATGGGTTGGCACCCCTTTCAGGGTGTACCCCGCCTCATGCCCCCCGCTACCCAGTATACATGATAAAGCAAATACAGATGATGAGTGAGTGCATTTGTGTTGACAATTAATTGAAAAAGTCGTGCCTTCTTTTTTGCTAGTTCAGGACTTAGCAAACGGAAAGAACATCTAAAGAAACTTAATATAATCCAGGAGGAGGACGAGGGGTGTTCGGTTTTGCTTTGGTTCTGCCTCATTTTCAGACAAAGCAATCTCTCCATATGTGACCTACACTTCTGCAAACGATTTTTCAACAAGATTAAACATCCCAGTATATTTAAGGGGGTGTTTCTCTGGTTTGAACTGGTATCATACCCAAGCCTTTTGTGTGATTTTTGGAGAGTGAACACACACACACACACACACACCTTGACATAATAAATATTTACTTCAGAGAGCCGTCTTTGCATTTGAGCACCAAATGTTTCCCTAATAAGGACATGTTCCCCAGATCGCCCAGGTGTGCAGTGGGTAGTCAGTGCCCAGGTTCTGTCAGTATCTGAGCGCTCCAGTACGAGCGATGCAGTGATGATCTAAGTCCTGCTGAAATGTTGCCTCAGGGAATGAATCCAGCGTGAATTCCTGAAGTTATCGATATCGTGTATAATTTAAAGACCTGGCTGTCTAAGAACTGCCTGATAGCAGGTGGTGTAATAAATCAGTAGGGTTGTGTTTTCTTTTCAGGTCTTATCGAATCCATATACAAATTTAAAATCTTATGTATTTGAAGATGAAGCAGTGTGAGTGATAGTCGTCCATCTCCTTCTCTTCTCTTCTTACATAAACCGATTTAAACCCATCTTATTTTTCATTATGGTGATTTTTTTTTTTTTTTTGAGGAGATGTAAGGAGTCTCCAGTGTCAGTGCCTCGTAACATTCAGGGATAAATCTGTTTAAGTTTTCCAGTATGGTAAAGATTTGAGGTCGGAAGATATTTCTTTTAGCTCTCTATTAAGCTGCATTTTTTGTCTAATAGGCCTTAAAGGGGACTTATGCACATTTATATGAATCTTTAGCCGTTCAGATGGATTTACAGTGTGAGTGAACAAATAAATTAACCATTCCCTGTTTTTTCTTCTTTTTTTTTTTCATTTTTGTATTGACCAGGGTGTAAACAAGCCAATTAGATTTTCCCACTAATGTGACCTCATAAAAGAAGAAACCCTCACCCTCACGTGGTTCAGCAGTAGATCTTTTACATAAGCACTGAAATGGCACGTGGCGACACAGTGTCGTAGTGATTAGAACCGCCGCCTTATACCTCCAGGGTCTGGGTTCGATTCCCGCCTCGGGTCTGTGTGCGTAACGGATGTGCAGGTTAGACTAATTGGCCTTCCCAAATTGCCCACTGTGTGTGTGCAGGATAAAAGGTATAGAAGATAAATGAATGAGTGAACAGTATTTCAGCTGAAGCATTAACAGCAATGTTTGGAGACCTGTGTTAACTTGTTAAAGAAACAGTAAAATACGGGACCTTTAAAAGAGATCTGAAGCGAGAGACTGCCTGTTTATAGCCGTTATACAGTAAGTGATAACTTGTATTCGAGACGTTCTGTAACATTAAACCTAACTATAAATGGATAAAAAGCATCCATTTGTTATGGGCGGCGCGTATTAAATGCCAGTGTTTTTAAGGCTGATAGTTTAATATTTGTTGCGATGTGCTTGTGTAAAGGAAAAGGTTTGTGTTCAGTGTATCGGAATTTGTGCTAAATAGTAAAATATAGCTGTTTATGGGAAATAAGGTGAAGTGATTTCGAGGTAAGGTTGTGTAGGCTTGGATGAGAAAGCGGGACAAACCTACTGGCAAGTGGAAATGATATTAAGTGTTCACTTTGTAGTGTGTATGTCTCCTTTTGTCTGGTAAACTGAGCACAAGCCCTTCAGCATTGGTTTTTGTCACATACTGGAGGAACTGGTAGTTGTATGCGTATGTGATTGATGTTGCTAGACTATTTCCTATTTTTAAATATGACAAAATCACCTTGGGGGAATTTTCTGTGACCCACACACACACACACACACATACACTCGGGCAACACACTCAAATACATACCAGTCATCACACATGGTCCAAAATGACATCATATCTTGCATATGGTATCTGAATTCTTGTCTTACATTCTGTCCATATAGGGATATTCATATTTCTGGGCTTTGATGTTTGTGTGTGTGTGTGTGTGTGTGTGTGTGTGTGTGTGTGTGTGTTGGAGTGTATCCAGTCTGGGTGTGTAGGGATTTGCCCCAGTTTTTTTTTTTTTTTTCATTCTGTCTTGTTTCCCAGACCCCTTAGTCAGCCAGACAGGAGCTCACGTTACAGAAAAGTGTTTGAACACACACACACACATACACACAAGTACACACACACACACACACACACACACCCAGTAGTTCATCCAAAGCTCCTGTCAACACCTATGAAAAGTAAATACTCACCTCATGACACCAGCCACTGCAGCCCAGTGTAATCATTTCATATTAACTACAGCAATAGTGGCTCAGCTTCTGCACCGGTGACCGAAACGTTCTGAGGTCAAATCCCACAGCTGTCACAGAGCCGCTATTGAGACACTTAAAGCTGAGCCAGAACTGAAATTTACACTTACCCCAAATGTTATTGATTTTTTTTTTTTTTTTCAGGACATTTCTGGTGTCTGAGGTTCGCTTTTTTGTTTTGTTAACTTTCTGAAGCTACTAAGGTCTAATGTTTCCTGAGTCTGGTTTATAAAGTATGTGACAAATGACTCGTACGTGCACATGCAGAAGCAGCAGTGAGGCAAGCAGCATTGCTCATATAGTCACTTACTTTATGTATATACAGTAGTATGCACAATTAAATGCGCCATCCACGGGAGACACATCAGTGCCACAACATCTCCGATGAGTTCTGGAATATACCCGTGCCATCAGCGGAGAAAAATTCCACAGCCGTGATAACCTGGCATTTTATTGCCACATAACGTTTCTGCGTCTAGACCTGATCAACTGAAGCAACCCCAGATCATAACCTCGTCCCCGCAAACTGAAGCATTTCTGCTTTTCAGATTATTCTCACTACATTTAGGCATTTGACAGACTCCCTTATCCAGAGCGACTTACAATTTTATCTTAATATACATCTGAGCAGTTTAGGGTTAAGGGCCTTGCTTAAGGGCCCAACAGATGTAACTTGGTGGTCGTGGGGTTTGAACCTGGGACCTTCTGATCCGAAGTTCAATGCTTTAAACCCTGAGCCCTGATTCTTATGATCCAATGCTGGAAATGCTGCGATTTCTATGTGATTTTTTTTTTTTTTTTTTTTACAATCCAACTCCACCAAGTGTTTAGATAATCTCTGATCATGCTCATTCATGATTTTTCTGACCACATTTCAGAACTCTTTCTCCAGGTTTTAATAATTTGTTGGACAGACGAATATAATCTAAACCAAAATGTAATCTCCTTAGTGTTTTATTTTTTTTTTGCTTGATGTGTGACCTTCTGAAATTTTTTTTTTTAGCCAAGCAGTACATTTGCTAGTGTAGAAAATCCAGTAGGCAGAATCAGAACAGAGTATTCAGTAAACTATTTTACCATTCTGACAACTTTTTCATGGGATACTGAGCCATGACATGAAGTCATCAGTCATCGAACACGTCCTGACACACATTCAGATACTTATTCAGCCCTGGGAGAGTGAATACCTCATGGCATGGGGGTAGGAAGTGGGCAAAAACACAGGAAGTAAACACATAGGGAAAAAATGCAATTGCAATACAGATGCAAATGATTACTAATAATAAATTATTATTATTATTATTATTATTAATATTATTATTATTATTATTATTATTATTATTAATATTATCATCCCTACTTGATGCTAAAGCCCACTCAGAGTGATACCAAAGTATGTTCTGAGAAAACATCTTCATGTTCAAGATGGAGCTGTAACTGTTTTTAGCTCTGTGGCTCATTTTGATATCAACAATATGTCAGAACCCATATACACAAATCTGTTTGAGAGAAAACTGATAAAAGTAGATTTTCACAGTACAGGTTTGTGTGTTTATTAGTCTGGTGGTGTGTGTGTGTGTGTGTGTGTGTGTGTTTTCTTTTAGCATGGTTTGCTAAATTATAGTGGGGGTTTGAACAGATTGTGGTTTGGTATTTTGAGATGCCTACCCCACCCCTGCCCTGAGATCCCTGGGATAGGCACCAGACCCTGATATATATACACTTTATTTCCAAAAGTATTCGCTCGCCTGCCTTCACATGCATATAAACTTGAGTAACATCCGATTCATAATCCATAGGGTTTAATATGATGTTGGCCCCGCCCCCTTTGCATCTATAACAGCTTCAACTCTTCTGTGAAGGCTTTGCACAAAGTTTAGGGGTGTGTTTATGGGAATCTTTGACCATTCTTCCAGACACACATTTGTGAGGTCAGACACTGATGTTGGACGAGAAGACCTGGCTCTCAGTCTCCGTTCTAATTCATCCCAAAGGTGTTCTATCGGGTTGAGGTCAGGACTCTGTGCAGGCCAGTCAAGTTCTGCCAAACCGAACTCGCTCATCCGTGTCTTTATGGACGTTGCTTTGTGCACTGGTGCGCAGTCATGTTGAAACTGGTGTGGGGTTGTTTTTCCGGAGTTGGACTCGGCCCCTTACTTCCAGTGAAAGGAACTCTTAATGCTTCAGCAAGACATTTTGGACTGCAAGACAATTTTGGACATTTTCGTGCTCCCAAGGTCCATAAAGACATGAAAATGTAAAAACAGAGTGATGGGAGAGAGGACAATCTAGAAAGAAAGAGAAAACATGTGAGGAAAAATGATAAAAAGGGAGAGAGGTGATGAAAGAAGGTATAAAAGAGAAGAGGTGATAGTTGTGAAAGTTGTGGAATGAAAGAAACAGACAGACAGTTAAGTGATAAATTGAAAGAATCAGCGAGTGGCAGAGAGATCAGGGGAAAAGAAAGATTTAAGATTCTATTGAGTTTTAATAGAAATAGAGAAGAGAAAGTGTGTGTGTAAGAGCGAAACAGAGAGAGGGACAGTAAGCTCTTTAGGTTGAGGAGATAAAGCAAATCTCTTTCTCTGTCTCACGCTCCTGTGGCACCCCGGGGCTGAGACAGAGAGAGGGTGGGTATGGGGTTAAAACTTGGAAAGGCACTCAGAAATAAACACTTCTTTCTGTCTGGGCCTTTTGTGTAGCAAACAAAACACTCAGGAGCACACGAGCAACACCATGCACACTGTATATCATACTGGATGTGATGAATAGAGTTTTTTTTTTTTTTCAAAAAACACTCATGGTTTGTCTTTGTGAGGACTTCTGCCTGGTCACCACAAGGAAAACTTTTTTAATTTTTTGGTTTCCAAAACCTGCATTATTTCTTTGTGACCAAGCAAACTAATAAAGAGAAAACAGAGTTATAATATTTACCTGAGATTATTAAGGTTAGGGTAACATTTAATTAGGCAGCATGTTGGCTCAGTGATTAGCACCCTCACCTTGCACCTCCAGGATCTGGGTTCGATTCCCGCCTTGGGGTTTTCCCTGCTCCTCGTGTTTGGTGGTTTTCCTCCGGGTACTCTGGTTTCCTCCAACAGTCCAAAAACATGCAGATTAGGCTAATTGTCGTTCCCAAATTTCCCATAGTGTGTGAATGAGTGTTTGTGTCAGTGTGTGCCCTGCTATGGATTGGCATCTCGTCCAGGTTGTAGCCCACTTTGTGCCCTAAGTCTCCTGAGATAGGTTCCAGGAACCTCCGCAACCCTGTGTACAGGATAAAGCGGTATAGACAGTGAGTGAGTGAGTGATGACACTTAATTAGCTGCATCAATAATTATATAAATGGAAGGGTCCTTACAAAGACAATAAGAAGAATCTGCACGCATGTGTTTATGTTGTGTTATGACAGACTTTCTGTCTGTCAATAGCAGGCCTTTCAATATGTTTGTGAAATCATGCAGATGTGGTAAAAGGGACTGGAAACAGATTTGTGGAGTGAATAAAGACGTTGCGAGTCTCTCCATTACTTCTTGAGCTGTATGAGCCTGGAGCTCATTTGATGACATCATCTCGTCACTCCTTTTCATAATGGTATCATTTTATTACAAGATTGCTCATGTTTTGTGCAATCTTTCAGCATCTGTACACAGCAGCAATATGCAACATACTTTTAAATGTTGCTAAAAGCATTTGGTTTATATTTAGTGTATTGATCTCACTGCTTCCTCTAATCATATTTTGATGTTTTTTGCAATGGCGAACAGGATCAAACCAAAGACAGTTTCTTAAGTTGCGAGCACCATATCTATGATCTGACATTGTTCCTCAGTTCGAGACATGGTGCTCTGAAACAGAGTGGGAAATTTCTATTTTATTTTTATTTTTTTGCTGGGGAAAAGTGCAGAAAGGTCCAGATTTAAACAGGTACCTGGATCATATCTGTTTAAAGGAGCTAAGAGATTCTTAAAGCGATCAGATCCAGATGTTTTTGGGGTGTGAGGGTACGGGTGGGCTTGTGAGGATGTATGTGTGTGTGTGTGAGTGCGTGTGTGTGTGTGTGTGTGTGTGGGAGGTGGGGGTGACCCCGAATGCTGTTAATGCTGGCTGGAGACAAAAAAAAAAGCCCTAAAGCTCCTGCTTCAGTGAGAAAGACAATGAAGAGAAAGAAAGGGAGAGAGAATGATCTTGAGGGATTCTTCTTAATTCGGTGCAGTGCATTGTGTTTCTGTGAGGATTGTTTTGTTTTTTAGAAATGGCCTTGCTATAGACAGAGGCTTTTTGTGTTGTAATTTGTCTTACAAAAGCATCTTGAGCTTATTAGAGTTCAAACTGGAATAATGAGAAACAAGCAAGATGGCACACATAGTCCGATGCGTTGTTTTGCTCTGGATGAGTCGAACAGATCCTCCATATGCCCCGAGCGTGTTTGCACGTCTGTTGGTTATCCGACCGAAGACAAGGGCAACAAAACCAACCGAAATAAAGGGAACCAACTTCCTCCCTGCGGCAGGACTCCGGACGAACCAAAGAGAGCTGCTCTGGAGGGGGGCTTAGCAAACATAGCACGGCGGACCCCCTCTCTAAACAACGGCAAGGGAAAGAGATGGAGCGAATAAGGCAGTGTGACCCCTCTTATCTGTCATCGGCTGGAGGAAATGGCCTCTTCAGCCTCTTCCTCTCCCCCTGCTGATGCTCATTCTGAATGAGTGACAGCCAGGCCAAGGCCCTTTAGAGCCCATCATCAATCAGTCCTTAATCAGATTTAAATCTTGTAATGCAAATGAACACCAAGTGTAAACCCCATGGGAGTTACTTACTTTGGTTTAGTTGAAGAAAAGTAGTCAGTCATTTACTAATCTTAGGTCTCTTGATCATAATATGCTCTGTGTTGACTATATGGTTTCCATTTTTGAGTCTGGTTTCTCTCTGGTTCCTTTCATGTCTTTTGTCCTTATCACTTCCTTAAGGATATACAATAGATCTAAAACTGGTTTGTAGTGGATTCCACTCCAAATCAAATAGATTTTATTGAATCAATCTTGCAACTATCCAAAGTACTTGAACCTTTGTAATTGGCCACTAGTTTAATGCAAATGGTTGCAAAGGTATACATTTTATATAAATTTTGGTATGAGTCAAGCTTTGCACCATCAGGACTTAATAGTACTCAGTGGCTCATTTTTGCTTATTTTTTATGGTTTTATGAACCATATATAAAAACAAACAGGATAAAAATGCAGAAAAACTTGTTATTGCTCAGTTTAGCAAACAAAATATGATTAAGTTTATTACGGGAATGTTTGGAATATACCCGTGAGCCTGATTTGTGCTTCCACGTGAAGTCTACATTGTAGGTCTTGCATAGGTGTGTACCTTTCTGTGTATCGTGCGGCATACACTACAGTGTAGCCTGATGAGCGCCGCCCTAGAAATGTGACTACACGTCACGTTTGCGACTGGTCTACCCGGTCGCATTGCAATTCCCGGTTCGACTTTAACGCTTCCATTATTGAATCGAGTTGAATGTCGTACTGACCATCCCCTCTGATATCTTCTCTCATTTCTGCCTTGCAGTAATTTTAATAAAAGTAATTGATGTTAAACATCTCTTAGCTCCAACTCTAACAAAATCTGCTCAGCTTCATTTGCTATTGTTTAGTGGTACACCAAAACAACCACTAGAGAGTGGACGAAGAGACTCAGGACAGAGACATAGGAACCAGTTTGCAGTTTGATGGGAGTAATTGCAGAGCGACACGGACCCATCAGCGC
>JAOVVA010000001.1:33460021-33484832 GCA_028565275.1 Leiocassis micropogon
ACTGGGAGTGGATCTTTTTAACTTTGCTGTTGGTTGCGACGGTGTACGGTAATGCCTTTGTAGATCGGACTTGCTTGTCGGGCTCAATCCATGGGTGTTTGGAGGCCTTGTTGGCAGCGTTGGGCTTTTTGCTTGCTTAGCCCTGTGCATGGCGGGCTATGGTGCACTGGGTGATCTGGTGCCTTTCTGGTGGTGACTTTTTGGCAAGTTGTGCATTGGCTTTTGTGTGGGATCACATCGGAAGTACTGGCCCTTGACCACTGGATGCTTATGATCCTGCCACCAGTTTACACCAGTTTACACCAGTTTGGGGTGGTGGTGGCTCAGTATGTTAAGGCTCTGAGTTACTGATTGGAAGGTTGGCGGTTCGAGCCCCAGCTCTTGCAGGTTGCCGCCGCTGTTTGGCCCTTGAGCAAGCCCTTAACCCTCTCTGCTTCAGGGGCGCTGTATAATGGCTCACCCTGTGCTCTGACCCCAGCATACTAACAAGAAGCTGTTAGTTATGAATAAAGGTTGAACTTAACTTAATTTATATAAATTATAATCAGTGTTGCTGTTAACATTTTGTGTTGTTATTGTGTATGCGTGAAATGCATGACATTCGTGACATGCATCTCTTGTAAGCTCAGGATTTGAAGCCTGAACACTTTGGATGGGACACATAGTATGCCACATGGACCTATTACACATACTGACATCTGTTTCAATTTACATTAATCAGTCCACATTCACACATTTTTGAGTGGATGGAGTAAACCAGAAAACCTGGACGAAACCCATGTGGGCATGGAGTGAGCATTAAAAACTCCACACAAATAGAAACCCGGCTCAGGATCAAACAGAGGATCGTTGGGCTGTGATACGGCGACACCCACTGCACCACTATTCCACCCTCAAACGTTTTAGTTTTGGTTTTTCAGGAACAGAGTATTCCACAACGACCTAAGTTAAAATGACATACATTCTCGTTACACAGAGTATACAAGCCGCAGCATCAGGCCACCATATGGGACTTTCTGCTTTACCTGATGCAAGCAAGCGCTGACCTTCACACTGCTAGCCTGTGTTAATAAAGCATGGATCATTATTCCCCAACAGAGGAACCCAAACCCTGTTCCCAATGGTCAATTTGAAATGGTGCTACATGGAACCGTGCCATTGTAAACAGTGTCTCCTGCAAACAGTTTCCATATTCAAAAGAACAACGGACTAAGCATGCAAATTACACCTCGCCTTTTCCAGAAGGGAGAAAACAAAAGTCTTTAAATGAGAACAGTGTGGAGTGGGACCTGTTGGAGTGAGAAAGACAGAGACAAAGCGTAGACAGGAACTACTCCGGATTCCACACACTCATTCGGCTCTCTGGAATCTATGTCATTACACATGCTTGGCTGAGGAAGTTTGGACTCGAGCGCTAGCTTGTGTTTATGCATCTGCGTATGTGTCCATGCCTGGTTGTTTTGCCTGTTTTTTTTTTTCTCTCCCTTTTATGACAACAAAAACCTCATAACTTTGCTAAATATACAGCAGTAACTGTTTGTGTGTTCCGCCTGATTACCTCCCAATGATTTTTTTTTTTTCTCTTTACGGTCGTTCTAAAACAACTTTGCGTTCTTGCTCCAGCTTTATTCCTCACCAGTGTTTAAACCTCAGACCCCAAACTGCGTGCTGTCGCCGTAAACATTTCTAACCGAGCTACGACCAGAGCGTTTGTTGGTAATCCTACTCTTCCACCAACGCTCAGGGCTGTTTGAACTTTGACCTCATGAAGTGACCCACAAAGTCCTTTTGTTTTTTGTAGAAAAAATCAACGAGTCTTTGTATAGCAAACTAATTGGGCTGTGTTTCTGTAGAGCCAATCAGCTTAAATATTCACTAGCCCATACTGAGAACAACACACAGTTACACAAATCGGTAAAAGAAAAGTGCATATTTTTAAATTATTGAGGAAAAAAAACAGTATATTTACATGCACGTTTTAGTTACCATGACGTCTACTATGTCCATATAGTCAGAAATAATGCTCATTTCACAAGGAATATTTCTAAATAAACTGTATGTGTAGTGATTGATTGTGTTATTTCTAAAGCATTGGGTTGTTTGAATGTTTGCTTTAAACCATGTTGTAGGAGTCATCCTACTGACAAGATGAAATTCCTTCCTGTTTTTGGGAATCTCAGCTTCTCAGTTTATGGTGTAAAAGAAATGACATTTTGTTCATATAAAACTAGAACACTGACTTGCCTAGTTGAATGTAAACCATTTCCGTTCACGTATGGGGCGGCACAGTGGCGTAGTGGTTAGCACTGTCGCCTTGCACTTCCAGGCTCCGGGATCGATTCCCGCCTCGGGTCTGTGTGCATGGAGTTTGCATGTTCTCCCCGTGCTTGGTGGGTTTCCTCCGGGTACTCTGGTTTTTTTCCCACAGTTAAAAGACACACATTAAGTTTATTTGCATTCCCGCATTGCCCCGTGGTGTGTGTGCCCTGCGATAGATTGGTACCCCATCCAGGGTATACTCCGGCTCATGCCCTAAGTCTCCTGGGATAGTCTTCAGGCTCCCTGCGACCCTGTATACAGGATGAAGTGGTATAGAAGATGTGAGGGAGTTCATGTCTGGTTTTGTCTGTCGATCTTATTAACTTTGAGTGAGAGTCTGAGACGATTTAGACTTCAAGGGTCTGCAATCGACTCTGGTAAATTGCAGTACTAGTTATGGCCTGAATCACAATAAGAGGTAACTAGCTGACAATGTAAATGATCATGCATACTCGCCAGTAACATATTCAAACCAAACTGGAGTTTGGTAATAATTTTTTAAGCAAACTAGAGGTGCAAATATCCAATTACAGTGGATAATTTTTGTGTACTAAAGGATGCTTATTAGATGGACACAAAATCAGTGTACAAAGCATAAGAAGATGAACATGTAGCATTAGAGCGAAGTAGATGTATATGTTAAAAATGTGTATTACCATTTGTGTTATATGGTAATGAATGGACAGTATGAACCCTAAAATATCAAAATGATACGTTACCCATACAAATTACTATATGCAAACAGCTTTGGTTTACATATCACACATAACAAACATAAATAATTTTTAAAAAGGTGGTTCCAAAGTAATTTATACTGCATGATTGTAAATTACCATTTGTACACATTCATAAAAAATTTGTTTGCATAGATACATACTACACGTCCCACAGATGAGGTGCGTTCCAGTCAAACCGGGACTTTTGATGACATTTCCGGTCAATAAAGGTGCAACACCGAATTACATTTACAGAGGACTTCAAGCACAGTACGGTGATGAGACTCTTGAGCTGCAGTACAACATCTGAATGGTGCTATCGTTTTAAAGAAGGACATACGTCCGTGAATCCGAATAACTTGTCACCAGCTTGGGGATGAGACGCATCTGTCTGTGGGGACTGTACACACAATTATTCACCAACACCACTTGTACATTACAATCGCGCATCCCCCGTACAGTCCTGACCTCACTCTAAACCAATTTCCACATGTTCGGGCCAAGGGGTTCCTGGGTGGCCAGAGTTTCAGATGAGAAGCAGGCAGTCCGATCATGGCTTTGGCCTACTGAGAAAAATTTCTACCTTGATGGTATCCAAGCGCTAGTGGAACACTGGGATAAGTGCATTAGTGTAGCTGGAGATATAAAATAAATGTAGCTGAGAAATAAAGCGAGTTTTCACTATCATAACTGTGTTCTTTTATTCTGCACAATCAGATCTCAATTTTGACTTGAACGCCCCATGGATTTAAAAAAATACAAATAATTCATATTTATATACAGTATCAGTCAAAAGCTTGGACACACCTTTGCTTGATGATTTATTTTCTACCTTCTAGAACAATACTGGGTATTTCAAAACTATGAAATAACACATATGGCATTAGGTAATTACGTAACAACAACAACCACCAAAGTCAGTTGTTATTTTAAGACATGAAGGTCAGCTGTTCTGGAACAGTTCTTGCAAGAACAGTATTGTGTCAAGTGCGTTTGCAAACGTTTGAAACTGTCTCTCATGACCAGGAAAGTGAGGGCAAAACTTACCTGCAGAGGAGACGTTCATTTAAAGTCACCAGCTTCAGAAATCACCAATTAACAAACAGCACCTCAGATAAGAGCCGTTATGAAGATTTACAGAGCATGAGTGGCAGATACATCTCAATATCAACTGATCAAAGGGGATTATTGTATATTTTACAATGTAAAGAGTAATCAGGGAAGACCATGGAAAGTTTGGAATCAAACGTTTCACTGGAACTGTACAGTATGTCAGTATGTTCAAGTTCTTTACTCGCCTTACAGTTTAAAGGGTATTTCTTATTATAGTATGTCTCTGTAATACAGCAATTTCCTATCAGTACTTAAATTTTTATGCATTTACTAGTGACTCGTCATGCTTGTTATCTGTTTATTGTTACGTTATCACTCTTTATATCACTGACATTATAACAGCTATAAACAGTCCTGCCCTTTTAATAAGACTAGAATAAAAAATATTTTTAAAAAAACATCTACACAGGAACTGTAAAACCCTCCATCCAGTGTCAGTGTCAGACCCCGTCTGTAAGTGCAACTGAAACTGAAATCTCCTTTTTGATAAATCAACCAGCTTCTGACCAATCAAATTTAAGGATGTTATGGTCTTGAAGATTTTAATACTGTATAAGAATTTAAGGGTTAACTGAGGCAGCTTGTTTATTTTACAAATGAACTAATTCTCTTTCTCTCTCTGACCTTTGCTTTTTCATACAAACCCACCCGGCTTTATTTACTGTCCTCGTGCGCGTCATGTAAGAACCCGTCTCCCTCGTACCTGTGCCGACACTCGAGATTTACGCCAGGTGTAAAATCAGATGGTAACTGACGTATTTATCACTGTTCAGGACGTTTTAATGCACCGCACGCTCTTTCCAGATGTTACAGTGTTTGTAGAGTTGGAGTGTGAGCTTTGGGAAGCATTTGTGAGTTGAGATGATTACACTTTACTAACATTTGCAGTTATATTTATGCATAATAATTTTTGTTCCACTGGCCAGTTTATTAGGTACACATATACCGTATAATTGTACTTGATCCAGATGTTTAGGTGTGTCCTGTCCTGGTTTTTCTATTTGATCAGACTATGATTTTAGCATTCTGGGATTTGTTAAACCTGATCAGATCCCTATCTACTTCCTTTCTCTCTCTCTCTCTCTCTCTCTTCCCTCTCTCTTTCTCTCTCTCTCTAAAGCCACACCCCTCAACCTGTGGTTGGCTCCTACTAGTGTTTGTGTGTGTGTGTGTGTGTGTGTGTCTCTCTCTCTGTCAAGGGAGGTTAGGTCTCCCGCTCTCTACTTCTCATTTCTACAGGGGGAGAGAGAAAGAAAAGGCAAAAGAGTGGAAGAGACAGTGGGAAAGAGAGAAAGAGAGAAAGGGAGGGAGGGAGGGAAGGAGAGAGACAGAGTGGAGGTGAACTCATGAAGCTCCCCGGCATGCAGCTCAGTTTCAGTGGCCGCTCCACCAGCGTCTCTCCGGACTAGTGAGCAGGAATTTTCCTTTGTTCAGTGATTTATGAGGACGCTTTCCTTTGCCACGTGGGACTATTGTAGTAGTTTTGTGTGTGTGTGTGTGTGCGTCTGTGTTTATGTTTGCATGTGAACCCATAGATTGAACATACTGTAGGAGGTGTCTGAACAGTAGTGTGATGGTAATGTTCATTTTGACTTGTCTGATGTGTTTACATGCAGTGTGCTTTAAAATATTTTAATGCAACAGTTTTCTTACGTGAAAGTACTGAATGCTGAGTATTGCTTAAAAAGGACAGATGTTTGTGTGTGTGTGTGTGTGTACTGACTAAGTTCTAAGTACTGAAACTGGATTCTGAATGTTGCGTATGAATGAATATATAGTGAATCCAGTGAATAGAGTGCTGAGTCCTGAATCCAGAGTATTGCATATTAAAGGACGAATTACTGAATACTAAGTACTGACTACTGAGTACTTAATATAAAGTATAGGTAACTGAATTTCGACTACTGTATATGAAATATCATGTACAGTACTAAACACGATACTGTATAAGAAGTACTTGAAGTTGGTGAATACTGATTTTTGACTACTGAAAACAGAATAATTTGTCCTGAACAGTTTGTATATAATGTTAAGTTTTAAGCCTTTGCTCAGGTAGATGTACGAGGCTTAGTGGTCAGTCTGGCAGCTTTTTTAAAATAATGCTAAATATTATGTTTAAAGTAGTACAGATCAGTCCTGATGATATGATGTTGATGTTGCGGTGTGTTTATTTCATGTCGTGGGTATCGACACGTGTCTGTACTTCATTATTAATTACGTTGTTATTCAGTGTAACAAGTAAATGATTGCTTGAAAGTTAGCATCTGTTTCTTCCAGTTATTCATTAATATCCACAACTGTTTTATTTTTCTCCTTCAACCTTTTTTTTGGTATGTGCTTCTGTAGTACGCCTAACAAAAGCTCCCATAAGTTGGCTTCGATGCATCCTGCATGTCCTGAACTACCGTGACATTTGTTTTGCCATGTGAGAGTTTGGATCGCGCACGGTTCCAGCTTCTTTGCTATTCATTCCTCTTTTGTTTAGCTTTGTTCCTCTGAGCCCATTGTAGTGAACCTTCCAAAGTTGTGCGCTGGATCCAGACCCGGTTTTGCTAAGGTCATTCAGGCTGCTACTGGTCTGAGAGATGGCGATCTAATGCAGACCTTCCGTCCGAGGGTCGAACCAGACGGGGCAGTGTGGCTGGAACTTGCCGGATCTTTAATAACACTCTTTAACAAAGCAGCCACCCCCCTCCCCCGTTTCCTGCTCGGTGGACTACCCCCGTCATGCTTTCACTTGAATTGACTTCAGGGCATGGCACTAATCCTGTCTCCTGAGTGTAGGGGTGAGGTACAGTAGGTGTGTTTTCCTGTGCGTCAGTATGGCGTTGCATCTGATCACCTGTCTACTCTTTTAATAAAAGAGTATAATAAAGTTAATAAATTTTCTGATTCATTCTGATGAATACTCATGATTATGAGTACTGTCTTGTTTAGTCAATGGGCAATCTGACAGTTGTCGATGTTTCAAAATACCTTGAGCTCACAGTATAATAAATCTCATACAGGTTCGTTCTGTCAACTAATCTATATACGGGCAGTCAGACTTTTCAGGAAATTCCCTCATCTGAGAACTCATCCTAGCGTTCAAGACTTGAAAAGGCTTCAAACTGAGTTTAATATATACTCTCATCTTGGTGTTTTCGAATGCATACTTGAGGCTCGGCTGTTCTCGGGCAGAGCGGAGAAAAGAGTTTATTGGCCGTATTTTCAAAAGAGACGAGAAGAAGAAAGAAGGTTGGATTCTTCAAATGTGTGGAAAAGTACCACTCCATGACCAACCTTTGGCATCCCTGACACCCTGCCCTTCCTCATCTGTCTTTCCTTTTCACTTTGTAATCAAAAGACAGATTGTTTTAGTCCGGGCTGTTTTTTTTTTTTTTTTTTTTTTGGTCTAGAACTCTCTCTACCAGAAAAGAACAGCTACAGATGTCAGGTTTTAAAAGCAGTCTTATTCCGAATGTGTCCAAATGAATTGTATTCAACATGCTCCCGTGTGGCGTTTTTGTCCCTGATATCCTTTTAATTTATGCTTCTGTTGATCTTAATCTTGTTTTTCACTGCCTTTGTTTGTATGTGTAACACCTGCACTTGGCGCGTGATGGCCGATGGACCCAAAACAAAGTTGCATGCGAAGAGAAAGAAAGAAATAGCCCCTATGGGGACAGCATTTCACCCAGCGTAAACAGGGAGGCCGGGCAGACGTGCTGTTCTGCAGTTGGCTAAGCACAGCGTTTTCCTTGACATGCATCAGCCAAGGGCACTTTCTTCAAAAACACAATAAAAATAAAAAATAGACTTGGTGGATTTGGGATATTCAGCAGGGGCATGTTGGGCTGTAGTTCTTTTGAACGCGTTAATGTGTGAACAAGAACCCTTGTGGCACCTCACTTTTGAGTTGACTAAAAGGCAGGTTTGTTTGCTAATCCCTTGGCACTTATTAGCTCAGAGTTTCAACACATTGTGCTTGAATACCTCTGACTAATGGATAGGATTAGTAGCTAGCACAGCTGTTGACATAAGCTAGCGTTGTTACACGTTTAACCGCTTCAACGGATGGATAACCAGCTTGTTCCTCACGCTCATATGTGTAGCTACTAATTCAGACGTTTTATGGCTCTCACTTGGGTGCAGAGTCTTTATATGTCGTATGCTGAGCTTTATAACGCTAAGCCTTAAAAAGTGCCATTAAGAAATGATTCCTAAGTTGTTGACTTGTGCGATCAGTTGTATAAAATCGCCTTTGATTGTATAAAATTGCCAAAATGGACATTTTTTAATAATATAGTTGATTAAACAGTCCTACGGAGACCCAGTATAGCTCTATATCACTCAAGAAACATGCAACATGACACTGGTCTAACATGTTCCTCTTGAAGATCCAGGAAACCAAAACAGTCATTTGTACCACTTTGCAGCCTTAAAAATATTGATAAATACACATTTTTAATGCACATAATTATTTTTAGTAATAACCTGAACGATTTGCATGAGTCGGTTTTTTTTTATATTTATTTACTTTTTTAGTTTGACTTTTATTTTTATTTGGTCTCAATCAAAAGCATTTCTTCATTCTAGTTCAAGTAGGTCAGGGTTTAAGAATGTCATCAAGCTACTACAAGTTGGAACGATTTTATTCTTTTAATTAGTGATCATTTTAGCGCCGTGTACTTACACACAAATATATTTTCCTTAATAATATTACTAATAATTAACATCATAATTAATCTACAGTAACAGGATATTGCGCAACAGGTAGTTTGGCTCTCTGGATTGATCCTAAACTTTGGTTACTCTCTGTGTCGAGTTTCTATGCATGTATACCATATATCCCTCCGGCCTTCTCTCACCTTTGAAACAAACAAACCAGTCTGTCTATTGGTGGCTTTAAATTGCCCCTAAGCATTAACGCACTTAAAAAAGACCCAACCCAAATTTTCCAACTCAAGGTGCTAAAAAGCAGGAAACACACCCAGTCTGGCAGCTTTTACAGCGTCACTTCCTAGACTGTTGTGATTGGTAGGCCGACTAGCGTACTACATCCCACATCAGTCCATCAAAATCTCATCTGTAAGTGTTCCAGAGGTTGAAAGTGATGTGTAAAGCTCCTTCTGAGACATGCACCCCTTTCTGTAGATTTTGCTGAAATTTATGGGGTCAAAAGGGGTTTAAATCTGAATGCGTTTAACCCATAATAATCTATCTGAAAATCCTACTAGGTCGGCCCTAGCAACTTATGGTTCACTTTCAACCCGGACCAAGTCTGCATGAACTGCATGAGGAACGTTTATGGACACACACACACACACACACACACACACATGATTGTGACGTATTGATGCAGGATGTGGTATGTAAATATAGCCAACCGGTCACGACAGTCTTGGAAATTATGCTGTAAAGCCGCAAGTTGTGTTGCCAGATTGACATATAAGTGAGGTATGTCGCAATGACAGAAAGACATAGTTTTTATGGATTGATGAAGCTAGAAATGTTACATATCCCATGTCTGAAAAGGGCTATGCCACTAGGGTCGAATGGTATGATTTCCAGGCAGTTCTTTTTTAAATGGAATAAGTGCATTCAATCCTGAAGCCAGGATTGAAATGTTTTAATTTAATGAAAGTTATGGAAAGGGGTACATGTCTGACAGGCGCATAATAAATGTATCAGTGTGTCAATGTATGTATGCATGGTGTCATGTGCTAGACTAGCGAATAGGACGAAGGGTGTTTAAGTCAAATTGGGACTTTTGATTGTATTTTGATTGTATTGATTGGATATCTACATCAAGGTATAAAGTTTAATGTATGCACCGGAGCTACGATCAGATAACCTGTTTCACATCTGAAACGCTGGCCTCCCAGGGACTCCTTTAATGGCCCAAACATGTGAAAATGCCTTGGAGCGAGGTCAGGACTGTACGGGGGATGTGGCAATAACTCCCAGACGAGTTGCTGTAATGTGCGAGTGGTGTTGGTGAATGATTGTGTGTACAGTTCCGGCAGACTGATGTGTTTCTTCCGCAAGTTGACAACAAGTTATTTGTGAATTTTTGAGGATCAGGCACTGAATGTTCACAGGAACAACTGAAGTGGGCTCCTTGTCACCTTGGCCAGGATCGTCATTCATGGACATACAGACTTCTTTAAAGCATTTGCACAGTTTAATTGTTTTACTGCAGCAAAGAGTCTCATCACTGTCTCGTCAGTTGTCAATTGGTTTTACTCCTCCATGCATGAGATAGTCCTGGTTAGACTTCGCAATCAGTGTTTCTGAGATAAGCTCTGATATTGACCACGATAAAGTGCTTATTCCAGAGGAATGAATACATTAATTTACTGAAGCATATGAAATGGGAAAAATCCTGGAATATGACAGTTAATATTTTGTTAAGGTTGGATCAGGGTTGGAAATATCTGAATTAAGTGATATTTACTATGGCTGATTTTCTACGTAGGTTATATAAAAGCAGTCAGGAATTAAGGATATGCTGATGTGGACCTTTTGTTATCTGTCTGCCTCTCTCAGTATGAATATAAGCTTTTCTTGGGATGACAATCAGCACCTGTCCTGTTTGACAAGAGCTATGGACTTTGCTGAACATTTTACTGAAACCTGACAGGCTGGGTCTTGTAAAACAGGCTGAAAGGATGATGTGTTAAATGAATGGTTTTCGGAGGATAAACAGGGGTCTACGAGTCACAAATATGTAGAATCGCAGGTCGTACTGTAGTTTCTCTTGAGAAGAAGGCAGAAGCAATGACATTTGCAACTTAAAATAAAAAAAAACATAACTTTTTGGTGTTGCATTGTAATGCATTGTTTGTTGACGTAACCATGTATGCAATATTAATATTAAATAATTGAAATTTCCATAACTGCAATATTAATTTCTCAATTTTTCTCCACGTTTTTCTTTAAGCTGGGACGACAGCAGCTCAGTCAGCAGTGGTATCAGCGACGCTCTAGACACAGATGACCTCAACACCAGCTCGTCTCTCAGCTCCTACGTCAACACTCCATCTGCTCCCCTCAGGGACATAGAAGAGAAGGTGAGCGGTGATGGATGCCCCCTGACCATCTATTCCAGAAAGCTTGACTCAAAGACCACCAGCTGGTCTGCATTTTATCCTGTACCACTTCTACACACACCTGTGCTAGATAAGATACACCTGGGCTGCAGAGGACTTAATAAAAGCGAGTAAAGTCTAGAAAAGTAGAGTAGAAAAGTTATTTAATGACCAATGAAGACAGAGTGCCAAACAGAAGGGTACAAAGTCACTTCCGGGACGGCCGTACATGAATACGTGATCCGATTTGTGTCAAAAGTGTCAAGTATCATACTGTAGATCTTAGTATGTAATTATACTGTGTAGCTAGTTTTTTTTTTTTTACCTGATAACTCTCGGGTGTCTGATTGGAATACGGCCAGATGTCCTCTTTTCACAGACTCAACCTTTTTTATTTCTCACCCATCTGTTCCATATAAAACACATAATACAGCAAAGGAAATAACACAGCATAGCACGGTTCAACTGTCTAAACCTGAGCGTACATGAATTGTAATCGGAAACAGCCTGCTGTCGTTGTCACTTACAGTTCATGAACTTTACGCTGAAAGAAAACAAAAGACTTCGACCAGTGCAAATCCCGCTCCTGGATAATTTCAAGTTCAATCGCCAACCCCGGGTCACTCCAAACCTCAGTAGGAAGGGTAACATCGGAGGTAATTCCTGCTCACAAAAACCTCACCAAAGTGGAGAGTACTGTAAACAAAGACGGATTTTATTACAAATTCACATTTGTTTATACACAATTTTCTATTCAGCTTACTCGTTAGAATTCACACGAGTTAGTTCTTCACCATCACAAAGAAGGGTCAAAGCTAACATGTGCTTCCTCAAAGGCATGTAAAGGGAAAAAAGGTTGTAAAGAATGCTACGCTACGCAATAGTACAAAACTGCTCAACTGCTTGAGGAGAATCTTAACTATCTATTGTGTATGCTTAAGCATACATGCATATTATGTATACACACATAAAAAGAGTATTGTCCATGCTGAGAGTAGGGCCTGTTCCAGATTGCTATCATCTGTATTCAAAGTCACAGTAGGACGCAGTCTCTTGTAAAATCCAGCTCGATTTGACCGACTTCCATCTGGAAATGCCTAGGCCCCGTTGGTCAAACTGGATAATTAAAAGAGGTAATTAGGAACTGGATAATCAGCCAAGATTAGTAAAGATTATTAAATGATCCATGCTAATTTAACTCTATTCGGTAAAAAAAAAAAAAAAATAGCAGAGCATTAAGGCAGTTAGAAAATCTAAACATTTAGGCACAGCTGGAAAATTACTTACCAGCTGGCAACTGGTCAACCAGCATGACCAGCTTGGGGTCTGTGTTTTGGCAGCTGTTAGTTGGTCAGATCATGCAGGCCCATTAGCCCATTGCTCCAACATGTTTTCCTTGTAAGGTCATTGCATTCAAGTTTTCAGAGTGTTTTTTGACGCACGTTTTTTCGTTTCTGTCCCGAGTTCACCTGGAGTGCAGAAACTAGTTATTTGTGTGTTGTTTGCTCTTTGAACCTGCTTGCTTTTTTGGGTGAACCATGAGAGCCAGCTTACATATATACAACCCTTGAACCTATCTTAACATGAATGGTGAGCTATAGTTCATATAGTCGCAGGTAAAACTTCTGCAGTTTTATAAGGAAATTAGCTGCTTAGTTTTACTGAACATCCTGCAGAAATTCGGAGGACTTTGTCACACCTGATTCTTTTTTTATGCATGCAAAACTCAGAAGCGTTTTTTTTTTGTCCAAAAAGTCATCTTTTACATTATATGCTGCTTCCTTTTTTTGGCCTACAGATTCTGTCCTGTAAGATAATTTCTTTTACTGGAATACTAATGTTTGCAAATCTGATTTTTTTGTTCTGACTTGATAATGTAAGTAATAATAGTAATAATAAGCATATAGAACAAAGTTTGTACCAACACCCCCCTGCATGGTGTGTTTATTAAAAAATAATAAACACAGAGTGCCTACACCGTACCGTATTTTGCATATTTAATTATTTGGTTTTGAAAAAAAATACCAATGAGCCATTTAAAAGCCACAATTTCCATCTATTATCAGTAAGCTGAGCCAAATGCTCTGTCTCTTAAAAAAACAGAATTCCCATCACCAACATTAAAAACACCTGAAGTCAAATAAACTGCAAATGCGAACTCTTTAGTTTAATTTCCCCAAGGAGTCCTAATAAAATCACATGTGGCCTCAGCTTTCATCTGGTTACTGCTGGTTTGAGTTATCTTGGATTGGTCATCAAGAGAAACTTGATGTGGGTTTAGGGACAGGATAGGCATCATAAACCATTAAATGTTCTCAGTTTAATCTTTAAATTTAATCAGGATCGTCTCTGTTTGTTATTACATATAATACAAACCTGGCTTTGATCTCCTCAGAGGTGCTCTGGTGGAGGTTTGGTGGTGGTGCTGCTTATTAGATTAATTCTCAGAGGGATCTTATCAGCAACCCCGTCTGGTACATGTGCTGACATTGTTAGCATGACTCATCTGACTGGTTTACCTGCTTCCGTTACGAGGCCGGGGCAGGTCGGCATATGCGGGGCTAATTGGCTTGGCAGGCACAATTCATGTGAGTTTTTTTTTTTTTATTGTTGCATCAAGGACTTGAACTGCTGGCCTTGTGTTTCTACTGGAACTTACGCATTGTGATTGGTTCGTTAGTTAGACGGTTAGTGTTTAGTAGGATGGCTAGCTCAGATAAATTTGTTAATATAGAACATAGCCATTACAATCTATCTGTAATACACCTGTTCCAATCAGACAGATGACAGACACGTTCATGTTTAGCTTTTCCTGACATCATGGTCTCAGATGTGACTCTGCACCTCTTTTACCCTCCGTCTGATCTTTTTCCACGTTCTGTTGTTATTCGCTTTCTCTCTTATTCCCCTTTTCTCTATCGGCTCCCTTGCATTCCCTCATTCCTTCGCCCTGAGCCAGAGTTTAAATTTATTATATGAGTGTTTGAGATAACAGTGTTTTGGATTTGGCCTGATAACAACTGGAGGCCATTAAAATTCTTTCCCTGGCAATGATGTTTTATGAGTATTTTCAGTAGCAGTCAAACAATGACCTGCTCTAAGGAAGGGTGATGTAATCTTGGCCAAGTCTAAAGAAGTGCTGAGACATAGCAGCACTGTTTATTTGACAAGCCATGTAATGGTCTTGGGAGATTCCGCTTTGCGACACATCATTTAGCCCTGCAACAGTATTTGATCGTGTTGATGCATGACACACATTCGCCGTTAATGCTAATATCCAGCTCCAGAAACCCTGCTCTTTTGGCTCATTTCAAAACATGCTGGTGGAATGAATATTTTTTTTAACCTCCAGCAAATACCTATGAGCTGTTGTTCTTGTCTGTAGAATTATTCAGCTTAGGAAATGATTATTGAAAATATCTTGTATTTGTTTTGTGATCAGCTCCAGACGGATGCTGAGAAGCGTTCTGCCATTGGGTGCAACTCCACCTGGAACGACGACCTCAGGCGCCCTGACGGCTGCTCAGACCCAGGAATTGAGATGGAGACCGACTCAAAGTGGTGCAACCCGTCTAATTTCTCAGACGAATCAGAGCGCACTTTGACGGGGCGCAAACCTCATACCATATCTCAAACAGGTTCTTGGAGGCGAGGCATGAGCGCCCAGATGGGCATCACCTGCCCAAGGACAAAGACTCTGACCCCAACGAATTGCAGCCCACTGAAAATCCATAGTAATGGTATGTACAATCATTACACAAAAGGACAGCGCTGACTGTCTAGCTCTGTGCTGGCTGTCTAATCATTTTAAGACCAGAAATCAGACATTATAGAATATATTTTGTGGGGCTTTAACAGTAAGCTTAGGACTGATACTGATACTTGATACTGAGACCTTTTCACAACTTTCCTTTTTTTTTTGTTTTAAATTAAATAGTATGCTGAAAGGAAAAAAGTTATTACTCAGCAGACAAGAACTACTCTAATTGATACCTATCTGATCTGATGTTATAATTCTATGTCTAAGATGTGGCAGTTGAGGCTTGCTTACGATAGACAGCATAGTCAGCATCAGTGAAGTGTGAGGCCCGTAGGTTCAGGCATGTCCCAACTCTGCTCGTACTACTGTGATCTGGAAAGCACTGCTCATAGCCTGTGATGTTTATCTCCTTGCAGGCAAAACAGACGACGCCAAAGTGTCAGAGAAAAGTCGTTTCTCACCACAGATACCTACATATGAAAGCAAGAAGCTTCCCTTAAGCTCCAGCTCCCACACACCTACCAACACATTCGGCTTCAAGAAAAGCTCCACCGCAGTAACAATAACTGCCAGTGGGGCCATAGTGACAAGTGGTTCAGCCACACTGGGGAAGATCCCTAAGTCTGTAGGCTTTGGCTCATCTCGTCTTGTTGGTAAGCAGACTAGTGTCGATGATGGATACCTTCCACCGAGTTCTCGAAGCACCCTCCAGTACCGGAGTCTACCTCGGCCTAGTCGTTCCAGCACTAACCGTGGTACCGGTCGCTCCTTTGATGCTACCCCTCTTAGCAAAGGCACAGCCACTCTCCCCCACCCGAAGAGCTGCAGCCTGGCCAGGTCCAGTGTCAACCAGACAGACCGGGAGAAGGGAGTGTTCTCAGACAATGACAGCCTAGCTTTGGGACCAATAAACAAAGCCAGTGGTGGGGCTCAGTGCCAGCCAGGTAGACAGTCAGTAGGGAAGAGCACCGATACCTCATCCCCTACCATGCGCAGGTAAGACTTTTTATCTCATATTGAACTTTCACATAAGTCCAACTTGAATACCTTGAAATGGTAGTGATTCATAAGCACATGTTATCAGTAAATTAATTACACTAATGAGGCTGATTATCTGCAGTAACTTGTTGAATTTCAAGTCGGATGTCAAATTTTAATTATAAAAATAACAACAAATGCATTTCCCTTGATACTGCTATAATTTGATGAGCGTTCTGATGTGTAAACAATGACACATATTACCCTGTGCAATGCTAGAGCTTTTATGTTCACAGAAAAACAAGTTGCTCAAGGTTTCATTGAATAGTTAGTGTTCCCAGTGTCTTAAACAGTCTTCCTCACAGACAGTGAAACAGGAAATCTCTCTGTTGTAGTGTTCTATGACAATGAAGTGACAAACCAAACATACCCTTAGGGTTTAAGATTTAACATTTAGTCATTTGATATTACCTTTAGTCCAAAGGTTTTAAAAGCATCATGGTTTTACTCTACTAGACTTTACAGTCAGGCTAAATAAAAGACTGATCATACCACCAATCGTAATAGTCCAATCGGAGGCCATAAAAAGCTAGGCTTGTCACATGCACCAGTTGGGTGGAACTTTTTGGGGTAATTTCACTTATGCATTTTTAAGGTTAAACCATAGTAAATTTTTATCTTTGCTAAAGTTCTTTACACAGGTCACACAGCATTCCCACTCGGGTAAACCACCAATGGTGGTCTCGATCCACTTGCAGTCAAATCTTGATGAATCTTAAGGCACAAAATGAATCAAAGACCTGGAGATTTGGACCAATGAACTAAAACGGGTGGGATGGTTGCTTAGTGGTTAGCCCCGTCTAGGGTTGATTCTTGTCACTGTGTGCATGGAGTTTGCATGTTCTCCCTGTGCTTGATGGGTTTCTTTCGAGTACTCCCTACTGTGCATGGTAGGGCATGAGGTATTTACTTAATTGGGCTAATTAGTGTTCCCAAATTGCCCATAGTGTGTAAATGAGTGTGTGGGTGTGTGTACGTGCGTGCCCTGCGGGGGATTGACAACCTATCCAGGGTGTACCCCGCCTTGTGCACATCTCCTGGGACAGGCTCCAGGCCCCCCGTGACCCTGTATACAGGATAGAGCAGTATAGCTATGAATGAGTGAGTGAGGGAACTAAAACAGGAAATAATTGGTATTACACAAAATGTTTTAAACCAGATATCAATGTAAGTATCTAGCAAATTAATGGGAAAAACATTTTTCCCATTTGTTGATATCCGACCAACGAATGGAAGGGTGCATTATATTAGCATTTTCAGCTTTACATGCCCTTTTTATTTTTTATTTTTGTTTTTTTTGTAGGTATGTAATGTACATTGAGATAAGAGATCAAACCAAATAACAAGCAAACAAAAATGATCAAAATTTCCTTTGATTTGGATTTTGGACTGTGAGGTATTAAAGCACCTGTAGAGGAATATAAAAAACCTGGGCCTTGGATTTTTATATGCTTAGTTTGGCCAGTGTTTAGTCAGCAGTGGAAGGGGCTATGATAGATGCTGAAAGTTCGAGTTCAGTATTTGCTTAAGCTTTGAGTGATTACTTTGTTTATCAGCGATGAACCAGACCCAAGATAAGATGATGTTATCGACCAGGCAACTTATGAAGTAATGAGAAAAAGGGGTCGCTTTTTAACTTATCTGGCCATGTTGTCTTTCTTTATCTTGTGTTTTACTTCATAAAGAAATGGCCTTGTGCCCTGCCGAGTCAGAGAGCCCTCTGCATTGTAACTTTTAATAATTGTACTTTCACCACTTTTTTCTGGTCGTGCTTAATTTCCATACTTAGTGGCTTAGTATAAATTCTAATATTAGCTCTTTTAGGAGACGTAGCTATCGCATCTAAATATCCCCCCTTTCTCCCCCTTTATCGTCTCCTTGATCACAAGGCTCTTTGGGAGTAAACCAGGCACCAAGCCAACCCACATCACCACTTCTGACAACATGAAGAACTCCGCCATAATCTCCAACCAACACACAACTTCCATCCAGACCTGCACTCTCGGGACACCTCCAGTCAGTAGCGGAAGCACACGTGGTCCCCTGCATGGGGAAAATCTACCAATTATGCAGAAGTCAACCAGCAGTGATGGCATGAAGGGTTCTCTGGGCAAAGAAGAGACACTTTCCGCATGTCCTGACCGCACCACCCGGACCGGCCAGTCGGACAGGTGAGACTTATGATGCAAATCAAAAATCATCCCCCATCTAAAACATCCAGCAAGAGTACAAGATAAGCAAAGCATGGTGTAACATACTGGCACTATCTGAACCTTCATCTGTTTACTCCTCCAAATGACGTCTAAATATTAGAGCAAATCATCTGATCTTTTTGATTAATATGTCAGATTCTGACTCTAGCACTGTTGGCTGGATTTTTTTAAATTTTATTTAATTTATTTTTTTGGGTGGTTGATTTCTCAACCAGTGACTTTGAGGAGTTTATTATCAGTCTCACTGCTCTGCTGAGTGAGACCCACATAATATGTGCTTAGCGGTGGTCCTGTGGTTGTTTCGTTTGACTGATGGACAGGGTACACCTATATGTAGTGGTGCCTGAAAGACAGGAATGCTTTTCTTAAATGTCTTAGCCCTCATGGATATTTGCACTGTGCACTTTTAAGTTTTTGTTCCTCACAAGTCATGTAATGACTATGACATATTGTCTCTTATTTCTTTTTTTTTCATGTAAACCTCTTTAATCTGTCTTTCTTTGGTCTTGACTGTACACGTGGCCTCACTGAACATGATACTGCATATTCCACACTAATGATCCTTTTAGGTGTTGGTGAAATGAAAAAAAAAAGAATAACTTATATCAGCTTATGATCTTTTATGTTCTTTTCCTTATTTTTTATCTTCCTCCATCTGTTTTTTTTTAATTGACATTCTTTTCTTCCTTGTTGTGTCTACCCTTATCCCGTGCACCCAATAGCCCAAATTTCTTCACCTGCTGTTAGCCCTATATTCAGCCGTAACACCTTGCTGCAAAGGCAGGACAGGTAAAGGTGTTTGTGTGTGGTCACCCCAGCTTGCAGTTTATGCATACGCTACATAAAATGAACAGGATTTCCTGTTTATTAAGCCAACAGAAACATGAGCTGTGGTGCACAGGACAAAGACAGTACCATGGATCAAAACAAAAACCTCACCTACATGCTTGTGCATGCTACGGAAGTTGTGTAACATTGTTCTGGCTCGATTGTGTCCCTGTCCACGAGCTACCATTTGCATTTGTTGATTCAGAGTATTTGAATATACAGTACTGTGTGTAAGTTCTCTTTACCTATTCAATCAGTCTTTTATTTCATTAGGTATCTTCACCTGCCACAAGGACGGGTAACAGAAGAGGCACGTGATTGGCTGAATGGCGGCATTCAGGATTCACCGGTCTCCTCCCCTTTTTCACCTGCCTCCAACCTCAGCTCACCTTCAGCAACACGCTTCAACTTCACCACCACTGGTATACCTACACAAATGATGAAAAAAGTGACGCCCACAACCTATGCACTAGGCAACTGTGAATGCACTGATGGAATTTGAAAACTAATACCAATAGTTAAATATTTAATAAGCCATCAAATGTTTATATTTTGATTCATAGTTTCATTTTAAGCAGTAAAAGTAAGGTTTTCCTTACCTCCAACTGGCTTTATTTCCTCTCTCTCACTCTCTGTTATAACTACATATGACTTGTGCGTTGCTTTTATGGGCTTGTGCAGTTATTCTTACATACATACATCTGCATTCATTCAAAAAGCACACACGTTTCTGGTCTATATCAATAAAGAATGATAAAATGCAGTTTGAGAATAAAATACTATTCATTATTCATTTTCAGTGTAATAAATATGTTGGTATTGGACTGTTAAAATTTACTCTACTTCAGACGTTTTCACTTAAGACATTTGGGATGTTTTATGCTGAAAAGAAACAAAAATGTAGACCATCCAGTCATGAGCAGAACAGACTGAGAACCTCTCGGAGCGAACCTTGACCTGTATGATTATTCTGCTCTTTCAGGCGGTCCCGTCATGGCTGCGCAGATAAACCTGGCAACCCTGCGGTCCGCTACCAATCAGGATGGGCCACATGAACAGCAGGTCGATGCTCGTCTACGCAATGCCACACTCACTCTGGTGGAGAAAAACCGCACAATGAGCACCTCTGGATCTTTCCGTGAGGCACTGGAGGAAGGTTGGTCTTCTGCCTTTAATTTACATAATTTGTTTTTAAGGGTTCTTCTTTATGCATAGTTATAAAGAAATTTGGCACACATTAATGACACATTCAGTTTGTTTAAGTATTAGTGTACAAAACAGGGTACACTCTAGCAAGAGTCACTGTGCAATTTTTGAGTATGACAACAATAACAACAACAACAATAATAACGATGATAATAATAATAGGAATAATAATAATAATAATAATAATAATTAGTGAAAAAATAAAACATATTGGAATTTTCCAGCTGTTTTGACCTAATTTACTGTACAGGATACAGCTCTGGAAAAAATTAGAGACTACTGCAAAATAATCCATTTCTTATGTTTGTTTGTTTTTTTTTCTTCTTACAGGTGCATGTATTGGTGAGAAACAATTTTGCACATCAAAATAACCAAAAATCATGCAGTATTTGCAGAGCTTTAATAACTCAAATAAAACAAAATGCAAATAATTTGTAAACAAACTGTGTTAAAGCTTTTGGGTGGCACGGTGGTGTAGTGGTTAGCACTATCGCCTTGGACCTCTAGGGTCCGGGTTCGATTCCCAGCCAGGCTTGATTCCTGTCTCTGTGTGCATGCAGTTTGCATGTTCTCCTCATGCTTGGTGGGTTTCTCTGGGTACTCCAGTTTCCTCCCACAGTCCAAAGACCTGCAGATTGGTGTTCCCCAAATAACCAAATAACCAAAAATCCCCGTAGTGTGTGAGTGAGTGTATGTGTGTGTGCCCTGTGATGGATTGGCCCCCTGTCTGAGGTGTACCCTGCCTCGTGCCCTAAGACTCCTGGGATAGGCTCCAGGCCCCCCGCGACCCTGAATACAGGGTAAAGTGGTATAGTCGATGAATGAGTGAGTGAGTGACCTCGATTTGCAATTACAGCTTTCATGCTGTTGGGTAACTTTATACCACTTTCTTTTTGCAAAAAAGCAAACAGCTCAGCTTTGCTTGATGGTCTGTGACCATCCGTCTTCCTCTTGGCGACATACCAGAAGTTTTCTGGAGTAAATTGCAGTGGTCTCTTGTTTTTTTCCAGAGCTAATATTTCCCAATATTTTACTTGGATTTTATGTGATAGACCAACACAAAGTGGCACTGAAGGTAATTGAAGGTCATTGGTTCTACTCTATTTTAGTTATAAGTATGTTATAAGTATGAGTGTAAAGGGGCTGAATACAAATGCAAACCACTTATCACTTCACAATTATGTGCCACTTGGTCTAACAAATAAAATCCCAATAAAGTACATTTAAATTTACGGTTGTAACGTGAGCGAGCAGGTAGTTAAAATGTTAAAATGAGACAACCTGACAGAATTTCTGAGTATATTAAAGTCATCACTAATCCTGCTAAATAGCTGTTGGCAACATTCTATCAAGTACAAATGTAAAAGGCAATTTAACAGCTAATGTTAAATTGTTTGGACAAAATGACCTGTACTAGAAAATCTAGGCCTTGTTAATGTTTGATAAAGCGTGCTAGCACGAGGCAGTGTAAACTCAGCTATGATGAAATGGAGGTAATGATTTTCACATCCAGCTAATAAAAACTTTATATTAATAGAAAACAGTGAAACATCACTAATCACTAATGATTCTCCTTTTCTTATTAGCTTATCATACAGCTCACTAAAAACCTGCACCTTGTTTAGCTTTAACATTTAAAATTGCAAAGATCTACATTGTAATACGATATGCTAGGTCAGGTTAGCTAGCTACATCTTAAGATTATCAATATTTAGGAATAGGTTTTAAAATCCACTCAAAAATCCTGTCATGTTAGTTTATGATAGCTAGCTATTATGCAGACATTTTAGAAAAATGACAGTTAGCTATTTAGCAGGATTAGCAATGACTTATTGTAAATACACTCAAATCTGTCAGGATGGCTCATTTTAACTACCTGGCTAGCTTTAACAATAAATAGTATAAATCTTTATGATTTATTTAGAATTCATGTATTTAAATATTTATATTTAGCTAGCTAGTGAAGATTATGAATAAGACTTATGAATAATTTAGTCTTATTGTCAATTTAGCTCATCAGTTAGCTAGCTGGCATTAGCAGTGAGTACTGTTAGCACCAACTGTTATGTCCATTTACAAATAACTTTACATTCATCTTACAAATCTTAACGCTAACTTCCTGGCTAACCCTAGCTGTGAAGGTTATAAAGACTTCTGATGCTGACTTTATAAATCTCCTGAGAAATCAAATCGGATTAGCTCATGTCTGGATTAGCAGTAAAGTTTATGAATAAGATTAAGGTACTGTCTGAAATCATGTCAGTTCAGCTCGTATCAGCTGCAGCTGTCTGTCAGTAACATGAAATGCAAATGACACACATTAAGTCACTGCATGGCCCTAACCATGAAAATTATGAAGCTTGGAAATAATGACTTAAAAATCCTTTTACAATCCTTTCTAGTTCCCTGACTTTCGCTGACTGGTAGCATTAGCATCGGAATGTATAAACACTATATGGACAGAAGTATTTGGCCAAACCTTCTAATTATTTAATTCAGGTGTTTCGGTCAATCAGGCCCCTTATCCCCAGTGAAGGGCAAGCTTAATGCTTCAGCATACCAAGACATCTTGGACAATGCTATGCTTCCAAATTTGTGGCAACAGTTTGGGGGAGACCCTTTTCTATTCCAACATGACTGTGACCCAGTGCACAAAGCAAGGACTATAAAGGCCTGATTTGATGAGTTCGGTGTGAAAGAACTTGACCGACCCAGACACAGCACCCCATCCAGCACATTTGGGATGAACTAGAATGGAGATTGCAAGCCGGGCCTTTTTGTCCAACATCAGTGTCCGACCTCATAAATGCTCTACAGAATGAATGGGCACAGAAACACTTCAAAATCTTGTCCACAGCCTTCCAATAAGACTGGAAACTGTTATATCTGTAAAAGGGGGACCAACTCCATAGGTTTGGCCAAATACTTTTTCCGTATAGTGTATACATGAATGACTTGAAAGGGATCTTTCAGAAATCCTGTCTGGTGGGTTGACGGTTAGCTAATATTAACAGTGAAGTTTGAGAACAACCGTTGTTGCATGACTGTGACGGTGACCGTGAGGGCTGATGGTGCAATTGAGGTTTTGTTATGTTGTACAGATGCAGACGGATTAGATCCTTTCCAGCTATTCACCTCTGTCATTTTCTCTAGAACATATCCTGTAACTCGACCACACACTGAACTCCACACTCACTATAATGCCTTTTGATTTTTACTGATTAGACGACTGGACTTGGCCTGCCCACAGCCTGATAATAAACAGATTTGATTTCAGTTTGCTATTTTCTCAAAGGTTTTAGATCTCTTTCTGATTTCAGAACGCTGCCAGGACCACAACCTTATCCTCACGTGTTCAGTTACTCTCAATTAAATGACAGGCTTTAAAATAAATAAATAAATAATTGTGTATTGTGGCTCTAGATTCTCCTTCTGCTCTGTCTGTTTGTCCTGAATGAGTTCTTTTGCTGTGTCGTTTTTATTAAAATGAAACTGTGCTTTCCTATCGGCTTGTTAATCTGTGTGGCCACCTCTCAAGACGGAGCTTATAAACCCTGTAATTCCAGTCACTGGTTGATGATGTTATTTGGTCTGCTTACTCTGTTAATTGGGAGATTTCCTTTAAAGGGCCATATGAGATCGATTTTCTTCATGATATAAAGACCCCCAACACCCACATACAAAACATTGTCTAGATTATTAGTAAGAAGGAATTTTAATGCACTATTATTTTCCAAACAGCTGCTGACTAAGCAGTGACCTACATCTTCTCACATCAGCATGTGGTAGCCTCTCGTTTGGCTCGCTCATTTTTTATGAATTTGTCATGAGATAAATGTTATCAGACATTTGGTCTTGATTCTTTCCCTTCATTTGCATTCGTTCTCTCTGTCTTACAGTGCATGGCTCTTCTCTGTCTCTGGTGTCCAACACATCATCTGTTTACTCCACGGTGAGTCACGCTCAGCACAGACAATTGTAACCCTGTAACTTTTGTTAAAACATGTCCTTGATTAATGATGATGCATGGGGTTGTATATTTGATGAGGACATTTTGTACAGTTGATAACAGAACATATGATATCTTTTAGAAATGTAGCACTTGTCAGTGAAGCATGGTGATTTTTTTATGTGAATTTGGGGTTTTAAAACAGGTAAGCTTCTCTAAAATTTTTTATAAATAAATAAAAAATAACTACACATGAAAAGGAATTTGGTTTACAAATGGTGCTGTTTTAGTTTTGGGAACCACAAGCCAAATATTCGTGAAATGTGTTAAAAAGCCTATGACTATCAATTTGCATGGAAATAAATTGGTAGATAAAATATTGCATGCAGGTAATATAGGTTGCTCTGGATAAGGGCGTCTGCCAAATGGCATAAATGTATGTATGTATATAGAGGTCTGTTCACCAGCCATCTGGCATATGAACGACGAATACTTCCCACCCTGAAGATATATCCATTGTTTCTATGGCAGCAGTTACTATAGAAACTTAGTTTTAGACGCGATTGTCATTAACTCACCAATGCGCCATATATATA
>JAOVVA010000001.1:33487151-33504204 GCA_028565275.1 Leiocassis micropogon
CAGGTCTTTGAGGGTCAGAAATCTGGCTGATAAGCAAGTGATCAAATACTTATTTGACACAGTAATTCACAAATAAAAAATCATACAATGTGATTTCTGGATTTTTCTTTTTAGATTCTCTCTCACAGTGGAAATGCACTTGTGCTAAAAAATGTAGACCCCTCCATGATTTCTAAGTAAGAGAACTTGCAAAATCGCAGGGTGATCAAATACTTACTGACCTCACTGTGTGCATATATATATATATATATATATATACACACACACACACACACACACAATCGGAAAGTCTTTAGAAGAAAGGGCTTTGTGTGAGCTGGTTTTTTTTTTCTTTCTCTTTTCACTAACATCACTAGCATCAAGGGAGAGATGGAACCAATGTTTATATCCGCTATAACATAAAAGGTTACATGTTTCATGATAAGAATATTAAACGTTAATGTTAATGTTAAATGTAACTGATCAGAAATATTATATCTTTATTATCATTGGTAATCTTCAGATAATTAAGTCCTGTAAGAGGAATAAAACACTTCAGGACATGCTGTTACTGAGAATTACTCAGCTTCCTGTTGGCATACGCCACCCTAATTGGAACATGAATGAATAAAACGTAGGGAAAAAAAGTTTTTTTATTACAAGATCTTGAAAAACTCCTAGTGACTCATATACTTCCAGGTCATTCTTCAATCGCTAGACAATATTTAGCAACAGGAGCAAAATAAGCATCATTAACAACAATCTTATGTAAAAAGAAAAAAAGCACAAAGATGATATACAGTATAAACATGTCTTAGACTGACACTGAGATTTAATAACTATTAATTGTATGACATAAGCTAAACTGTGCTAAACCTGTGCTATTTAATTAATAAAAAATCAACTATGTATTTTTGTCACTTTTGTATTTTTCTTCTTCTACCGTGTGGCTTTAGGCATCAGTATTGGCCTGCACCAAATTTTGTTTTATAAATATGGACTATTATAATAATTAATAACTTCAAAATTCACATACATGGTCAGACACAGTATGATATCTAATGATATGTTTTATAAACCGCCCATGACCTAAAAAAAAAATGTAAAAGAAAAATAGAGTATTCTAAATAAAGAATATGAAATAAGAATATAATAAGAAAAAGAGAAATCGAGTATGAAAAGAAAATATTCAGACAAGGAATATAAAATATGAAATAAGAATATAATAAAGAAATAAATTACAGTATAGAAAATAGTTTTTAAAATACATTTTTACATTGTACAAGTACAAGTAATTGGGATGTAATTGAAATGAAAATGTCCAGTAATGAGCATAGCAGTATAACAGTGTGCAAAGTATGTGCAAATGAGTTAAATATTATTATATTATTACTTCATTATACATGTTCATATGCAAGTGTATGTATGGAATAATATACAAGTTTAAAGTCAAGCATGGTGTGTATGTGTGTGTGTGTGTGTGTGTGTAGGACACAGAGCTGAATGAAATGAAGAAGACCATCGATCTGTTGAAGAAGCAGAACACCGTGGCTCAGGCTGCCATCAGCGGAATCATTAACACACCAGAGTCCCCGAACAAAGGTTTAATCCAGTCACTAACGCTTCTGATTGTTTAAAGAAGGATTCGTTTTTCATGTTCGTTTAAAGAAATTCTCTCTCTCTCTCTCTCTCTCTCTCTTTAGACTCTTCAGTCGGTTCTCCTCTCTCAGCACCAGCAGCAGATCTTCAGATCCAGCGGCAGCCCTCCTCTGACAGTGTGTCGAGCCTCACCAGTCACTCCAGCCTGGAGCTCGACGCCAACAGCAAGAAGAAACGGAAGAACTGGGTGAGCCTTCGTCACTCCTCCTGGCCCTGAGCCTCCGTTCTCCTTCTCCGTCCTTGGTGGTTTCTATAACGCTCATAAATACAGAGGTGTCTGTGTTGTACAGCTCGAGTCCAGTGTGTGTACTTATTATGACATTATTTAAAATCGAACTTTAAGTCAAGTAAGCATGCTTGCACGAACATGTTCTGCATTACTAGAGCTGTGCAGTTAGGCAAGTGTCATGGCAAGCTGTTTTTGTTCTTCTTCTTTACTAGCATAAGAAATGGTAGTGACAGAACAAATATTTATAGCTGCTATAACATAAAAGATTAGATTTCATGAGTGATAAGAATATTAAACATTAATGATAATATTAAATATAATCAAAAATATGATCAAAAATATTACCTTTGAATAATCACCGTCCTGTAAGAGGAATAAAACTCAGGACATGCGGTTATAAATTACTCCGCTTCCTGTTGGCCTACAGCACCCTACTGTATGTGCATTATAATAAAATTTTTATATTAGTTATGATTTCCAACGATTAGGAAAACAAGATGCTCAGGGTTAATCGATTAAGTCACTCTCAGACAGGTTCTTAAAAAAAAATTTTTTTTTTACATTTTTAAATATAATTTTTTAAGTCTTAAGTAATTATTTTAAATATCCCATGTAATATCCATACATATTATTTTTGCCATGATCAAGCAGCCGTAAAAGTTACACTATCTTAAGTTGTGCAATTTTTCTGATAGAATGTTACACACATTCTGATGCAACTGTCATCCCAACACTGGTCATTTATACAAATATTATTACAAATATATCACCATGCATTTGCAGGAGCTATAATTAAATTCATTTATCACAAGTATTGCGAAAGGCGTTAAAGTCAAACCGGAACTTGTGAGGAAATTTCTCATGAATGAAGGCGTAAAAATGATTGACATTTACAGACGTCTTCAAGCACAGTATGGTGATGAGCGTAAAAAAAAACAAAAAAACATTTGAATTGTGCAAACGTTTTTAAGAAGGCTGTAGATGGCCCGGAGCACACTGCAGTCGTTACCTTGAGCGTTCAGTGAGTCAGGCATTCCTGAAAAACGACAGATAACATGTCGCAAATTTGCACAAGAGACACATCTGTCTGTGGGAACTGTACACACACTCATTCACCAACCCCACTAACACGTTACAGAAACTCAGTTCCATCCCACACATGTTCCTGGGAGGCCAGAGTTTCACTCAGGCAGTCCGATGTACTGGGAAATCTTTCTACCTCGATGGTGTCCAAGCGCTAGTGAAACACTGGGAAAAGTGCGTTAGTGTAGCAGGGGATTATATAGAGAAATAAAAATAGTTTTTACTCTCATAACTCTGTTCTGTTCTGTTATTCTGCACAATTCGAAAGTCCCAGTTTGACTTGAACGCCCCTCGTGGGAAGATTTTAGTCGTGTTTCTCCTAACTCAGCTGTTTTCTGGATCAGCAGCTCTGTTGTTAATTCTGATCTCACCATCATTCAGTGTTAAAATTACCCACGATGCATTCCTTTGTTCTAACATAAGCTCTCCACTTAAATGTCATATATTGAAGGTTTTTCTTGTTTTGTTTTTTTTTTTCATTTTCTCTGTGCTCACCTCTCATCGGATAGGTTCGCGAGGTAAGTTCTTGCATATGGCTCATGGCACTGAGATGTAGATCCTGATCGCTTACTCACCGCCGAGCTGTTTGTAATTTCGACAAGTTTGGGCTGTTTGATAAATTGCAAAAAAAGAATCCTTCTTGCGACCTATGAAACCAGTTTTTATGCAACATGAAAACTGGGTGTTGCAATAATGACATGTTTAACAAGGCAGTACTGCACCACACGATAAATATATCAGTATGAACAGAGTTATTAAGTTTTCTCATTTCTATAGAACCTCTTGGTTTAGGACTATTAGAGTAGTTTGAGACACACGGTTCCTCCTGAGCGCCAATGCATTAGATTATAATAATTAGAGACTTTTCTTTTCTCCCTTTCAGCTACGGAGCTCCTTTAAACAGGCCTTCGGGAAGAAAAAGTCACCGAAGACGCTCTCGTCTCATTCAGACGTCGAGGAGATGGATGAGTCCTCGGTGCCCTCGTCACCCAGATTGCCGTATGGCTGCCACTCCTCTGGGACGTCATTGCTCAGGCACTCACACTCCAACTCACTGTAAGACGTCCTCCTCACACATACCGGAGCTTTGCAGCTTTCAGGATTTAAAAATAACTCTAAGAAAAACAAACACATTTGATATACAGTATATAGTGCCCCCTAGTGCTCTACAACATGTTCTACAACCTTTGAATGTGAGTTATCCATGATGTGGTATAGTATCAATGAAATTTCCACCAGCATCGATGAAGTCTCACAAACTTTGAACTGTAGTGTGATTCACACAAACACACAAACAAGCAGGATGATTAAAACATATATTATCAGCAAAACCACACTGTATAATGCCAGCTAAAATTATATATGCTGATGTAAAATTGGTGGTCCCTGATGTTGTATTGTGCATGTGTGTGTGTGTCTGTCTGTGTGTGTGTGTGTGTGTGTGTGTGTGGGTGGGTGTAGCCCTGTCCTTTCATCGCTCTCCATATATGGAAATGGTTGGGGCCATAACAGTGCTCCTATCAGGACCAGCTCTCTGGCACGGTAACAGAGACTAAAACAAAATAATAATAATTAATTAATTAATTAATGATTAATGCACAATTTTAATCACAAAATTATAAAAGTCTGTGGTTTATAAATCACCAGAGCTGCTGCAGGACCATGCCATAGCATGCACTCCAATGATGACTCACTTCACTGCAAGCTTGCATAATAAAGCACTAGGATGTGTCTCTTATCACGTGACTTTATTATAACGCTGCTCAATAATCAAAATGCAGAAGTGAACACATTTTTGAGCAAAGTTCTGAGTACACTACAACCTCTTAGGGTTGTAATGTAATAATAATAATCCCTGTATTCCTGAACGGTTTGCAGAATTGCTCGGAATTTATAATCTTCTTGGTGCCATGACTTTGTAACATTACATGACCCACATGACTACAGATTAGCTACAAAATAGTACTATGTACTATAGTAAAATGAAAATAGTACAAAATGGTAAAATACAAAATAGTGAAATGAATCACAGAGGACTCTGACGACACTACAAACCAGGCCAAACTCACATGGAACTATCAGGAACTGCCAGGAACTATCTAAGAACCGTCAAGAATGACCTACCGGCTGTTACAAATTAATTACTACACCTCAAGATTTGCTATGAATTGCTAAGATTTGTGAAAAACTGCTATGATTTTTCACCTGTTGACAGGAACCTGGATACCTGTGCTTAGACACCTGGAATAAAGAAGATATAAACCTGCTGCACACTTTTATACTAAATGTCACCGTACGCAGTATAGTATCTAATAAAGCATAATGTTGAGTAGTTGAGTCCACAGGATTGCATTATGCCGTTTTAGCAGATGTGCTTCACCCAATATGAGACGTTTCTACAAGCGCTCAGATAGCGACAGCTCAAAGTTCTCCAAGGAATTTTGCATATTTTTTGACTCTGTGATCTATTACGAAGAGAGGCAAAAAAAACCTACAAAGTCTACTAACCACTTACAATAACTACAGTCTGCCATAAAATCATTAATTAAGGATTGCTTTGGCGATTTTCTGTCAGTGACTACATTTCAAAATCTCAGACATGGTCGACAATTTTGTCGCCGGGTGGGATTTCAGTACAGAAGATTGTTGGACCTCCTGATTATCTCGTTGTGAATTTCAAAGATCTCAAAATCGTCGAATGTCGGAAAGCTTCCATTAGATGTAAAGACACTAAAAATATTATTACATTATTTTGGTAGAATGGAGTAAAAATCAGGGAAATACTGTACAGGCGATCCTGGTGTCATGTGATCATGAAGGTTCGGTTCAGAGCTACTGTTAGGCGGCTAGACGCCAGAAATATGAAATGTTGACTAAGGCGCAATACCAAGCAATTCATGATTGTAATTTTTATTTGTTTGTTGGTTTGTTTATGTACTATTTTTGGATCCTTCACTGTCTAAGTTGAGAGTACATTTGACCTACTAATACCTATTAAGTCTGGATGATTTGCATAATTATACGCACTAATTATTTGCCTTTGATTGATTACTAACCACAGTGCGCAAAACATCGGCGTGCCACTCAAGAGATCCTGCTACATGAGTACTGTATTGTTTGTGTGTGTGTTTGTATTCTGTATTTGATGAATCTTTGCTTTGTGTGTGTGTGTGTGTGTGATCCAGGATCTCAGAGTGTACAGACTGTGAGACGGAGACGGTCATGCAGTTACGCAGCGAGCTACGTGATAAGGAGATGAAGCTGACTGACATCAGACTGGAGGCTCTAAGCTCCGCCCACCAACTCGACCAGCTCCGAGAGTCCATGAACCGCATGCAGGTTAGTTAACTTCCTTATAATTCCTTATAATTATAAGGATAATAATAAGGGAACGGAATTTATATTGTTCTGTATCACGTCTGCCCACATCTCAGCGCACTCCAGCATTTAAAAAATAGTCTTATAGTCTAGGCTCATCAGCAAGGAATTGTTATCAACCATCCGAGTTTTTTTTTTTTGTGTAGTATGGTGTTTTGAGTCTTGTTTGGTGTGTTTGTGCAGGTAGAGATGGAGAAGCTGAAACTGGAGAATGAGCGTCTGAGAACAACCACTAGGGGGAGCTGCAGCACAACCACAGCACAGGCACCTGTGTGTCCCTCAGCTGTCGTCCTGTCCTCTCAGTCAAGCCTTACAGAGTCCACCAGCTTAGGTATTCACTCATTTACACACACGCGCACACACACACACACACACACACACAAACCCAGAGTGAAAAAGACAATGAGTTGTAAATGTCTTTTTTTAATACATACTGCCTAAGTATGAAGTTACGCAGTGGACTAGTGGTTGCTTCCAGGGTCCGGGTTCGATTCCCGCCACAGGGTCTGTGTGCCCTGTGTGTGCCCCCATGACCCTGTACAGAAAAAAGCGCTAAAGATGATAAGTGAGTGACTAAGTAAGTGTTTTTTTTGTGTGTACTCTCAGACATGCTGCTGGAGGACAGTGGAGACGGAGGCTCTCGTAAAGAGGGACATGTTAAGGTGGTAGTGAGTCTGGACAGAAACCCGGGGTGGAAAGAGGTCAGATTTTTTTTTCTTTATCTCTTTATTACACACAGAGATTATCTTCTGCTTCGGTCTAAGATTTAGCATTTAAATCATTTTTTAACATGTCATTTCAGTATTAAGAATTGAATCCTTAAATAATGTAAAAGAAAAACAATTCAATTTCATGATTTGTTAAATACACAGGTTTGACCACTAGATGGTGCTGTTTATGTATTTTTCCCAGTTAGAGAAAGAGGGAAAAAAGCATAAAAAATATATAAATCTTGTGCTACATCTGTTTACTGTGTTAACCAAATAAAAGTTACTGCCATCTAGTAATGCTCCTAAATAATTCTCAATATTTTTTTCTTAGTGAAAATATATAATATGATATTCTTATCTGCGATTAGTCAGATAATTACATTTAAGCGTTTGGCAGACACCCTTTTCCAGAGCGACTTTTAAAAAAAATCTCATTATACATCTGAGCAGTTGAGGGTTAAGGGCCTTGTTTAAGGGCCCAAGAATGGTAACTTGCTGGTCGTTGGGTTTGAACCCGGGACCTTCCAAGCCGTCGTCCCAATGCCTTAACCACGGATCCACTCACTATACAGGACTGGGCAAAAGTTTTGAGCTACCCTCATTTCTTGTAAACAAATGCTTTACTGTGACAGGTGCAAAGTGCCTAAAGATACAATTTAGGAATAGCTTCCTTATATAACAGCCTCAGCAGCGACCTCATTTCCCCTCTCGTCTGTTCCAACCACTCAGCATTCAGCATCACCAGTATAATAATCACCGGCCTGATAATCTGTCATCATCTGCACCTGTTTCTCACTGGTTTATACGTTAAGTTAAATTGTGTTTTATGCTTGAATGATTTACGGGTCACTGTGTGGCTGAACAAACAAAAACATTCCTCAGAAACCGCTCATGTACAGTGACTGGACTAAAAATCACAAGAGAAAATCCATCAGGAAACCTGGAGAACTATTCCTCAAGACTACATTCAAATACAAAACTCTTTTAAAGCAAAATATAAAGAAATAAGGGGTGGCTCAAGACTTTCGCACAGCACTGTATGTAATAAATCTTTCTCAATAATTCCAGATTGAGAAATGAAGACAATAAACATATGAATGACTGCGTATTCTGTCTGTATAATGAACTTTAGATTATATTTGTGTGTGATAAGGGATGTGATCTACTGGTCAAAGTGTTTCAGCTTAATTTCTCTCTCCGGTCCTCACAGGAGGTCAGGCAACACGACTTCCTGATCGGCTGCATCGGCGTCAGCAGTAAAACCAAATGGGAGGTTCTGGATGGTGTCGTCCGCCGACTCTTCAAGGTGCAGTTAACACCTCCGTCTCCTCACTAGAAACCTCAGCATAATTAGGATGCAAGGACAGTAATGTGATATGAGGATGGGCGAACGTTTTCTTGTCCCTCACGTTTTTGTGTGTATACAGTATGTGTGTGGATCTGATGTCGGTTTTATGTCATCGCTGTTCTGCAGGAGTACATTATCCACGTGGACCCCGTCTCACAGCTGGGCCTGAACACAGACAGCGTGCTCAGCTACGGCATCGGAGACGTTCAGCGCACCTGCGAAGCCGACACGCCGGAGCTGCTGCCCTGTGGCTACCTGGTGGGAGACAGTGACACCATCTCCGTCAGGCTGAAAGGTGAAACAGCAATGAAAGATATAACCCTATATGTTTTATTTACATCAGTTATTATGAGTAAAATTTAATATTTATGGAAATATAGCCCAAAAAAGCTTTTCCTATGATCTGGGATCTTCTCAATGTTGTCTTGTGCGAATTAAAGCCAGAAAATTCCAGTTCATCTTAGATTTAGCTTGTAAAAAAAAATTATAATAATAATAATTACAAATTTGGAAAGGTTAAAGGGGAGTAAAAACCATATAGTTGATATATATATATATATTTTTTTTTTGTGTGTTGTTTGTGTGTCTCTGCAGGTGCTGAGGAGCACAGTGAAGATGCCTTGGTGTTTGAGACGCTCATCCCGAAGCCCATCTTGCAGCGCTACGTTTCTCAGCTCCAGGAACACCGGCTGGTCATCCTGTCCGGACCCTCAGGCACAGGGAAGAGCTTCCTGGCCGCGAGGTTGGCTGAGCATGTGGTGCTAATGGAGGGACACTCACTGAACAAACAGCTCATCACGTCTTTCAGTGCGGACAACAAGTCCAACAAGGTGATACGGATTAAAAATATTAAAAAATATACTGTATGTAACTATAGTAAGCCATAAAAAATTTTTTACACAGTTCATTTAACTATGCAAATGGTTTGGCACTCATACATGTACCAGTATGTACATGTACTGCACTGATCTGAAAACTACAAGGGGCGTTCAAGTCAATCCAGGACGTTTGATGGTACACATAAAAACTTTCTTTATTTTTCTATATGATTCCATGCGACACTAATGCACTTATCTCAGTGTTTTACTATTGCTTGTTACGTGTGGTGCGGTATGGAGAGCCGCACCATGAGATGTTTTAATTATAAGGGGGTCAACGAAATAGGAGTTTGTGAGAGTGCTTATGACAGGCATGGGAAGACCTTCCCGTTTGGAGATGCCGTGGGATTATTAATTAGGAAACTCAAAAGGCAACAAAAGAAAACTGAAAACACAAAATAAGCAGAGCTCCGCCGTCTACGCGGGAACAGACGGGGCTCTGGAAACTGAAACAAAAACGCGGGGCTTATGCCCTTACCGAGGATTTATTGGAGAGAGAGTTGTATGTTTTGTGCTGTGCACTATTAACTTAAACTGAGCGCGCACGCTGGACTGATCCGTGCCACAATCTTTTTCTCTCTCTCTCACTCGCCGACGTTTTAGGGAGACAGAGGCTGGGTCATTGCTTCTCTCCCTCTCTTAAGCGCGCTCTGTCTTTCTTTTCTCTTTCTTTCTTTCTTTCTTTTTTTGTCTTTGTCTTCGGCCCTAATACCTAACCGGTGCTACCTAAATGATCACACAAAGTGGCCGAGGTATCAGGACCCTTATATAAAAACCCCGCCAGGTGCGGCTCAATCAGGCTGATTGCCTGACGGCGGCATTGCCTGGCAACCATGTGTATAAATGGCCGCGCCTTTGCCTGTTCAGAACTCTGCGTGGTAGCAGCCTGTTCTGAATAGTTTATGCGCGGCTCTGTCCTTCGTGTGACCTGCGTCGTTACAGTACCCCCCCCAACCCCCTACGGATGGCTCCCGGCGTCCAAGAGTCAATCTGGACCCTGCGAAACTCTTTGATGGGTTCGGGGTCCAGTGTATGCCGAGCGGGGAGCGCTTGATTGCCCAGGCTCTTGACACCGAGCCTGACGGTCCGCTGCTCGGTCCCCTGGGTGGGTGTATGGGGGGGAATAAGGTGCAAGGTGATAACCGGCTTGGTACGGGCCTACGACGCAGTTTTACATCGGGCAGTAATAAGGGGTAGTGGGGCAGAAGGCACTGGAACTGGGGGTTGGTCGCCCTTAAGGCACCTTAGGATGCACTGACATCCCCAGTTTGAGATGGAATGGGTCGGCCAGTCGCTGCGGGGGTTGTGACGATGTAGCCAGGGGAACCCCAGCACTACTCTCTGTTCTGGCACCCGGGTTACCAGAAATGAGATTCGCTCGGAGTAATGTCCGAGCCGTAGTATGACTGGGTCTGTCTTCTGCGTCATGCACCCCGATTTAATTGGCTGGCCGGCCAGGGAGACCAACGGGATGGTGAAAGGAAGCGGGCTAACTGGAATACCCAGTGCTGAGCTAGCCTCCTGTCAATAAAATTTCCCGTGGCCCCCAAATCGATGAGCGCCTCTATTTGGGCTCTCCTTATCCCGGTCCCTGAGACTTTTGGCGATCGGCTAGGCGCATGAAGCGGTTTTTGATGGGTGGAGGAGATGTTCCCCATCTGGAGCCAGAACGGCCGGCCAGACGCTTACGAAGGCGGTTATCCACCTGTATGGTAAGCCCGTAAAACTCCTCCAAATCCTGTGGAGGATCATGTACGGCCACGTATGAGCTCATCTTTCAGCTGTTCTGAGGTTATTAATCCCACGCATCTCCGAAATTAAAACAGTCAGAGCTTCCTCATGCCTGTCATAAGCACTCTCACAAACTCCTATATTGTTGACCCCCTCTAAAGCCCTGCACTGGGGCTCTTATAAACATTCTTACATCTCGTGGTGCGCCTCTCCATACCGCGCCACGTAACACCATCAAAGTAGAAAGTTTTCTTAATACGCTGGAGCCATGATCAGACTGCCTGCTTCACGTCTGAAGTATCACACTGGCCTCCCAGGAACTCCCTCAATCGCCCTAACATGTGAAAATGGCTTGGAGTGAGTTTAGGACTGTTTAGGCCCGAGGTCCTGTAACGTGCAAATGAGTGTGTTCCCACAGACAGATGTGTCTCATCCACAAGAGACACACTCATTGAATGTTAACAGGAATGACTGCAGTAGGCTCCGAGCCACTTCGACCGGGATCGGCATTCACAGGTGTAGGATCTTTAAAACATTTGCACCATTCAATTGTGTTACTACAGCTAAGACTCTCATCACCGTACTGTGCTTGAAGTCCTGTAAATATCACTCGGTTTTACGCCTTCATTCACTAGAAATTTAATCACAAGGCCCGGTTTGACTTGAACACCCTCATTACAAAGAGTTAATTTGGTTAAGTTGGTAGATAGTGGTGTAAAGCTAATCAATATACTAAGATAAATTCTGTTATTTAGGAGTTGAAGCAATTCCTGTCTAACCTGACGGAGCAGTGTAGCAACAGCTCGCTGGTCGTGGTGGCACCTCGAGTCGTCATCTTAGAAAACCTGCATCATGTTGGCTCTGTCAGCGAGATCTTCAACGGCCTTCTGAACTGCAAACACCACCGCTGGTAGGTCCATCTCTGGAAGAACTGGATCACACAGATTTGTTTTACCTAAACATGATGTAGGTCACTTCATAGGTATACACTGGTGCTGATACGGGTGTGTCAGATGCAACATCAATAGTGTTAAGTTTTCTATATACTGCTCACTTTATTGCATTGCATTGAATTAGATTTAAGCCACAACACAATTGAGTCCTGACCCCGCTCCAAAACATTTCCACATCTAAGATGAAGACAGGAGCTCCAACTCTAGTGCCATTCATTAACAAATAAAATTTTGCTTGTTGGTGTAAGAGAAATAAAATATCTCTGCTTCTTATTAAGCCCCATCATATTTTCATATACTTTCCTATAACTGCATTTTCAAAATATTATATTCCTTACTTAACGATCACCCTGTGTGTGTTCACAGCCCGTATATAATTGGCACTATGAACCAAACGTCATCATCCTCGTCCACCCCGAATCTGCAACTTCACCACAATTTCAGGTAGGATTTATTTAGTGCATTGTTATTACACACATTCAACAGCCTGACCCTGTACTATTTACTACATGTTTATTTTTTTATTATACGCTGTACTTTTTTACATTTCAATTATTCCATATTACAATCTATCCATTTCTCCCTAAGTGTCCACAAGAGGGCACTGTCCTGCTACGCTTATACAGTAGCTGACAACTCATTCTGCGTGGACTGTTATTAAATGGTGGCATATCATTATTAAATGATATATACACTATAGTATAGCAATTTACCTTGTCTTAGCCGTAATAGTGAGAAATGTCTTCATTATGAATTAAATTACTAATAATGTGCCTTAACAAGTGTTTTTCACTTTTCATTTTTAACATGTTAAAACAGACTTTTTTTTCCAATCACGTGAATTCAAATTTTTTATTTTATTTTACCCAGAAGCCTCAGGGTGTTTAAAATAATGTCTTTTTAAATAGCAAGTCCTAAACCCTGAAGTATTATTATTTTTGTGGGGTTTTTTTTGTTTGTTTCAGATGGCTGCTTTGTGCTAACCACACTGAACCAGTGAAGGGCTTCTTGGGACGTTTCCTGCGGCGAAAGCTTCTAGAAACTGAGATCAGCAGTCGCGTGCGTAAAGGCGACCTGGTGAAGATCGTCGACTGGATCCCCTGTGTCTGGCAGCATCTCAACCGCTTCCTGGAGACACACAGCTCTTCTGACGTCACCATCGGTGAGCCACTCAGATGAATCCTTCTCTTATGGGGAAATATTAAGTGCAAGCTGACGATAGGCAGGTTTTCACAGATTAGTTCTTCCTCTGCAGGGCCTCGCCTCTTCCTGTCCTGTCCCATGGACGTCGAGGGTTCTCAGGTGTGGTTTACAGACTTGTGGAACTACTCCATCATTCCCTACATGCTCGAGGCTGTTCGTGAGGGTCTGCAGGTAAAAACGCATTTTGACTAACTTCTATCCTCCGTACCTCATTATGTAACTTACCTAATTATTTTAAATAACTTAATAACAACATCATAAATAATAACATAAATAAATCTGTGTGTTTGTGTTTGGGTGTGATGTAGCTGTATGGGAGAAAGGCAGCATGGGAGGACCCGTCTCTTTGGGTGTTAGAGAGTTACCCATGGCTTCCGGGTCTCCAGCAGCTCCAGTGTCCTCCTCTGCTTCAACTACGGCGTGAGGACGTGGGCTTCGACAGCTTCCACAGAGAAGCCGGCTCACAGGGCACAGAGATCACGCCGGACGGCGCAGAACACGACCCGCTGGTGAGACCGTGTACCAAACTTTTACTCTAATTATCTAGCTTTACTTTCAAATGCAGTATAATTAGGTGGTTGAGGGTTTCGATTGCTGATCAGAAGATCAGGGGTTCCAGCTCTCCCACTGCCAGTGCCTTGGGCAAGGAAGACGCTTAAACAGCGCCTCAGCGCCAGTCCCAAGCCTGGAGAAATGGGTGGGGTGCTGCAGAAAGGGCATCTGTTCCAGTCACTCGCAGATCAAATGATCCGATGTGGTGACCCAGAGAAAGGGGAAAAAATTCGGGGAAAGAATGTATCCGTGTTGTTTTCACTGCTTTCTCTTGCATTGTCAATTTGACCGTTTGACCTCTCCTTCTCACCGTAGATGAACATGCTCATGAGGCTAAAGGAGGCGGCTCACTGCACCGGCCCACCTAGCGACGACAGCGACTCCCAGCAGCAACTGTGACACCCAGGACGTCCGCGACCCATCGGTGGAATCGACACTGTGATCAAAATATCAGTATCTCTTAATCTTCCATGAAGAAATGAGTTACAGCAGTTACAGTGTACAAAGAGAAGAAGAATCTGTGTAAGAAACATAGCACTCCAGTAGACCTGGATTGGTTCAGAGACATCAAGAAGCAGTTTGCTGATATCAGTGTGGACTAAACTGTTCCCCACAGGAGTCGAGGCTACTACAGGTGGCTGTGTTTTAAACACGCCCTCTTTGACTTTCTCTAACAGACCAGAACTCTTTAATATTGTGACCTTTGCAACCAGAAACAAATCTTTGCCCTGAATATTGATTTCTGTAGCAATTTGCACACCCAATTTTGTGCACACAAAGTGCCATACAGCTGCCCTGCCTTTATAACTAGCCATCATGCTAGCTTGAAATTTAAAAAGTACAATAATGCTGCGTTCGACTTGCCTCGAACGTGGAATTACACCATATTCAACCACTCTGCTTTCAGTAATATGAAGTGGAGACCAATATTTTTGTATTTGATTAAACTATATTTTCCTCCGCAAAACTGCAATCTGCCGAGTCATCCTGGTGTTTTAGATTTAACAAGCAAACATTTCGTGTAGGTTGATTCATCCCTTGTGGTTTTACCAAAAAAGCCTTAAACAATATATAAGATTGAGGTCTTGTGTGGTATTGCATTATACATTATAAGAGCCAATCATGTTACAGTATGCAAGTGAAGACTGCACAACGCACCAGCTTACTATACCAGGCAGAATGTTAAGTATATAAATTGTTTAAATTGCATATACAGTATACGACTAGCCATACGTTTCTCATTGAGGTTTAAAATCGAAACCTTTTCTGTTGTTTGTGGAACCAACATATCAGCAGTTGTTGACGACGTTACACGATTTCGAGGGTGCACACTAGATGCCGCCATAACCGTGTTTCTTTTTCAGGGCAGTTTCTTAGGGCTGCCTATGTACGGCGTGACTTGTTAAGTTTTCAGAAACGCAATTCATATATGCAAAATCAGAGTGCATATTTAAAGGAGTTTTTTAACTCGACTAATATCTTTCTACACAATCATGGAAATTGTATCATATGGACTCGTCTGTGAGCTTCCATGCACAATATGGACCATCGTACACGTATGTGGTGCTAACGCTTCCTAATTATTGCCTTATTACTTTTGTAACTACAGTAGGAATCATAAATGCTGGAAAAGTTTACATCAGTACACCACTGTGTTGGCGATTTTGGTTACATGGGACGCATTTGTAATCAGAGCCAATAAGGGAAATACGAGTTCATTGAGGTAATCAGTAGAGCTTTGTGTTTACATGAAAAAAGCGGCAGTGGAAAAGAAGGTGCTGTGTTATACCTCGCCAAACGTGGTGTTGGTATTTTAATGCTGGAAAACCTTAAATAACTGATGCTTCCAGTAAAGTGAGGAATTTAAAACAATTTAAATTTTATTTTTCTTTAAAGAAACAGGTATATTTTCTTTGGTAAAGATCTGTCTTCTAAAAATTATTTACAATTTCATTTACAGTATCTACAGATCTTTTCCTGACCCTCGGCAAAGCTTATTTGCTTTGTAAAAACTGTTCAACATCTGGGCCGGAAATATATAAACCCTAAAAATGAAGAAACCACCCAGATCCATTTATATAAATATTGCAAAAGAGTATTTCTTTTCTTAGTTGATAACCACGAGATGATTATTACAGGTCTAGAAGCACTTTCCAAAAATTGCAAACTGCTCCTTTAATCTTAACTAATTTCCCGGGACAGTGATAACTGCCTGTTGTTGTTTTTTTTTTGTGAGAGTCTCTTTTGTTTGAATGGAGAGCATGATTGTGTGAATTGATTATGTGAATTGCCAGCAGAGGAGAAAAAGAACTCTTGTTTTATGTCTCTGTACACAGAAGCACTTTGAACATACACACACACACACACACACACAGAGCAGACTTTGGCACTCTTTTGCCTAATCTAAAGCCCTCTGAGCCGGAGTGATTTGCTTTCTCCAGGGCCGAGTGCCGGCGTGTCTAGTGGCCCGAACCGGAGAATTATCTCGCCGTCCATTTTCACGCAGTTTCAAAGGAGCACTCGGCACTGCTTTTGTTTAGACGACTGCACTTTGTTCGCTCTTGAAGTGAAGGTTCTCAAGCTTTCATGTGACGCACGACGTCGGACTTGTGATGCCAAGCTTTTCTGAACGGACCTTTGGATTAAAGAGACGCTATGCAATTTTTTTCTCTAGTAGTTGTGGTTTCTTATAATGACGCATTGTTGAGCACACCATTTGGTTAAAGATTCATAACTTTTTTTTTTAACACATTGCTTTTTTGTTTAGATGATAAATGGAAGAGGGAAAAATATGCTTGTAAAATATGCTTGAGTGTTGTAATGCCATATTTTTGGTTTGATGTATTTTCACATGTACAGTATGTGTGTAAATTTTTAACCTTGTATCAGAAATGGAACTTGTTTAAACTTTTCTTTAAAGTAAAAAATAGAGTAAATGATGTACAGATGACTTTTTCTATCACATTGTACAGTTTATTTAGTTTTAGTTTTGGGGGGTCCTTGGAGAATAAAGATGATTGCTCTCTCATTACTGCTCTCCCATTATATGTTCATTATTCAGTGACATTTTCACCTTATGTGATAATAAATTTGATTATAATGTTATTGAGTGATGAGAAAATCTAAAATGTAATCTTTTGGCTATTCTGAAAATGCACAAGAAGTTTGTATTTTAAAAAAATATTCTAGAAAGTTTCTAGAAAGTTACAAGTAATAGAGGGATGTGTTCTATTCCTTAATAGACTTTTAATTTTAATTCGATCAGGCCTTTTGGTAAGCTTTTTGAACCAATCTCACATTCACAGTGATTAGGACTTTCTATATATAATTATTATTTTTTATTTTATATA
>JAOVVA010000001.1:33535246-33547709 GCA_028565275.1 Leiocassis micropogon
AAGATAAATTAGAAAAGAAATAAAGGGAACAAAAAAGATGAAGAAAACAATTTAGAGGCAATTTTTTAATAAAAATTCATAGCTACAAATGCTCTACTGGTAACACACAGCATTTCTTTAACCTATTATTATTATTATTATTATTATTATTATTACAGTATTACTACTACTACTACTAATATTAATAATAACAATAATAATAATAATCATACTCTTGTTTAATAATGTGTTATTTGAACTAGTCACTGCAATAGTTCTCTTAAACATTACATCAGCTGCATTTCTAACTTTCTGAAGTTATTATTAATTATTGTAATTGTACTAATTCATGTCTGTTTAATAGTTTAGTAAATAATAAAAACTTACACCAAGTTACACCAGTTTGACCTCAGGACATTAGTCGTGCATCCTTTGGGTGCTGTGTGTTGCAGGGTGAGGCCTCTGTGGATTGGATTCCATGAGAGCTCGATTGGATTGGGATCTGAGGAATTTCGAGACCAAGTCGGTGGCCTTTGCCTGCTGCGCCCTGCTTGCAACCATCTGTGGTGTATTGGGTGTTCTGGTGCCTTTCTATTGTGGCCAGCATTGGCTTCTCTGACCAGACGGAGTGGTTTTTGGTCCCTGTGGGCATAGATGGGCATTGGGCATTTACTGGTATATAATTGATGATCAATATTAGTGTAATATCAATATTAATTGATGATTAATATTATGTGATTTTAATGTTAGCTGATCCTCTTTGCTGTAAAGTGTTACGGTTATGTCAGTTATACGGTACATATCAAGCCGCTTGTTATTTTATGCTTATGATAGACATTGAACAAATTAACTGAATAAGAAGAAACTCGCTCACTCATCATCTATACCGCTTTATCCTGTATACAGGATCACGAGGGCCTGAAGCCTGTCCCAGGAGACTTAGGGCACGAGGCAGGGTACACCCTAGACAGCATGCCAATCCATCGCAGAGCACACACACACACACATGCTCATTCACACACTACAGCCAATTTTGAAACACAAGTTAGCCTAGTCTGCATGTCTTTGGACTGGGGGAGGAAACCGGAGTACCCGGAGGAAACCCACCAACCACAGACCCGAGGCAGGAATCGAACCCGGACCCTGGAGGTGCAAGGCGACAGTGCTAACCAGTAAGCCACCATGGCGCTTTTAAGAAGAAATTGAAAAAATAAAAATTAAGAAAAAAAGCAACTCTTTCTATCAGGGCAAGAAAAAGAAAACAGTTACAATGGGCAGATGAACAGAACTATATTCACTAATGTGAATGCTTTCTTTTTCTAAACCTGGCACACAGAAGGAAAGAAATTATAAACTGTATAATTTATTGTCATAGTAATGCTGTACATATTTAAAGTCCCACATCACATTTTCTCTGAGTTTAATGAAACTTTAATTGCTACAACATGTTACCTTTTATAGTGACATTTTTACATGTCACTGTTATTGCAGCTTAATTCATATTGATCCATGTAAAAATAACAAGCAAGATATTTTAAGTCCATTGACATGTAACAGTGCTTCACCCCTTATTCAATTATTTATTTATGTATGTATTTATTCATTCATTCTATATTGGTTAAAAAAAAAAATCTCTACCAGAGGTCATCTCTCACTCTCACTCTCTCCATCTCACTCTGTCTTTCTCTCTCTCTCTCTCTGAATGAATGAATGAATGAGTGAATGAATAGGAAACCAGTCCTTAACAGCAGGCTGAACATTAGGCTAATTCCTTGTGTTTAATACAAAAGGAGCAATTATATGCTAATCAGCTCAACTCGGTGCTGGCTCGGCTCCATCCGTCTGTCTCACTGAAGGCACTCACACACACATACACACACACACACACACACACACACACACACATAGGGGAAAATCTGCTTAGATGTGTGTCGAATAAGCATTTGTTAGGAAATGTCAATGTGAAACGGACACTCATGTGGCTTATCTGTGGTGCTGAGATCTCATTAAAGCTCACTGAGCTAATTTCCTTTTGTGAATAGACAAATCAGGAGAAACAGTTGCCTTTGTTCTCAAACAAACCTGGAGCAAATTTTGAGTTTAATCAGGGTTTAATTAAAGTGGTGGAAAGGATGCCTTTCATTACAGTATGTGCTATCAAAATGAAGGATTAGATATTCTTTGGTTTCATTTTTTAAAGTTCATTAAAAAAAAAAAAACTTTACCTAACAACTTTAGGAAAAGGAAGTAAACATTTCATGTTAATGCTAACCATTAGCATGATGCTTCCCGAAAACAAAAGCAAACACAGTGCCTTTCATTCTATACCCTGTCCCGATTCACTGTCAGACCCCTTTGTTTTAAAATGAACTCCCCTAAGTGGTTTCATTAAGTGCAGAGTCCACCACCCCAAAGCCTCAGCTTCACCCCCTGTTCAATCAGTCCCCACCTCCTCCAAAGACCCCAAGAGTCTTTCTCCATCAAATGTACATTTACTAGTCGCTAGGCTTGAGACATCTGCTCTGTGCGACCAGTCAATATTGTTCCTCTTGCTCCCCCTCCCCGCTTCAAAGCAGCCAGTTCATTAGCTCTGTCGGCTTTACAAGCGCAAGCTAGCGCCCCTGAAAGTGAGCAGCCACAATGCAGGCCTCATTAGCCAGTGATTTATCATCGGGCAAAAGCCCAGGTTAACCTCTGACCAGCGCGGGCCTCCTTTCACCCTCTCAAAGACTCTATTGTCAGCTCTCCAGGGCTCCTGGCTCCCTGAAAGGAGGAGAAAGATGATCCAGTTAAAGTCACGTTATTCCACTAGCCGTAGCAGAGATAAATGGAGATGGCCTTTGATGGATCGGTTTGATGGCGGACTTTACTTCACAGAAAACCCATGCTTAGCTAACTTTTGCATAAACATTATTTAGCTAAAATACTGTATGTCATAATATGTGCAAATATACAGTATGGGCTGTGTAACTTTACTTTTGCTAATTTTTTTAATGTTTAATCGCTGCAAAGGTCACATAAAAATTAAAAATAAAACAATATACAGTGGAACCTCGGCATATGCATGCCCTCCCTTATGAATTTTTGTCTTAGGAAATTTTGCAGGAAATTAGCATTGGCATATAAAGCATTTTCAGCATACAAATGAACGAACCAAACAAAACGCGTACGTCCGGCAGTTGTTCAAAAAAGTAGAAAGCCAAATGAAATGAGTTTGCAATTTTTTTTTGTGGGTTTTCTTGCATTTTGTGCATGATTTAATGAAGACAGAGCACCTGGGTCCAAAGAATGTGAGCAAGGATGGTAGCAAGAAGAAAAGGGAGCCACTTTCAGTGGAAATTAATTAAGAAATCATCTCTAAAAAAGCAACCGGTGCCAAGAGGAACCAAAAATAAGGCTAAGGTGAGGTTTAGTGTCTATTTTATTTAATATTTTACATTTACATATCTTTTCTAAATGTTTTGATTGGTTTTATATGCAGAAAAATGGTGTTGGAAACTGGTAGTATTTGGTAACATTTTTGGGTGGCTGGAACGGATTATGTGCATGTACATTATTTCTTATGGAAAAAATCACATTACGAATTTTCGCCTTAAGAACTCGCCTCCGGAACAAATTAAATTCATATGCCAAGGTTCCACGGTATTAACATTCAATACACGTGCATAAAATAATTTTACATTATTGATTAGTAAAAAAACAAATACCTCTTCTAGCTGTTCCATTTGCACGAACATTCTGATGATGAATAAAAGCAAGTATGAGCAAGCATTAGTTTCTTGTAATGTTGTAAAGTCAGCATTGTTAGAATTCAATGTTAGCCAAATCACTTTTTAATTAAGTTACATATTAACTTGAGTCCAAGGACAAGTTCTCAGTTACAATAAACACACCTTATGCATACTATAGAGTAATAAGTGTGCTAATGTTGGAAAATAATTAGTAAAACTAGGTAGAAAACTGTTATCATGTACCACTAGTCTTCGCTTAACTGGCATGAAATAATATATCCATTATAATTTTCTATAAATCCTATATCATTGAAGCAGAGGTACACATGAAAAGTTAAACAGTTATTGCTGTACATGCTGTAATGTTGGCAATAACTGATGAAAGCTAATAAATGACGCTAAGCATGCTAGCTGCCAGGAATTTCCACTTAATTTTTAAGAAACTATAACTTTTATTAACCTGCTTGAAAACCTGACACATTAATGACCTAATAGAATGCTTATAACCATATACTAACATAATAACGACTAAATACTGTACAAACAAGCACGAGTGAGATACTAGCCTTCATACCTTGCTAGCATTTTTCTTCAACTGACTTGGTCAAACGAGATTGATTTTTCGAGGCTTCAGAGCTTTGCCAGTTCAGATTATGCACTTGTTCTAATACCGTATAATTTCTATAATCACTGGAGCTTGTTTTCCACAAACTTAAATGTAACAATAATTGAATAAAAACACAAAAATAAATGACCTTTTTGACTAATTGCTGTGGTACAAAAAGAATACAAGATTTTGTGATGTTATATGAAACTTTAGGCATACATAACTCCACTTTCCTTAATTAATTTCCTGTTACAGCACACGCTTTACATAGATTTTTTTTACAGTGATTTTGCCCTAATTTGTTTCTTATTATATTTAATGATTCGAGCTAATGTTATGCCTTCATCATGAAAACTACTAATGTCCCAAAAACTTATTCCACAGCCTACAAAGAGCCTAAATACAATTTTATTGGTATAAATGAAAACTAAAAATGTATATATCTACATCCATGTATATATCCATGTCCATGACATTATGAGTAAGTTGAGTCCCTGTCTGTCACTGCCAGGGTTTGGCAGTCTAATCGTCCGGCTGCATCCTGAGCTGCATTGTACGAGTCTTAATGTGTTAAACTCTGAATCCTTAAACTGCTGTCTCTCTTTGACATGTCGCACAATGAGGATGTTGTGGCTTCCATATGGTCTTCACCCAACCCTCTGCTACGTATAAATCTCGCCATAGACCAGCAGGATAATGCATCACCCGTGATTTGTAAACTGTTTTGTTAACCAGCGTATTATCAGAAAGAAGAAGAAAGGAGGGGTCGCCGTTGAAAATGTGAACAGTTGGTGTGATGTAAGAAATGCAGTGCTGGGGTTTCTTTCCTGTTCACCCTTTTCCCTCCCTCCTGCATACACCCACACCGGCGCAGGCTAACGAGGCATGACTGAGTCGTACCAGCTGCTCGGAGCTGTCGCTCACGGGTGGTGCTGCCCCCTGTCAGAGCCGTAGTGCTCCACCCATAGAGAAAGAGAGAAAGAAAGACACGGAGCAAGGAGCAGTTTTTCAGTCATCAGTATCGAACTTCAGTCACATTCCAGTCAGGTTTCAGTGAAAGGTAATCGTGGACAAGGTAATCATGTAATGGGCACCTAAAGAGATAATTCAGTCAACAATGAAAGTTATAATACATTTTATCTCTCATCTAAAACGTATATTCAGACAAAAACATGTTTGATGAAATTGCTAACAAGTAAAGAAAGCATGTCAGCCTTGTAATTAAATTCAGTTTAATTCAATTAGATTTCTATGGCACTTTTAACAATGGACATTGTTGCAAAGCAGCTTTAAATGAATAAAAATTCTGGATAAAAATGAAAAAGTGTTTTGCTTATGCATTTACTTACGACTTGCAACTTTATTAAACAATCATTTTAAAAGGCATGATTTGACCAAGTATGCAATTTGCACTAAAGAAGTTTCATAAAATCACACTTAGGCAGTATTTAGCAAAAACATTACACTGTATAATTCAATATAGAATTATTATTATTATAGAATTAGCATGGCTGTGATGTGGCCATAGACATGAGGTTACAGTTCCATAAACACCATTTATTATTAACAGATAATAATAAATTGTTTGTTTATTTAACCAGTTATTTTGCTCTCCCAACACATATACATCAGTTACAGGCAAAACAACCCACGATTGGCGGAGCTGGCGACCGACAATTAGCGATTAACAGTGTAATTAACAGGGGTGAAAGTAATTTTAAATTTGTACTGGTACGATGTAGCTAAAAGGTGAGGAAAATAAACATGGAGGTGTTGGACAGTCTTCTAAATCTCGTAAGTTTTTCTTTATGTTTCTATTTATTGAGCATACCAGCTTTGTTAGCTTTCAGGTTCTGGGGTTAAATCCCAAATAGTGTAAAAATGTAAGTGCACTGTGTAGGGTGTACAAACCATTGTTCCACACACCAAGTAGTGCCCTTGATCTGGAGTGGAAGAGGGATTTGGGATTCAGCCTTGTAGTAGAAGCTAGTTAGAATGTCGATGGTTCAGAAGTGATTCATAATGACTCGGTAGCAATTATTACTGAGCGTTTTTTAAGATGACATAACACCATCAGACATATTTTCTTGCTGAAAGTGCTTTTGGCCAGCCACTGCTCTCTCCTCAGTACTGCGGACCGTACCGACCTACTTTCACCCATGCTGCAACCAACAGTTAGTGTAATTAACAACTGTAGAACACAGCCCAGTGCTGTTACTGTCTATTAGTGGAATGGCTCTTGGCCAATCAGACTGCTTGATCAAATTGTTATATTGGTACATTATAGTGATATTAAAACCTGTGCTAGAAATGAAATCGATTTCAGTCTCAAGATAGACATGAAATGTTTTCATCTGTCAATATCTATTTTAATAGAAAAATACAGTGTTAGAAATCATATATATAAAGTATGTCTGAGACACTTAATAAGTTCTATATGTTACGTGAAGCTGGTCAATGCAAACATTCCTTATGTGTTAGCGATATTCAGAAAGTATAGCTATAAAATAAACAAGATATCAGACATGTCTTAAAAGACTGAATGAATTTGTGATGAAAATTATAGATGGTGAGGGAAATATTATTGAGGGGAGGATGGAATCTATCTGGAGAAAGGAACGTATTCTTTGGGTTACAGCGGAAAATCATGTACAGTGACATAGATGAGATATGTGAAAAAATTCTATATTGTGAGGAAACCTTGTGTGAGAGAAGGGTGATGGTAAAATTATTTGGAGAGAAAGAAAATGACTTGAGGCAAAGAAAAAATGTTTAGAGTGAGTGAAGTATTGTTGAGGGTTAATATATATAATAAATTACATATCAACATATTTCAATTAAGGCTCAACTTTCCACTCAAGTAAAATATGAAAGTTGAACAAAACCAAATACCTATGTTAAAGTTAAATTAATTAACAGAAATAAGTATATTTACAACGGCCAAAGCCAAAATCCTTGTTTGAGTGCAGATTGTATAAAGTCAATCTAAACATCACTGTATAAGCATTGTAGGTGTTAATTTAATAGTATTTTTGCACTAAATACACCAAATATCTCTAGACATAGAATATTTTACCGTTAAATTTGTCACCATGTCTGTGTTCAGCTGCGAAGAAACTAAACAATCATCTAGAGAGCCAGAGACTGAACCACTAAGAGCTGAAATGCTGTACAAAATACAGTTGCAAATTACTCAAAAGCTAAAATGAGCGAAGGGCCGAGAAAGATTTACACAATATAGAGATCAAGATGCGGGGGGAAACAACCTTATAATCTTTCTAATTTAAAGTGCAATTCCAAGTGTTAAACTTATATTTAAAATGATCTGCTGTATTGAATGGCATTAAACCTAAATGTGAAATTTTTGTACTTGTTATACTTAAACGAATTATGTTTTTTTTTTTTTGGATTGCTGGTTTTTAAAAGCCGTACAAAAGAATATTATTTAGTTTCTATTAGGCTGTTGTCAGTCATATGAACTACATGGATTCAGTGCAAATCTCAGTAAGTCTAAAACACATAAACAGCGTTAACTCGTATCTAAAGGATAAAAATTTCAATGGTGCTGATAAATATACTGATTAATGTACAAATTTAAACAGTGAACCTAATACAAAGAAGAAGAAGCATAAAATATTGATGGGGAGGCAAAACCTTACAATAATTTTTTTTTCTGCTGAAATGAAAAAGGAAAGTTACAATAGAAAACATTTCCAGTTAAAAACTAATTTTCAACATAAAAAAATATTTAGATTATGTTTGATTTAATATGTATTTAAAAAAAGAAATCTGTACTGAGGGTTTGTTGAATTTATTGGCCACAAAAATTGTGATTAAACCACACAGGCAGTACGTTTCCAGAGTTCTACGATTTCAGTGACTTAACTTCAGCTCCATCTTTTAACTGAAGTGAACCACAGATTCAGTACGAGATCCAATGCGACAGTCCAATCAGCTGTCCAAAGGGCGAAAAAAGTAAAAGAAACCGCTTCCATCCTGTAGAAACTATTTAGTTGTAGTGTAAGCCTGTCAGTAATCCTTTTCTCCTCTGACACAATTTCCAACATTTCCATTTGCCGTGAAGTACTTTTTCGGCATGTTTGATCCCGAAAGTGTCGAAATGAGATTCCAGAAAATACGAGTGGGCCTTTTCAGAGTGTTTATAGGTTTATAAAAACGGCTCTCTTGTGAAGCTCAGAGATGTGTGGTCCCATCGGGCCATTGTCTCAAGCATCACTTGAAACGTCCATCGCGGTTTCAGTGAGTCTGTCGTGCTAAGACTTTAAGGCATTCGCTTTGTAGTGCTTAGTTTGGTTAGCGTACAGAAGATTTGGGACAAAAAAATAAAATCCCTGATACTCTCTCTCTCTCTCTCTCTCTCTCTTTCTAACGCTAACAGACACACACAAACACACCTCTTTATAAAAAGCTTAAAGAAGGACAAAATGGAAAACCTGTATGTCTGCTAAGCAAACAGAACAATCTAATGGATCCCCTTCTTCTCCTCCACCCATTGCAATTATGCTGAGAATATGGCTCGATTGGTTCACATCGTCAGGACCAGCGCTAATCCGTCACATAGATGTACATATCACATTCAGCAGCATGACTTCACAGCCACCCAGGCAGCCCGAGAGCAGGCGCGGAGACCTCCAGGAGGGAAAAGCGGCCTCCTTCAGCTCTGAATGAGCTAATGGAGGATATGTTAATGGAGCTGGAGATTATGGGATTACCACTCGTCTAACAGTTATTACAGATGTTGGTAAACGGGCATTAAGGGCTTGTCTAATGCTGTCCTATTCATATGATGACCGATCCAGCAGCGCGTTTGATACTGACGATGGGGGAAACAAAGTTTTTTGTGCTGTGGTGGGTCCTCGTTCAGACTCACACACAGGACCAAATACACACTCCAACGTGTACACAGTTCTAGAGTTGAATCCACAAAGAGGTTTGTTGACATGCTAAACCTTTTAATTGTAGCAATCTTGTCTAAATTAATCATTTACACCCACGACCCTTTCAGCATAATGATATAATTGCAGCTCTACACATACAGTATTCCCTTGTTAATAAACCGCAGGTGAACTGATGGAATCTACACTACAACATTCGCTACATGAGAACGTCTTTTTCAAAGTAACTAATATCCCCTTTGTAAGCAGTTCTGGCGAGTGAAACAAGTCATTAAGATTATCTCGGCACGACAAAAGAGAGTTTGGAAACGGCAAACACAGGAGGAAAATCAAACAGCGCTTTGTCTGAGAGGCTTTGGTATGTTAGTGAGGTCCATACCAATTTGGAGATTTATGAACGTTCTCTCACTTTCTCTCTTCTCTGGGAAAATCACAGCTCCTGTCGGTCTTTCTTTTTTCAAATCAGATTCACTATTTACCGCATTATTTTCAACAGTCCTCCACAAAAACGTACGAATCGAGCGCACACACACATAGCCTTTACACTCGCGAATGGTAACACAACTTCATAGGAGCGACTATAGCAACCAGATACAGCTGTCTTGAAATGAGAAGTTGAGAAGTTCATTTAGAGTTACCAGCCTCAGAAATCACCAATTAACAAACAGCACCTCAGATAAGAGCCATTATGAAGGATTTAGAGAGCATAGCAGATACAATATCAACTGTTCAAAGGAGATTATTGTACATTCTAGATGCCTTGGGTATTGTTTTATAATGTAGGGTTAGGGTTAGGGTTAACCATGGAGTTAGAAAGTGATCCCAAACTTTTGAGCGGTAGTCTATATGTAAACTGAAATCAATCCAATACTGCAGAATGTAATGTCAGTCAGGCTGACCCGGCCCATGGCATCAATAGTTCTGGGTAAAGGAACAGAAGCATTTTAGGGCTGAAATCAAACTAACCTGAAAGCATTGCATCTACATCCGAAGGAAACTGAGTGAAACATAAAGGGCGATCGTGGAGACTGAGGGGAATTATACAAGTTTTCCTTCCTTGCATTGTTTCTAGATATAAAGTTTTCATCAGCACTTGGTTGACATGTATCCCCTCACATCAAACTTAACTTATTTTTGTTTTTTAATCTTTATGATTATTAATAGTTTTGTCATATACAGTCGGCTCCAAAAGCCTGAGACCACATTAAATATCTGAGAACTTTTCTCCCCATTAAAAATTGGAAAATAAACTAAAATATTTAACACAAAGAAAGAAACTTTTATGTTTTCTTTTTATATAAATGTAAGCAAAGTGTCAGACGTTCCTCATTTATAATCTCTCTGAAGTGTGTTCTGATGGCATTCAGATGAATTTGATCTATATAAATAGATTATTCTTTATTATAAAAAAAATAAACTTGCAGAGTCATGCAGCTTGAGTATACACCGTCATTAAAGCAATCAAGAGATGAACCAAATACTAATAATATTCATGTAAATAATTTAATAAGTTTACTTTTCTATCAAATCGTTTGTTCATTTTTGTTTATCATTCGATTGTATTACATTTTTTTAAAATGCAGAATAAAAGCATTCACTATTAGTTTTTGACTTATAGACTAAACTTTATGTGTTTAGAGAAAACTGTATTACTTAAAACTAAGTATTTTATTATTATGATGATGATGATGATGATGATCACCTGCTTAAACCATAGAACCTTTCTGAACCACTGTATGTAAGATTTGCATTATTATAGCTTTTTTTAAGGTGAAATAAATTCTGGAGTTGATCCCACAGTCACCAAATTTTAACTGAATTAAACACTTATTAATCATTGTATAGAGTCTTTACAGCACCACTAACCCTTTACACTCACCTCTAATGCTCTGTTATTAGATACACCTTCTTATTACTGGGTTGGCCTACTTCTGCCTTTAGAACTGTTTTTAATTCTTTGAGCATAGATTTAACAAGGTGCTGGAAACATTCCTTAGAGATTTTGGTCCATATTGACACAATAGCATCAGACAGTTGCTGCAGATTTGACGGCTGCACATGATGTAAATCTCCCGTTCCACCACATCCCAAAGATGCTCTATTAGTTTGAGATCTATTAGTTTGAGACTGTGGAGGCCATATGAGTACAGTCACCTCATTGTCATGTTTAAGAAACCAGCTTTAGATGATTTTAGCTTTGTGAAACGGCATGTTATCCCGTGGTCATAAAGGGATGGGCACAGGAACACACACATGGTCAGCAACAATGTTCAGGTAGGCTGTTAAACCATGCTGAAATGGTACAAAAGGAGCCAATGCGTACAAAATCTCCTTCACATTATTACACCACCAGCAGCCTGAATCATTGATACAACACAGGATGGATCCATGTTTTCAAACCTTTAATGCCAAATTCTGACCCTACCATCCAAATGTCACAGCAGAATTCGCAACTCATCAGACCGGGCAACATTTTTCCAATCTTCCGTTGTTCAGTTTTGGTGAGCCCATATCAAGGTTCAATCAAGAGATGCTCTTCAGCACACCTGAGTTGTAGCAAGATGTTATTGGAGATATTGTCAAGGGCTGGGTTGAGCGTTTTTAAATCTTCTGGGATTATTCTTACCTATAACAACAACAACTGGAACAAAACTTTAAGCCGGTTCTGCAGGTGGAAGTGCTTTGCAATGGGAAAGTCCATGCTAACTCAAACAACTGCTCTTTAAAAACATAATGTACAGAAAGCATCTCAAAACACATAACGCATCAAACCAGGAGGTGGATGGGCTACAACAGCACAAGATAACATCAAGTTCCATTCCTGTCAGCCAAGAACAAGAACCCGAGACAACAACAGGTAGAGATCCTCCAAAACAGTACACCTGAAGATTAAAAACAAAAACATCAGCTGCATGCCCACAAAATAGTAAAAAAATAAAATAAAAAAAAAGAGTCAATATGACTAATAGGAAGTGAGCAGTAAACACTACAATTGCATAGGTGGACTGTTGTTCTGGCTGAAACGCCCAGATAACGGGAAATTTTAACAGAAATATATTCTATCATGTATTATATTATTTCAAATTACAAATTTCTCATAAACTTGCTGTTTCTTTTAATAAATGAATGAATGAATTGATTTTTTTTCCTTATCTTAATTTTTTATTTCTACTGTTTAGCAACTTTTGTGTTAATTTCTTATGATTTGCTTCTTCTAATATACCATGTAC
>JAOVVA010000001.1:33556775-33567783 GCA_028565275.1 Leiocassis micropogon
AATGTTGATTCTGAAAGGAAACTAAAGGTTTTCTGACAAATGTAGTGGGGTGTACTCATTTATGCTGAGCACTGTATATATCAGCTGTTTAAAGGAGATTATGGTATATTTTGGACGCCTTCAGCATTGTTTTACAGTGTAGAAAAAAATAAAATCAGGAATTAGAAGGTGTGTCCAAACTTTTGACTGGCGGGTACTACTCTTTGTCATTAATCATTGTGCTAGACATCATCTCACAGGCCTACCTTAGTAAAAGCTCTGGCTCTGGTTGGCTTACATGACCGTATAACATTATGACTGGGTGTGAAGTATGCATGAGACCACAGAAGGGCTCTCAGTGGACATAATGACCAAGTAATAACAATGGCTGTCCCCCCCTGAGAACGGAATCGGTACTAAAAACTAGACATTTCCCTCCTCTATATGCAAAGGCAAAGGGAACTGCTGCTTTCAACGGAAACGTTCAGTTAGTCTGCCATGGTCTTTCATTAGTACGCCATTTTGCGCCATCGACATACAATTGATTCCTATTTTAGGGACACAATGTGGCCAAACAAGGAAGTTATGCCGCAACATTCTCAGCGGGTGGGTTCATAAAGCAGAATCAGCTCTAAACAACATTTTATTATAAACATCTTGTGACTTTAATAAAGACTCTTACTTATGTACCAACCTTACACATACAAACACACACACACACACACACACACGACACACTTTTGCACATTACGTTCTCTCTGACATCAGCAGCTTGGTTATTTGTCCAGGCAGTGTGCTTGTGTTCTTTCCCAAGGATAAATGAAGTAAACACAGACATGAGGTTGAGGTCAGAGGTCGCGCGGATAAACAGCCTCCTGAAGTGGTCTCAGTGTTTTTTTCTCAGAGCATGCAGCTGTGGATCGACTCCAGAGAAGTCAGAATACTTCACTTGTCATTTTAAATACTTTGACCTGAAGGTTATAAGACAATCTGCTCGCCTGTCATTATTTATTTATATCTATGAGCGGCGTTCAAGAAAATGAGACTTTTGAATGTGCAGAATATCAGAACACAGTTATGAGAGTAAAAACTCCACCTTTTCCAGCTTGGATACCATCAAGGCTTTCTCAGTACACTGGAGCCCTGATCGGACATCTGCCTGCTTCACGTCCTAAACCCTGGCCTCCCAGGAACACCTTTAATGACCCAAACGCATTGGAGCGAGATCAGGACTTTACAGGGGATGTGACAAGTCGTGTTGGTGAATGATTGTAAATACAGTTCCCAAAGACAGATAGATCTCTTCCACAGATATGTGGTCTCTTTGACAAGACATCCATCGATTTTCAGGTATTTGTTATTCACGGATGTACGACTTTCTTTAAAATGTTTGCACCATTCAAATGTTCTACTGCTTGTGCTTATCACTGTATTGTGCTTGAAGTCTTCTGTAAATGTCAATCAGTCCATGACTTTATTTATGAGAAATTTCATCACAAGTCCCAGTTTGACTTGAACACCCCTCGAAGCAAAACACAGGGTAAATTATCATGAAGTGTAACAGAGTTTCAAAGAAATAGACAATAAAATTTTACCTTTAAAACTTGGAATCAAAGATAAAAATTTATACACAAAAAATTAAACAATACATGTTTTTATTTATATTTATGTTCTTTTAAATTCCCATGCAAACAAAATTATTATTGTTTTCAAGCTTTCAGATTGAAATGTGAAAACGTATTAATCATTTGGTAAAAATTTTAGAAACTTAGACTACTTACATAAACGGAAATTACATAAATGGAAATTACAAGTAGCACACTTCTGGTCATGGTGTAAAACCCAATAAGGTGTGATTTCAGAGGACAAAAAGCAATAACAAAGTCACGTGACTGATGTGAAGCAGGGTTCTTGTTTTAACAATAACAGTGAATTTCAGAAAAAGTTTTTTCCTCCTCTATACTAAAGGAATTATTCAATAATTAAAAGAATATGCAAAATACACAAAAAAATCTCTCATTAAAGATTAGTTTATAGGCACTCTTAACATTGAGGAACATCCACTAGAAAATATCGTTTTTTAACTTTTTAATACTTATTTTACAATTTTGTTTACCTGGCAATCCTGAGTCATATTCTACAGCACTTGATGTATTATAGAATCCTGTGAGGATGCAAATATCATGTATGTACGTGGGGTATGTCTGAATGAAGGCGTGAAGAGCATTTGTATAAAACTGAGGAATGTCTGAATGACAGAAATGAAGTTTTTGAATTGATAAAGCTTGAAATGTTACAAAAGCCATGTCTGAAAAGGGCTTTTAATCTGTATTGTGCATCAGGCTCTATATTTTCTCCCTTTTAGCATTAATACCACATAAATTTCAATTTGTCATGTTCCAGAGAAATAAGAAAGTCCTTTAGTTTCTGGAGACTTTCCCATGGTGGAAAACCATTTGTTACAATGACGGTGGCAGTGCTGGAGGCTCCTTCTAGAAATGCTACATAACAGAAACCACCATTATACTGAAAATTATTTTTGACTTTGTTAAATATTTTAGCTAGATTTTTTTTATCCGTTAATTATCAATCTTAGACCCTAAATTTCGCATTTGTCACACAATGATGGCACTAATAAAAACTTTGAGTTGCCAGTTTAGAACGTAACCAGCACCGTCTGACTAATCAGAACTAAGAATTTCAAAACATCTTTTACTTTTCATTTGTATGCATTATAGAAATGAATTCTGGAACCATTTATAGTCATAAACTAATTAATAAAGACATCCCTGAAGCCTTAACACACTTCTCCAGCTTGTAAATGCTTTGACCTTGATATCATTCTCTAAGCGAATCTGAACTGAACTGAACTTAACTGGCCGTTTATCCAAGGCTGTCTGTTTTAGTCTGAGAGATTTAAATAAGCCTGGCGTGAGGGCACAGAGTCTGTGCTGGACATGAAGTCCACCCCCACCCTAACAATTCTACATCTGGATCCTTTCTACTAACCGAGTCCCCTCCCTTTGTCCCTCTCTCTCTCTCCTGCTCCGTCTCTTTTTCTCCCTCCCTCGTCCCTTTCTCTCTCTCTCTCTCTCTCTCTCTCTCCCGCTCTCTCTCCCTCCCTTCCTGTCGACCATGGAGTGGAGGATGTGTCTGGAAGAGGGGCAGAGGAAGACTGGAGGAAGGCAGCAGAGCGGCTATGTACCCCCTCTTCTCTTCCCCCTGTTTTCTCTCTCCGCGTGTGTGCTGCTGGCCCTCAGCGAAGGGCTCCTTCTACACAACCCGAGAAGACGACAACTGAACTCCGACTAACCTGAACCTAAATGTCACAAGGAAACCAGAATGGCTGTGACAATCCTGAAGGTACAGCTCTACCTTTTCACTATGCACTTTTCTGCATGTTTGCCAAGCCATTGTTTCAGCACTACTAAGTTGTGACAATAACTACAGCTAATGCAGAGACGCAGGAAAAAAAAGAGAGGAAGCGTTGGCTACCTAACAGCAGAATTGAGATTCAGCATCATGAGATACTGAGCTGAGTCATTCCTGACAGCAAGAGTAATCCGGTAAACTGTAGGGCTGGAGACACTAATGTCAAACCCTCACATGCTGCTTGAAATGATGTCAGTCTTATGACCACAGAGAAGGATGAACAGGCTTATTCATTTAAAACTCTCATGAGAGTTAGTCAAGGTTCTTATATTACATCAGCGTATGGATATACACACTATAGCTCAGTATGTCAGTTGTACTTCTAAGTGAGATGCACAGGTCATGGGTATACATGTCAGGAATGCAAAACAAACCACATGCTTTACTGCTGGGGAAAGGAGGACGAAGTCTGTTATCGCTGGAGTATAGGTTTCAGAGGTTTCAGTATAGGTGTTACAGCTTGTCCCTAGACGAACAGTTTCTAGATGAAAAGTTATTGAGGTTTGCTGTCGGTATAGAATATAATACAAGCAATTGAAAGGTGCTTGTACCACAGCTTGGTTGTTAAGCTAAAATGATGACATTCAAGATTTAAAAATGCATACGGCCCATACATACTGTAGTATCAGTGCTAAAAGTGTGAAAAAGTTAATTATCAGATAGGATTATATAACATCATTTTTCATAATGCTTCTTATCTCCCGATCCATGAGTACACATTTATATTTTCATCAGATAAAAAGAAACACACTTGCGAAATACAATTTCACGCTCTTTTAGTATGTAGTGTCCGTAACCTTTGAATTCAAATCTTTCAATGATTTTAATTGTCATTCAGATGAAACTTTTATTAATCAAAAATGCTAAATTGTTTAGATATCACAACAGGAATTGCATTTTAAATTATTATAAAAGTATTTGTAGCGAAACAGTATAACGCTGAAAAATGGCCATTTTTGAAGCACATATACAGTAAAATCATCTCTCCAAAACGGCTGAAGTTAGCAACTTAAAATTTTTAGGGAAGCAAAATCGGTCACTACCATGTTGTATAAACTTCAGATGTACCTTCTTAGGCATACATATTTTCTGTATTATATGTATAGCATTAAAAAATTGCAGACAGCATTAAGAGTGCCACCCTAGTAGTAGCGTTGGCAGCTCCTGAGACTATATGGGAGTCTAAAATGTAATATGTGTCAGTAGGTCAAGTAAGGTTGGACAATGCATTACATCATAGATCTCATCAAAAGCATGACAATGATGTAAGGAACTTGTGGCTCTCTTCTGACATTTCTGTCACTAAACACTGGAGACGCTAATGATACGCTGCATGAATTTACTGTACAACCTGGGCTAGAAAGAAATTATCTCCATTTATATTATTGTGTGTATTTTCAAATCAAATGTTACTGGTGTTGCACTTCTTTTCACAAAAGTCCCAACTTGTCCAAAAATCTAAGATGTGTAGCCCTTAAAGATTTTAGATTTTAGATTTAGGATCAGGATTGTACAGTATATACAGTAGTGACATCTTTTTTTAGCACAACCTAGGCAATACGATGTACTGAATTTTATTTTATTTTAGTCAACTATACAAACATGACTGAGCAAAAAAATAATAATAAAAATGGGTCACATAGTTTTAATTGTTTCAATAGTAATTAAATGTTTTAATTGTTGTTTTTCGATTGTTTTTATGACTAAAATAACAACAATAATAATATGTTCATTTTGAAAGTTCTACATTTTTGCGACATCATTCCCATATTCCGGTAGTGGTAAATTTTACACATTATAAAAGTGATAATAACTTTGGTTTTACCTGACGAACAACTGACATCTGTGCCGCTTACGTTTTAAGGGTTTTAACATCACATAATGTGAAATAAACCAATATAGATGCCTGTTTCTCTTTGAAATGCATGGCGGTTTAGCTCCGATAGCTCATTCATACGAGGCAATCAAATGACACATATAATGTAGTTACTGTAGTGTACAACAATGTGCAAAAGTTTTAGGCACCCTGTGTTTTTGTTATAAACTTTGTTATATAGAGTCTTTTTTTTTATTACATCATTATTGAGTCAGTACAAAAACATCAGTAAAAAGTAAGGACAGTATTATATTATAATATTATAAGTGACCAATTTTAAGACCAAAAAAAAAAAAAAGATGCTGCATACAAAAAAGAAGCAGTTGTAACAGTGAAAATTCTGTTTGAACTCTGGGTGCTTCCGCAGGAGCACTGCACAGATTGTACCTGACACTAAAGGGTCCTCAAAGCATTGTCACATCAAATACTTACTTTGCACACTAGCTTTACAGAAAGTACTGTGTATCCTTTTAAAATTAGGGGAAAAGTGGAAGCTCAACAGTTAAACCTTTGGCTGACTAGTCCACTGATTGGAAGGTTGTCCCACCAACCAATCATGGCTTGGTACTTGACCAAAACCATTATCGCTCAAATGCCAAAGGGGGTAAATGTCAACCCTAAGGAATACCCATGACATGTCATTAGAAAGAAACCACAACCACCACATAGCTTCGCTTAGAGAAAGCACTTAAGTAGAAATCTCATCATGTGAGTGGCATCAGACAAAAAAGATTTTTAAAAGATTGAATTTGCACACAAGTCTACAAAAACATTGCATGTAAAATATACCATGTACATACTGTACAGTATAAGCTGAATAAAGCTTTCTTCTTTGGGGTGCCAGATTCCCCGGCAGCAGGTGAGGAGGTGTGGCCGGAATTGGAGCGGGCAGAATGCTTGGCACGGGGAGCAGCTCTCAAATGGGCTTCGGGTGTGTTTTGCCGACCAGAACACCTCGAAAGGCTCGCACATTACAAGAAGAGGGAGAGTCAAAGGACAGCATCCATAAACTCTAGGTTAAAGGTAGAGTTCATCTTTATAACTTTTAATTTGTGTCAAAATGAATGAATGTTTTCTGAAATTACTTGTTCTGCATTTGAGAAAAAGTCTAGAAGAGTCCATTAGCAAGAATTGTTCCTGTTTCATGAGTGCTTCATGATCCCATGATCATGGAGCAGTAGGTATTATTGCCTACCCACACCTTTTAGGTTCAATCCTGAGCCCTTGTTACACTTTGTGTAGAGGTTCTACCCATGTCCATTTGGGGTTTCCTCTAGGCTCTTTGGCTTTCTGCTGACTTTACAAATACATACCAGTGGGTGGATTGGCTGTGTGTGTATGCCCTGTGATGGACTGGCATCCTAGCCATTGCGTATAGAACCTAGAACCCAGTGTTCCTGGAATATCTGTGTTCAAGTGTTTAACTCAACTGTTGTGATGAAATCTTGAAAACAAAACTATCACTATAAAAAACAGTTCTTGTTAGTAGACTCATGATTTTGTATGCTATTGGACATACGTTAGCAGAAAAATCATTCGTGTCTCTTGAATTCTTTCTTTCAGTCGGTCGTTCAGTCCTATCTAGAAGGTGTAGACTGGGGACTGGGACAGCTCAAAGAGGCCCGTGCCGAGCTGAGAGACGTGTCTCACGCTATGAAGTTGGTGAGACTCGAATCTAGTAAGAACGCTGAAAGCATTAACGTCCTGGACACCCTAAGAGAGACGTCCATCGATCACTGTCAGCTGCTGGCTGTCGTTACGAACTTGCCACATCTCCACTCAGGTTTGGTTTTATTCTGACATTATTTGCATCATAGTTACATGTATTTACTAGGTGGACATGTCTGGCCAAGGCAAATCTTGAAAGGAATTTCATGCAATTACATCATCACACATATTTTGTGTTGAAATATTTTCGGTATCTCTGTCCTCATTAACCTAATAACATTACAATTTCATGTTTGTTTTAATATTATTTTAATTAACAGACCTTATAATTTAGGGTCCTATATGTTAACCATTACACCATGGAACCAGAACACGACATTATCTACAGTACCAATCGTGTTGCCATTATCGTTAATGACAGTACTGTAGCTTCAGATGTTAGTTAGACCCCATTACCGCACATCTCGTTTCAGTTTACTGCTAATGGCCCACCTGCTAAATTCCCATTTTAACGCTACTCAGGGAACAGCTAAGAGAATTTTAGATGCGATGCCTGCAGGAAATTTGCAATATGCTAGTCATAAAAAACTGGTTGTTCGTTTTCCTGGAAGCCAGAAAGCGTTGAGAGCAAATGACTGTCACCCACTGAGCAGAGTGTAAAATGCGAAGCAATTCACTGGAGGTTTAATAGTTTCATTTAAACAGTCCCACTGCAAGGAGCTCAGCTAAATGACATGAAACATCTGTATCTATCTTTTTTTTTTTCATTGTTATACTGTCTCTATATGCACACAAATTGGAATAGCAATATAAGGTAAATAAAATGCCCTAAAAGATTCATTAAATATGCATTACCATTATAGAGTGATCAGCATCTCAAGAGCAAAAGGACACACTGGGATCTGTGGCTGGAAATACACGACAGCATAACTGGCCAATCGTTTTTGGGAAACTACCAGATGATATGTACCTGGTTGATCACCAATACGCAGTAGGGATGCAATACAATGCTGCTACCTGCATCTTTATTTGGTTAATGCTAGAATATCCATAGGTGTATCTGTATAATCAGTACATATAGCTCTCAGAAATGGAGAGAACCAGAACAATCCAAAACGTAGAAATGCATAGTGCGTGAATTCTGGCTCTGACAAATAAGTTCCTTAAGCTGAGCCAAATCGCTTAACTTCATAATTATTCTCAGTAAGGCATGCATGTGGAACTGTGAATTGCATGTAAATTTATTTCCCTAAAAACAAAGTCAGCATAGTTAAAACCTCATAAACAGTTAATAAGGCTGAAGAAATCAATATTGTACGTGCTATGAAGGTGGTCTTCCTTTTTAATACAACATTTATCCAATATCTAAACTCTTGCACAAAATGAAAGTAAAAACCTTCCACTTACATGAGTCACAGGACTGGTGCACACCACTAGTCTGAACCAAGTGAACCTTTCTGGCAAAAATGTGGAATAGTGCAACACTTACTTGTAACTGTATTTGTGTCTGTTCGGAGCACATTGGTATTTTAACTAAATTAGGGGTAAAAGAATCCAAGAAAGTGTCTTTACCTCTTGCTACATCAGAACATTTGGTACATTTGTTGCTTTGGCATGTGTTTTTATTCAAAGCGGCTTACAAACGAGGCAGATTCCATGCACAGAGCTGAGACTTAAGGGCGTAAGATCTTTAATGGCTTTGCTCAAGGGTTCAACTGTGATGCAATTCTGGGTACTAAACTTTTGTAACCTTCTGGGGTCTGGTACAAATCGTGCTTAAAATGGTAAAAAATTTTACTCATACTTTTCACACCGCTAGACGTTCATTCACATGACACATCCACCATGATATGTATCTCATTGTGCTTCCTTATGTGTTCGAATTTTCTCAGTGAAGAGCATGGTGATAGAAACAGAGCGCCTGGTGGAGTCACGCCGGTTACTGGAAGCACACGCTCGCCTCATGGAGTTGGAACGCTGGCAGGATGAGGTTCTTCTTCAGATCCATGCACTCAGAGGCTCATCCCGAACCTTGCTGAGCCCCGAAGATGATGCACTGGTGCAGGATTATTTTTCAGGAGTGGGTCGGCTGGTGGAGGCCCTGGCGAAAGAGCTGTGGGCTGTAGTGGGGAGCGGACTCACTCTCTCCCTGCAGAACCCCACGCCGTTTGTGTCGGCAGTACGCATTGTGGAACGAGAGGAAGCTCTCGATCAATACTTTCTAGAAGAGAGACAGTGTCCATCAGGTGAAAGGTATGGCAGGCCCATGCCTCCAGAAAGGCCTCGCTGCTGGAGAGAACGCTTCTTTAAGGTTTGATTTATTCTAATGATGGAATTAAATGTAAGAAAGCAGTTAAACCCTTTGTAAAGTCCTATGTGATTTCAATCATTAATATGTAGGATGATAATGAGACATGGTTAAAAAAGCATTTACTATCCTTTATTCATATAAAGCATTTAATATCCTTCATTTTGGGTTCTCAGTTCATTCTGTGTATGAGGATGGACTAATAAAACTCTATTAGCTTGTGCTGCAGTTCCATGGTTTGGTTGCCAGGAAACATAACAGCATAAACGTAAAAATTAATTTAATGCTAGAACAACCTAGTTTGTTGTTTCGTACACAAGGGAAATGAACAAATATATGATTATTATCTCATCTTCTCCTCTTGGATTTTCTCTTCTGCTCTTCTAATTTCTATAGTCGACAAAATGTCAGTAAATCAGTGACCATCGTTTTGCCTACGCCTCATTGCAGAATGCAGTATAATGTGCTTAATTTTCCTCAGATATATCAGTGTTTCTACATATCTGCACAGTCCTTATTCTGAACGCTGAATAATCTGCCTAGTAAAACCAGGTTCCTGCTGAAACCCAGTGCAGAGAGCCAATCAGATGGCAATCTTCAAGATTTTCAGTTCTGGCTGAGATAAATCTACAGGCAAATCTAATGGTTCTCACGCTTCCACTGAAGCCTGGAACACTTTGATGGATTGATTTCTGCTTTAACGGACACAGGCTATCAAGGCCACCTAAGTCAACACAGAAAGTAATATATACATGCATAAAAGCGACTTCTCTTGCTCACAGTAATGTACATGACATAACATAGTTATTGGTCAGTTAGTTATCAGTTGGCTGCTGGTTAGCTGTCGGTTACTCAGCTGAAGGTTCTCTCGTTCACACTGTACATGAGATAAGTTAGCTGTAGTTAAGCTGTCAATTGGCTGTCAGTTAGCTGTAGGTCAGCAGGAGGTGTAAGGTTTTGTAGCATAATGTGAATGTTTTCCATGCCTCTATGCCCATAAAGCAGCCCCCTCATTGTGCTTCCTGGTGCCTTATATGGTGACACTTCCTATAGCATGTGTCCAGACGAATACGCATACAAATATGCTCATGTCTGCTGGAACCCTTTTGTCTAATGTGATGCTAATGTGCTTCCTTTCGTCTGTCTGCCACCGGGTCTCTCTATTACTTACTGTACATGTTAATGATGGGTTCTTTTGATGTACGTGACACAGGGCACCTGGCCAAAAGCTTAAGTATGATCTTTTTGCTGATATTAAACAGAGAACTTCAGACACATCATGTGCATGTGTGTGTTTGTACCTCCCCCGGTTTATGCCCGGCCGGTAAGCATAATGAGGTGTGGTGGACTCAACAAGCAATAACTCTTTATCTTTTAACACATATTAAAACTTGGGAAAAATTTGCACAGTCTTCTTAAAATTAACAGGTTAGCTGTCAGTTAGCTGTCAATTAGCTTTAGGTTAGCTGCTGGTTATCTGTAGGTTAGCTGTCGGTTAGCTGCCAGTTAGCTGTATGTTAGCTAATGGTTGGCTGTCAGTTAGCTGTAGGTTAGCTGTTGGTTAGCTGCCAGTTAGCTGTAGGTTAGCTAATGGTTAGCTGTGAGTTAGCTGTAGGTTAGCTGTTGGTTAGCAACATACAGTAGGCTATACAAGAAATCTATTTTTGCATTTATATTATATTATATTATATTATATTATATTATATTATATTATATTATATTATATTATATTATATTATATTATA
>JAOVVA010000001.1:33575156-33592382 GCA_028565275.1 Leiocassis micropogon
GGTAGCCCCCCCCCCCCCCCCCCCCCCCCTGCTAACAATTATAAGTTCTCTAAATGTTGCAAGGAGTTTTCTTTTAAAGAATATCTTTTAAGGGGTTTCGGAGGTTCGTGTTTGATAAATCATATATATTTTTGATCATTTTGATAAAATGTTCTTACAATGTATTGTAGTTGAATTATTTTATTTCTTAAAGCATTAACATGCTTTTGTCTCAGTTGAGTGCAGGTAAACTAATCATTTTTTTTCAACGTCTATTTCTATACATAGATGTAAAATACAAGGTGCGTTCAAGTCAAACCGGGACCAATTATATTTTTCGTTCTATTTTGTTCTATCTATTCGTAATATTATTGTTCCTTGTATTAAAGTGAGGAGCATGTCTCTGTGCTGCTGGACGTTCGAGGGGACGTTCCCCGAGATGTCAGAGGAACAGTAATGTGTTTACTAGAACAGAGCTCGCCACCGCTGCCACCAGGATACCGCCCAATCTTCCCTGACATCCTCGTGCCTCCTTCCAGCATGCCTTTCTGCTTGCCTACAGCCAAGTGTGCTTGATGAGCTCTCTCCATGGAACAGCCTGAATCACGCCATCCTGTCCAGGCCGAGCAAACAGGAATCAACTCGGCGTCAAAGCTAAATTTATCAACTTCCTTTCCTTGCTGACCCCTGGCTGGTGGAAGCTTAGTAGATTAAGTTCTGTGCTTCAACATCCAGGATTGCCAGGGAGCCACTGTTGAGTCTGTGAGCAAGATCCTCTACACTCAGAATGAACTTCTTGGTATTGTTTAGGGATAAACGGTCTGAAAATATAAAATGAGTTGCAGATTGGTAAAAAAAATAAAAAAAATAATAATAATTATGTTTTTTCGTGAAATAAAATATCATGTGTAAAAAACAGAACTCAAAGATGAATCGTTGTGGGTTCATTGAACAGTATAACCTGTAAATGTGAGGATTAAATGTGATACACTGTGCCGTGATGAAATCATTGTTGTATTGTTGTTTACAAAATGTATGTATATTATGGCTTAATGTGTATAATAAAGTCTTTCTACGTTATACATGATGCATGGAAAATTGGTCCTTAGAGAGCCGATGCTCTGAACACACATGAACTTCTACAAATAATTATTGACATATTGTGGAATTTTTGCTATATTGAAGTAAAATGTAGACAGTCTTATAAAGTTCTAAATAATAATAATAATAATAATAATATAAAAATATGACAATTGGGTTCCTGATTGTGAAATAATATTAATATTAATTTCATATTAAATAGAATTATAGAGGTTTTGAATATCTTAAATCAACAAGTGAAAAGGTTTCAGTTAAATATTACATTTTATATTCTACCTGTTTGTCACATTGCCTTAACGTTATCAGTGACACTGTAATTTGTACACCGGCATTAACATTTCAGAAGACACTTTGACATGTTGAACATTTCATTTTATCCCTCAATGATAAAATTAAACTTTGCACTTAATTTGATTATCAGTTTAATATATGATAGGATTATTACATACAAATGCTGGGTACAATGCAAATAAAGCGTGTACTACTTGCACACCGTAAACACACAGATCAAGGGCACTCCAGAATGAGAAAGCTAAGCTAAGTTACTGAGAGAGTGAATGCACATGAATAAGCATATAGTACAGTAGTTTATTAAAAATAAATAGATAAACATATCTATTTATACAACACTTTTGAAATTTTATGTATGCAAAGTATATTTTGGCACATTTAGCAGGAATACATATTTTAAATATTTTTAAAAACAATCCCAACTCCTTTCTGTAATTACGTCACTGACCACAAGGGGGCCCTGATTGAAAAACACAAGTCTTGATGCAAAAAATTCCATAACATATAATTCTAAATTCAAAGGGATAATCAATATTACTTTGATTGATTGGTGACATTGATTATGCACTAAAACGGGGTTCTGAGACAATTATTTATAAATCTATTCCCTTCTAGCTATAACTTAGTTTACCTGGCAGGGGTGATACCATGATGAAGGAGGTGGATCATTCAGGGTCAGACTCGGTCACTGTGCTCGGGCTCTACTAAGCCTGGGAAATTCTCAAAATGTGGGAATCTCAAGTGCATAATTTCTTATAATGAAGGACCTGGTTTGTGATCTCCCTTGACTCCGTTTTGGGCAGTGGTAACTCAAACAGATAAGGCTTTGGGTTAATGATTAGAAGGTCAGGGGCCACGGCACCGCGAAAGTGTACCCCAACTGTGGGGCCCTTGAGCAAGGCCCTTAACCCTATCAACTATCACAGACATATAAAATTACAATAAATATACAATAATGCACTCAGAAATTTTGGATGTGGTCAAAAAATGGCCAATGAATATCCAATATCGGTGTAAAGCCAGATGAGTTTCCCCATATAATGTGTTTCCCTTAGATATACTGTAATTCATGCAATTTCTCTCTTCAGGATTAAAAAAACGTATACAGTATTATATTTTATATGGAAATTTAGCTGAATTTACGTTAGTATTTATGTTACAAAATTAGAAAACAAAATCTTAATAGTTTAGCGCCGTATTTATTTTTGAAAGCAGCTTTATTAAAATGTCCAGTGTTAAAACAAAACTGAATTGAAGTGAATTTGACTAATACATAATTAATACACATCATTCCTCAAATGATCTCTATTTTAGAGTATAATAAGTAAGAATAATGTTTTCATATATTTGTTCCAGACTACGATATGCTAGATGCTAACTAACGACACAACAGAGCTGTGGGCGGAGACAGGAAGTGGTCACGTGATCCAAGAGGGCGTGGCCACGGGAAACAAGATGGCGGCGCGCAGTGCTGTCACACCGGATCATTAGAAAATCCCGTTATAAGCCTTTATTTACTTCTGGTGTCGGTATAGAGTGTGGTGATGAATAACAGTGTGATGATGAAGACATTTTGTGGTCGTGCTAACCCCACCACGGGCTCGCTGGACTGGGTGGAGGAGGGAGAGGAGTATGATTATCACCAGGAGATCGCCAGGTGGGTGAGAGAGAGAGAGAGAGAGAGAGAGAGGGGCTCGTGCGCTGTGATCAGGAATAACAACACTGCTGCACAAGTAATACACACAGAATTAATATCATTTGTGCACTTTATATGTCATATTTGTGCATTTATAGTTCATACATTAAGATGAAGCTCCAGTTGATCACGTGCATTGTAACATTATTACAGTCCAGTTTAACATGCCAGCCATTAAACATGTACAGGATCAGGCACATAAAGCTAAATCTCCATTCATTCACCATCTATACCAGTTTATCCTTAGGTCACATGGGGGAGGGGGGTGGGGCTGGAGCCTATCCCAGGAGACTTAGGGCACAAGGCGGGTAGACCCTGGACAGGGTGCCAATTCATCGCAGGACACACACACACACACACACACACACACACACATATTCATACATACACACACTCGCTCACACTACGAGAAATCTGAGAATGCAAATTAACCTAATCTGCATGTCTTTGGACTGTGGGTGGAAACCGGAGCACAGGGACAGACCTGAGGTGGGAATCAAACCTGAGCCCTGAGGTTCGAGGCCACTGTGCTAACCACTAAGCCGCCGCACTATAATTAATATTACAGTTAATTTGCTCAATTTCTTTCATCAATGTGGCCTACATTAGATGTACTGTGAACTATTTTTTAAAACGTCAAATAAGGTCATTTTCTAATAAATAGAACAAAAATATGAGCATGGGCAAAAAGCTGTGCTAAAAGAGGACTAAAACACTTCATGTTATGTTGTTATATAAAACTACTATAAAAAAAAATAACAGCTCTTTTTTTTTTTCTTCTTCCCCCTCCTTGTTGGCCAGGTCCTGTTACGCCGATATGCTGCACGACAGAGATAGGGTGAGTTTTATCCTTATTCTTCAGACCAGATTTTAATAATTATTTCATAATAGTGGCTTTTGCACTGGTCCACAGCAGTTCCATCTCAGAATTCAGTCCAAAAACCAGGACTCCAGATCTGCTCTCAGGTGTCCAAACTGATCCTTGATTTCGAGTATAATAAAAAAATAAAATAAAAAAAAAACACCTCTATGCTTTGTGTCCTTCAGAATGAGAAGTACTACCAGGGCATTCGAGCAGCAGTTAGCCGGGTGAAGGCTCGAGGCGAGAGAGTCGTCGTTCTGGATATCGGCACAGGAACAGGTCTTCTCTCCATGATGGCTGTCACTGCAGGAGCGGACTACTGCTACTCCGTAGAGGTGATCTCTTAACATCTAGAATGAGATCTGAAGTGATTAATGTAAAATAAACTCTGCGCTCTTTGCTCTGTGTGTTGTACAGGTGTTTAAGCCCATGGCCGAGGCTGCAGCTTGTATCGTAAAGAAAAATGGCTTCTCAGACAAGATCAAGATCATCAATAAGCACTCAACTGAGGTCACAGTTGGTCCAGGTTAGATTAAAAACATTTTTTTATGTATTTTATGTTTATAAGGAACACACAGTCTCTTATTACACAGTACACAGTCTTGTACACGCTACAGTATTTACTTGATTGACCATGTTACTGGTTTCTACACTGAATTTAAGAATATTTTCTGAGGTTTTTGTTTTTTCCTTCAGATGGGGACATGCAGGAAAAAGCAAACATATTAGTGACAGAGCTGTTTGATACGGAGCTTATTGGAGAGGGAGCTTTACCCAGCTATGAGCACGCACACTTACACCTGGTACAGGTATGAGCCACGCCTAGGGATAAACTGCGTTCTTTCAAAGACTTTATTATTAGTCATTTTCTTATAATATGAGAAATAGGATGATGATGATGATTATTATTATTGTTGGTATTCGTAGTATTACTAGTATCATTATTACATAATTGATTTATTACGAGAGGCGTTCTGAAACGCTGGCCTCCCAGGAACTCCTTCCATGGTACAAACATGTGGGAATGGCTTGGAGTGAGGTCAGGACTGTAAGGGGGAAATTTGACTTGAACGCCCATTATATATAAGGAATAAGAGAGAATGAGAGAGCTTTATGCAGGTTTTCTCCTATTAAACTATTCAGTCTTGGAATTTGGATTTTCTATTCATCCTGATACTGATACTAATCTGTGTCATTTTCTGTATAGCGGTTTTGCATTCTAGGAGTTTCACACAGCTGAAGTATTTTCAGCATCCTCGTGTTTGCGTCTTTTTTACAGCCGGGCTGTGAAGCCGTACCTCACCGTGCCACCATCTACGCCCAGGTGGTGGAGTCGGAGCAGCTTTGGAGCTGGGCACAGATTCAGCCCATCCAGGTGGAGGAGCGCACGCTGCTGCCCCCTGCTGCAGTGACAGAGTGTGCTGGAGCGCCATCTGTCTGTGACATACAGCTCAGTCAGGTCACCCCGAGTGCGTTCACTAACCTCGGACCCCTGTGTGCCATGTTCAGGTGGAGTTCGAGTGGAATATTTATTTAACATTTATTTGCTTATCTTAATTGTTTTTTTTTTTTTACATTTTACCTAACATTAGTGATTAAATTAGGATAATAATTGTTGTTCAATTAAATCCACTAGAAGAAAAAGGATACTATTTTTCAAATGACTTGGACCTATTTCTTGTGTATAAACTTAAACAAATGTTTTAATATCTGTTGCTTAAAAGTTTTTAACTTGGAGCAAATCTTAATTTTCAAAAGTCAAAGTTTGTGTTCCCATAGAAGAGAATGTACCATTTGTATACCAGCATAGATATTTATTCTTTATTATATATATAAAGAATGATCACGTACTGTATGGTCTGTGTACTGTGTATACACAACTGACACCAGGTTTGTGTCTGTGCGTTAGTGTGGACTTCAGCACCCCGGTCAGCAGCGCTCCTCAGTCCCACTCCTGCAGGTTTGTGGTGGAGTCCAGCGGCCGAGCTCAGGTGGTTTTATCCTGGTGGGATTTGGACATGGACCCGAGCGGCAGCATCGTCTGCTCCATGGCTCCCAGCTGGACTTACTCCGACCCGCGAGAGTATCCCGTACGCCAGACACGACAAACCACTCGTACCGCACGACCTCACCTAATGTGATTGAGGAAATATGTAACGTGATTGATGATTTGAGTGTTGTGTTGTGTTTCGAGTGCAGTGGAGGGATCACTGGATGCAGAGTGTGTACTTCCTGCCTGCTGAAAGGAGTGTGTGTGAGGGAGAAGAGCTCAGTCTAACCGTCTGCCATGATGACTACAGCTTGTGGTACAGCCTCTCTGCTGGGTAAAGACAAATTTTTTGACACTTTAATAAGAGATTTTACTGTAGCTGCGAGAAGAGTTTAAGGGGCCAAGCACTTTGGCAATGGAGGAGGATAAGAAATAATTCAAACCATCAGTGCTAGTTCTAATGGAGATTAGTCAAATTTATGATATCAAGGTGTTACCGGGATATACGACCTCACTTCCTGTTTTTTCTAACTTTGCGATCACCGCTGTTACAGATGAACTGTATTAAAATATCAGAAATTAAGAAGCTTTTTGTCTAATAATGATGGTCTAATGCAGCTTTCAAAAACTTGCCAAAATTGTTTAAACAAACAGATAAAAACAATAAGGTTGTCAAAAATATCGCCTTTGCCTCTTTGTCCTTATTCAAAAGTGAGAATAATCCCCTCCAGTAGTGTTCTAAGTTAATAGACATGTTAGCTGCAGAGAAATATTATGCAAAACCAACATTATCTCTTACTACATTTTAACCAGTTAAATTCTTAAAGGCGATTAATCGATTCATGATTCATCATTAATATCACTACACACAATAATCAACTGCTCAGATGTATAAATGAGAGAAATGTAAGTCACTCAGGATTGCAGTGTCTGCCGAATGCTGTAAATGTAAATACCATGAGCATGTGACTCTTGCGTCATGCCAAAGTGCCGAAAAAATGGATTTGTATGTATTTTTGATGACGTTGATGGGTTTATCTATATTTATTCTTGCAGTGAGCAATCTGATGTGGCCACGCCGTGTTGTACCTGCCAGGCTCACCTGCTGTGGACGCGGCCGCGCTTCGGGGAGCTTAATGACCGGCGGAGACGAGAGTCGTATCTTAGTGCTCTCCGTAGTGTAAGCACCTGATAAGATACAATCTGTCGCATGCTTATGAAGCTGTTTATATAATAAAGTATAATCATTGAAAAAAACAAGCCTCCCTGGTCACGTGATTAAGTATATCTTTTTGGAAAACATTTATTTTTGGGAGGATTTGTCATGTTATACAAATTGTTTTTAATCAGATAAATATTTTATATTATACAGGCACACTTGCTTTTTGACGCGATATCCATAATGATTACCAGGATTTGTGCTAAAGATGATAATAGACAGTATTAGTTTCAACTTTATATGTGTGTATTATTAGCATCCAGGTCAGTCTTTCAATGTTTTTCTTGACTAATGTGTTTTTTTTAATTTTTTTTATAATACTTCTTGAAGCATTTCTTGAGTAAAACACGTATATACGTATATATATATCTACTGGGAGTGTGTGAATGTAAATATCGTACACATGCTTGTGTTCCCTGTAGACACTCCGACCAGACAGTGTGTGTTTATCCGTCAGTGACGGGAGTCTTCTCCCCATCTTTGCCCGTCTGCTCGGAGCTAAAAAGGTCTGTACTGTATTTCATTTCAGGTTTGTCTTTGTATTATTCATGTACCCTGTCTTACATTGTACAAGATCTAATCCGTCTGATCACACGTGTCTTGCAGGTGTTCAGTTTGGAAAACTCAGGAATGGCGAAGCGAGTGATTGAGCAGGTGAGACCGAGCCAGACATAACCGTCTGAGCTGACCCAAACAAACTTAAAAAAAACAAACAAAAAAAAAACAATCTCGTTGCTTTTCTGTGTTTTTTTTTTTTTGCTTCAGTTTTTGGAGGCAAACTCACTGAGAAACAGCGTTCAGCTGCTTGAAATTCGACCAGATCAGCTGACGTCAGCTGATGTAGAGGAAGAACAGGTAGAGCTAAAGTCTCAAAAATGTATCGGATATAAAATCCCACATGTATAGTTCTAGGAAGAGGGGGGCGATTGTTAAAATCAGAAACTGAACTAACGTAATATCACATTGTTATATGCAATTTTTAAAGGTTTATATATGATGTGTCTATAAATAAGAATGATTACATTTTATTAATCCTATTGATGACTGTATGTGTACGTTGATGCAGTCGTATATAAAACCGTAAGCGTAGTCTTTGTGTCCCGCTGTTAGATCTCGGTGCTGATTGGCGAGCCGTATTTCAGTACCAGTCTGTTGCCCTGGCACTCGTTGTTCTTCTGGTACTGCCGTACAGCACTGAGCCGCCTCCTCCGGCCCGACGCCACCATCATGCCTTCATCCGCCGCGCTCTACGTGATCGCCGTGGAGTTCCAGGTGCCTCAGCTTCTCCGCGTGACTATAACCGATATATACAAGCATTAAAATATCAATCATCGTAATTATAATCATATTGGACACCAGGCTGTGGTGTAGCCATCCTATAAATCATGAACCGTCACGTTAACACCAGGTGGCGTCATTTCTCCTTCTGTCTCTGTTCAGGATTTGTGGAGAATCCGAGCCCCGTGTGGAACCTGTGAAGGATTTGACGTGAGCCCGATGGATGAAATGGTGCAGGTACACAAACACACACATTTCTTTTTAGTCAGATGGAGTCTGTGAAAGTATTTTAATACTTTTAATAAAACAGAGTGTAAAGCCTGAAACTGAGAGTGACTCTTCTCTTCCTCTTCTTTCCTTAGCGCTCTCTGGACTTCCGGGAGTCTCGTGAGGCAGAACCTCACCCCCTGTGGGAGTACCCCTGTCGAGCCCTATCCCAGCCATGCTCCGTGATGACCTTTGACTTCCTGCAGTGTGTCCCTGAGCAGCCAATCAGCAGTCAGGGAGCAGTTCAACTTACTGGGTAACCCAAAAAAAAAAAATCCGTCGTCACCCTCTTTTCCGATGATTATTATGATTTTATTTATGAAGACTGTAGTATTAGCTTTATAAAAACCCTGAAAATGTGCAGTTTCATAACCACATCTTGTATTTTGCTGTTTTGGCAACTTGCACTCCTAATCCGCTCACAAGTGGAAAATTCCGAAAATGTTGGGGTTTTTTTTATCAGGAGAGGGCGGTGTCACGGCGTGGCTCTGTGGATGGAGTACGGCCTGACAGATGACATCACCGTCAGCATGGGCCTGACTCAACCCGCCAGTGAGGAGGTATTTCATGCAATCCTTTACTTTTCCTAACTTTTACATTAGCAGTGTTTCATGTGTTCCTGTGCAAAAAAAGTGTAGGATTTAATACGCTGTTCCTTTCATCAGGGAGCGTGTGTGTGGAGTCCACACCGGAAACAGGGAGTGTACTTCTTACGGGAGCCATGGGAAAGCACCGGAGACGGAGAGGCGAGCGTGGCCTACAGCATAACCTTTGACCCTAGTATCGGGGACATCAAAATGGACTTTTCAGTCACTCGAGCTTGACCAAAGCGAAATGTACTGATTCACTCGACAGGGATTCTTTCATTTTTTTTCCTTGTTGTGTTTAAAGAACTGTCTATTCCATTTTGACTTTATTACAAATCTCCTTTAATCAGTTTGGTTATTTTAATAAAGAAAATGTAAATGCTTTTTCTTCTTAGTTTAAATGGATTAAGTCAGCTTAGACGTGTTTCATGTCTGCTGCTGCTGCTTTCTTTTTTTCTCCTGTGGTGCAATGAGGTTAATGTAATTGGGTAAAAACTTTCTTTCGGCTGCTCCCGTCGAGGTCACCACACGGACCATCCAACCCACACAACTTGGTACAAGTTTGCCTTTTCTGGCGCAACCCTCCCATTTTGCTTACCAGCCTTGGGAGCGACCCTGCATGCTGTGGCTGGGTAGTATGGAGTTTGGCAACCCACCAACAGTGGGGCTCAAACCCAGATCTTCAGATGCTCAAATCAACGACCTAGAACCTTAGTCGCCTGAGCCACCACTCACCATCATTATCTAATCAACATTAAATCTTTGAGATTTAATCAATTATGCAGTTTAATTGATTCGATGAGTCAGTTTTCGGTTTAGAATCGATTCACACCTTCTAATCTTTCAAATGTTTAAATGTAAAATCGATAAATTCCTTAATAGCTGTCCATGATTTTTACGTAAAATGCAAACCTCTTCTACTTATTATGAACTGTTATGAACAGTTGGTGCAATGCCACACCCCACTGGACTGGAGTGCAGCCCAAAAGGAAACAAAAGATGATCACTTTGTATGAGGCATCAACAACACAAGTTACCCAGCACTTTAATGTTTATTAAATACTTTTAATAGTTTTTAATACTTTAAAACCAGCTTCACGTCTGAAACGCCGGCCTCCCAGGAACTCCTTTTAACGGTCCAAACAGGTGGTAATGGCTTGGAGCGGGGTCAGGACTGTATGGGGGATATCTCCCAGCCGAGTTCCTGTAATGTGGCGGTGGTTGGTGTATGATTGTTTGTACAGTTCCCACAGACAGATGTGTCTCTTTTGAAACTTGTCTCCAAGTTATGTAGATTTTCAAGAATCAGGTGACGACTGTACTGGTCTTCGAGCCACCTCAGCCGCGATCGTCATTCACGGACAGATGGCCTTCTTTAAAACGTTTGCACCGTTCATAAGTTTTACTGCGGCTAAGAGTCTCATCACCGTACTGTGCTTGAAGTCTTGTGTAAATGTTCCTTGGTTTAACTCCTTCATTCCCGCTTTAACTTGAACGCCTCCTCATATTTTCACTATAACTTATATTGTTAAATGTGGAATGTATCCTCAAATACATTTTTGTAGCATAAAGTTGTTACTTCAATTTGGTACAAAATTACTTTGTGCCTGTATTTATTAAGTTCATTTGGATTAAGCTAGACATCAATTTCTAATTAGCTCCATTATAGTCATAGCTCCAGGTACTAAACTAAAAAGGCAAACCTCAGATACACCTTAGCCAATACATTTGAGGTTTAAACCTATGAAATTGTGTGAATTAGATTTTTTTTTTTTACTGAACTATCCTGTTAAGACACAAATGATGCCTACATGTTTACGTCTCTACATTACACAGTGAAAAGTATCTGCAGTGATCCTCACGAAGTTATTTGAACTTCTTTAGATTTGTATTTGGTAGTCTTTAAACAGAGATTAAATGCTGACATGTTAATTTGAGTTGCAGTGCATCTGATGTTTTCAATTTGAGCAGTTGCTGTAATTTATATTTTGATATACATTTTTACACTATGCATTCAGAGCACTTTGGGGTCATCCTGTACAATGCAAAAGTCTTGAACTAGACCTCATTTCTTCAAATTAATTTCAAATTCAATGATGTCAATGAAATTAAACTAATGGCAACAATTGCTTTACTGACAGGCAGTAAAGTGCCTAAAGATAAAATAAAAAAATTGGTTGTTTATGTAACAACTTCAGCAGCGACCTCATTTTCCCTCTCGTCTGTTCCAACCAATCAGCATTGAGCATCACCGGTATAACTTAGATGCTTTTTTTTATGCTTAAATGATTCATAGGTCACTATGTGGCTTAACAAAATGAAAAATTCCTCTGAAACGAGACAAAAAGGTCCTTCAGAAAGCCTAGAGGGGGCTCAAAACTTTTGCACAGTACATGGTCAAAAGAACATTTGAGGCGTGAACAAAACACCCTGAAAACTGAATCAATGAAATGAAAGAATGTCACATTTTAATAGCAGTGGAAATTTTTTGAAGCTTATATACTATAATATATAGATCGGGTATTAAACATCAAAATATTGCAAAATATTGCTCAAAAGATTTCATTTATACATCAGTGAAAGAGTTTAAAGCTCTCCAAATCATTCAGGTCTAATGTTCCAGGCATGACCATAAATAAAGGAATGAATCGCTTTGAGGAATTCAGCATGTTTTATGTATCTGCAGTCTGTGTGTTGGCCAGTACGACCTTCTCTCCTGGTTTAAATGCAGGCATGCCGAGATACGGACAGCTGGCACAGCGGAAAGCGTCTCCTAAGTAACACTGAAAAAAAAATGTATAATGAACTGAAGAACTGTATTGACTGTATGCAGAAGTAGGCTGAACCTCAGCGCTGAAATCTGTACACTTACATTCCCACAGGCGGATTTCGGCTGGGCGGCTTTCTGTGCGGCTTTGCTCTCCTGCTCGAGCTCCTCCGCAAGCCCGCACGTGCTGCAGCGAGACACGACCACACACAATCAGCAATTACAGTGATTACACGACGGCAGATGATGTCTGATTTACAAGTTCATAAACAAAAATTTTGTGCGTTAACTTAAAGCTCAGGTTTTCTACAGAGAAAGGGACGCTAATCTCCTTCAAGCGTTCTCACCAGTTCTTGCAGGCTTTCTTCTTCGTTCCCGATTCTCCACATGAAGACGCTTTGAGAGACGCAGCGTCGGGCTTCTTCAAGTCGTCAGCATCCAGCAGTGCGTCTGTGTCCATCAGGTCCTACACGGAGACATGAGCAAATCTTTGTAAGAGAATATAAGAGAGACAATATGGGACCTTTAAAACACATTTCAGAATTCCGTAATACAATCATGAAATGGAAGATTTTCTCAAAGTGTAAGGACGTAGTCTTTCTCCAAAACTATTCTTTTCTCATACAACAATGAGGTGTTTGACTTTCCACCTGAATGTAAACAGCAGTGCTGTATCTTTAAGACATGGAGCATGCTCATACAGGTGCATTTGTTTTGCTTTGGAAATAAAAATAATCTGTATTTACCACATCGTCATCGTCCATGTCATTAGCTGAAAGAGTCCAGAGTTTGGCAGCGCCCGGATCGAGAGCTGGCTTTTCTGTGAAAACATTTAGAGATCTGTTAATACATCAAGCAATTTTTATACATGTTGCTCGTCAGTTAGTGACAGATTGTTCTGGAGAAAATGTCATGCCACACGCACAACAATGTAAACATTTTTTTCATATCCTACGGGTTAACACGAAGTGAAAAGCAACAGCAGTACAGCACTTACAGAGCTACATGTCTCAATAGTTCAGGACTGAAATTCCCACAGTTTTGTACCTTAGCCTCCAACAACGAAAGTGGACTCCATACTAACGCCATATAAACACCTCATCTGTTTAACTGAACTTTCAGCCTCCTAACACACAGTATGAGTTCAGATCAACCTGCTATACATAATCACTCAAACGAGGATGGATTCCCCATTGAGTCTGGTTCCTCCCAAGGTTTCTTCCTATTGCCATCTCAGGGAGTTTCTCCTTGCCATCGGCTTGCTCATCAGGGACCAAATTGATAGTTATGATTTACACAGATTTTATCACACTTTTCGAACCCGTTTTCATCATTTTTTGATTCTGTAAAGCTGCTTTGAGACAATGACCAATGTTAAAAGCGTTATATAAATTTAACTGAAAATGTAAACTGAATTGAATGTCATGGCTTATTGCCATGACAACCAGACCATGAAGGATTTATTTACTAATTTGTTCATTCATTCATTTGTCTTTAGTTGAGCTGTGAATCACAGGTAGACTGTTGAATGGATTTTATTAGATTTTTTGGCTTAGTGATTTTCGATTAAATTCAGTAGCACTAGTTTTACTGTGTGATTTGTCTCAAGCAGCTATATTTCTCGCATTTTTAAAGAATGAAATCTACTAAAAGTATCTAATAAGCACTAAAATGACGCATAACTTGTGTTGTTTATCTTGTATAAGTTGTAATTGTTTTTTTTCCCCCGGACTAATTTTGTGCGTTTTCTGTAGTATTTTGTTTTAAGAATTTGTCGATGTTTGCAAGTTTGTCTAAACAATTTCAAAAGCATTAATCGTCTCTGAATGAAAAAAAACGACAATTAATTTAAATCAACCAACAAGTCAAATGCAAAAAATAAGTGCTTTATCAGGGGATACGGTTGTTCTTGGGATTTTCAGTACAGATAATTATTTCTTATTAGCTGGAACAATATCTTGTAATTCATCAATCAAACATTGCATGTGTGTGTTGTTGATATGCTACAGATTTTTTGTCCCGCCAAATTGGTTTCAAATTTCTGAAACATGGAGGTGACTATATTCACATGTTGGCACGGCATAAACCATCACTAGGATGTGAACATGTATCTGTATGGACTGACCTGTTTTCTTGGCAAAGGACAGTTTGAGCTGAGATGATGATCCGACCTCAAAGTTGGGTTTGGAAGCTGAGATTCGCACCCTGGACAGAGATGTTCCCTGAGCATTCGTGAGCTGATTAAGAGCCTCAGGGCTCAGGGCTTCACTCTTCACCTAGAGAGTTCATCACAGCTTAGTGTTAGTCAGGTCATTTAGGTAAGAAGGCTGTGTACCCCTTCTTCTTTGATAGAATAGAATCTAATGCATACATCTTTTCACATTAAATTATGATTTGGAAATAAGGCATGTTTTAAGCAGTCAGAGATAATCGATAGTGCTTTAGCATTAGGTAGACCGGGGTACACAGAGATGACAGTTACTGTTATCATCTTGAAGAAGATATTTCGATATCTGTAAATCATAAAATGTTTTATTCCTCTTACATCACACCTGTTTACCAATGACGGCACTGTTATATTTATTATAGAACAAAACAATATGCTTTTTAAAGGCTTATAGTTGTAGAACATCCATGTAACATGTTAGTTCATTTCATCCTGTACATTATAGCAGCTATAAGCTGAAATTGTTCTTTCATGAGACTCAAAAATAAAGCAGTACGTTTCCAAGAAACCCCAAAGCCTCAATCTTAAAGAAACATTTATTAGCAGAGATGGATGCTGGAGACTCCTTCCAAAAGTCTCTTCATAGGAAATACGACCATATAATGAATTACTGAAAATTAATTTAATTAAAATAAATTCTGTATTTAACAGGATTCTAGTGAAAGAACAGGGATAAATGTTGTACCTTACATCATAAGTAGGAACATCAGTCCCACAGTGAATTGGAATTAGTTATAATTGATGGACATGGTTCTCACCTCTGTGACTGAAACCAGGCCGGACAGTTTAAGGGCTGACATGAGCTTCCCCGTTGTCCTATATCCGCTCACCTCCTCGGATCCTGCAAGTACACGTTCAATCTTTCATCCTCTTTATTTAACCACTGAACAGGTAATTGACTGTGTGCCAGTAATCATTATTCAACACACCCTGGATAAGTTCCCTGGTTTTACTCCGTAGTGCACATCGATTATGTAAGCCTCTGAAGCACTTCCCTTAGCAACATGAAGCAATTGGTTTAAATATTTTTACTGATGACTTGATGAATTTCTCCTACTATGTATCTTACAATGTTCTTAATTTGAATGGTCAAAGGTTTGTGGACACCCAACCATCACAACCATGTGTGTTTTTCTTCCTGCATCTCATTCAGAATTTAGTGCTTCCCCTTATTTTGGAACGTGGCTGTGAGGATTTTGTGTCCACTGATAACTGATGAGGGGATGAGGGATGCAGTCTGTGTTCCTATTCGTCCCAAAGGTGTTCACATCTTTATGGAGCTCTTCAGGGGAAAAGTCATATATGGGCATGATAGTCAGGTGTCCCTATATTTTTGCCCAGGCAGTGTATTTAGTTTGTACAAAAGTTGTTACAATAACACAAATTAAGTTGTCACACTCTCTATCCCTACTATCCGTATCACCTAAATGAGGATGAATTCCCTGTTGATTCTGGTCCTTCTCAAGGCTTTTTAATATTATGTCCAGAAGTTTTTCTCTTCCCACTTTCGCCCTCAACTTGCTCATCAGGGACAATCTGATAATTATAACTATGTACTTTCTCACACTTTTCAAACTCATTTTCATAAGTTTTTGATTCTGTAAAGCTGCTTTCTCACAATGAGCACTGTTAAAAGCACTATATAAATGAAATGTAATTTAATTTAATTACAGTGGAACCTTGGATTACACGCATAATTCGTTCCGGAATCAAGCTCGTATTCCAAAACACTCGTAAACCAAAGCCAAATTTTCCCATAGGAAATAATGGAAATTCAAATTATTCGTTCCACAGCCCAAAAAATAAATACATAAAAATAATTAACACAAAATATAAAGTAAAAATAAACCAAAATTAACCTGCACTTTAACTTAAAGTAAAAATAAATCCTGACAGATTAGTGTTTCCGTTTATGCGCGCAGGCGCTGTGTGTGTGTTTCTCTCTCTTGCGCTGCGGAGTGTGTGAGTTATGTGTGCATGCGTGTAATTTGACACCGTGCCGGTTCACACTCTCTCTCTCTCTCTCTCTCTCTCTCTCGCCTTTAGTGTGTGTGTGTGTGTGTGTGTGTGTGTGTTTGCGTTATGTGTGTGCACGCGCACACATAACGCACACACTCCGCAGTGCAAAAGAGAGAAACACACACACATAGCGCACAAACAGGAAAGGTGAGAGAGAGAGAGAGAGAGAGTGTGTGTATGAACCGGCACGGTGTCAAATTACGCGCGCACACATACATAACGTACACACATAACGACAGAGAGAAAATTGATGTTTAACCTCTAATGAGACTTTCTTTTGCTTTACATGTGTTATAAGAAACAGTACACGCGTGCTGTTGTATGTTTTACACACACACGTGGTCACAGTGTTATAGTAAACATGTTGATTATACCAGTGAGAGACGCGCACTAAGACCCAGCAGGGGAGACGATTACCCACAATTCCGCAGAGCAAGAGAGAGAAAAACCGTTGGCTCAGTTGTGATCATGTGAAAACAAGAACAAAACAAGAAGCGCATGCATGATACATGATACTCAGTGCTCGTAAACCAAGACTTAATTTATTAAAAATCTTTGCTCGTCTTGCGGAACATTTACAAACTGTGTTACTCGCAATCCGAGGTTTCACTGTAATTACTTTTTTGTTTTGTTTTTGATGAAGCCCATATAAACATCTTTAGGGCTATTAACATACAAACCGGATTCCAAAAAAGTTGGGACACTATACAAATCGTGAATAAAAACTGAATGCAATGTTGTGGAGGTGCCAACTTCTAATATTTTATTCAGAATAGAACATAAATCTATAATAAAAAAGGGAAAAATATGTTGATTCAAAATTTCATGGTGTCAACAAATCCCAAAAAAGTTGGGACAAGTAGCAGTAAGAGGCTGGAAAAAGTAAATTTGAGCATAACGAGGAGCTGGAAGACCAATTAACACTAATTAGGTCAATTGGCAA
>JAOVVA010000001.1:33602805-33623304 GCA_028565275.1 Leiocassis micropogon
GAGAGCTCGGCCAATCAGCTCTCTCTGTGCCTCCGGCTGTGAGAGGAAAACAGCATCACTCGGGGTTCGAACCAGCGATCCCCGGATGATGGGGCGAGCGCTTTACCACTGCGCCACTCTTTTTAATGTAAGGTTTAAAGTTAGTGTGTGTTAATATGTATTTTAAAACAGCAGCGTTACAACTTTGGTTTGTGGTTTAATTTTCTCCTCCTGATCTCTTAGATAAACTGGTACACGCGTCGTGCAGCATTAACAGGAATCTACAACACTACAGAGCTTGTGATGCTACAGGACACATCCCCTGACTTTGAGCAGACTTGGACCTTCCTCACCAACCGTATCCAGGATATCATGAATGTAGCCAACACCGCTAAACAGGTACAGAGGGCTTTACTGAGCAGCGGTGCACCGTGGTTCCCTGATCAGGATTACTTTTTCACTTGCGGCTGTTTGTTGCAGGTGCAGTCGACGGGAGAAGCCGTGGTTCAGGGGTTGATGGGTGCTGCAGTCACGGTTAGTGCGCTCAATTACATACACAGCCAGCTATCGGCATATGGAAAAGGTTTGTGCATCCCTAGTCAACTTGCCTGTTTTGTTTTACAACAAAAGGCACAGGTTGTTACTTTTTCTCATTTAGGAAATCATGCATGTACCTTGACAAGGTATTACCAAACTTTTTCCATATGACATAAGACACTTTACATTTTAAACAAACACTGTTTGTGTTTAAATGATTAATTTAAAATAAGTTTTGAAGGGTGCACAGATTATTACTGTTTGTGTTAAAAAACAACAACTAATTAAACTAATTTAATCAAATACTGACCCCCCTCTTTTTTCCCTCTACTGCAGCTGAAGAACCTCACAGGGTTGAACCAGAGACGATAAACCAGCCTCCAAGTCCTCCATTTCATCTACTATTTATCAGTCATGCTCTGCGTCCACAGCTTCATATGAATGTCTGTGAGGAGCGCTTAAGACACTTTGCTGTAAATGTAGTTTGGTTTGGGTTCTTTTATTTCTCTGCTTCCTTCACCATCACATTAATAGGCTGCCTGTGCCAAAGCCTGTACAGCTATCAAACTTTACACTGCTCTGAGAAATCTCCCTGCTCTTCAACTCTCCTCAAATTTACCAAATAGTATTCAGGAACATCTGAACATTGAGTGATAGTCTTTAGATTAGATGTGGTCTATTTAGTGCATTTTCATAGAGCAGGGTCATCTGTGCTAAATCAGACCCCATAGCTTTGATTTCCCTGTATAAACTTTGAAGGAGAAAAAATATTGTACTTGACATTAAAGTTTTCATTAAACAGTGTGGCTGATTTGAGTTGCTTGACGAAAGAAGAAAAAACAATTTAATTTTTTTTTTCAAGATGGAAACAGACGGGATTTTGATTGTGATTGCTATAGCTTGTTTGTCACAACATAATTTAAAACCATTAAAATGTACTACCTTAAGGGGTTTAATGTGGTTCTGGGGCTCACTGGTGGTATTCTGTTAAAATTAAAATAAAAACAATTATATATAGATAATATATATATCCCAAATGAAAGGGTTAAATGAATGAGTTTCCTATTTTGTTCTGGCTATGAAAAAAAGACCCTGTTGGGTACCGATTGATTATAATGGTAATTCTGAAGTGAAAGTTTAAAAACAAAAAAATAAGAATTTTACAAAGATAAAAATTTCACTTATAACAGTTTAAAATTGGTTTTTAAAAATTGTTGAAAGTAACATTTTTTAAAAATGGTTTTAATGTAGTTAATTCATTTATAATATCCATAGTTTATAATATTTTAGTAAATAAAGTTCAATTTAGTTTTATTTGTGTAGCACTTTTAACAAGGGCATTTCTGGGCTGTATTGAGTTTATATTTATGAATGTATTAGCATCAACTTACAAAATGTAAAAGACATAACCATGGATGTTTAAAAGAAACCTTGCATTTCATAATTCAACAATAAACATTTTAACATTGATGCAACATTATTTTAATAAATCTATAATAATATAATGGTATAATAATCTGTATTTTAAAATCGCGCTTTTATTATAGCCGGAAGTGCTCGCTATGATGAATCCGGAAGTGAACAGCTCGCGCTATAACGCACCAATGAAGTGGCGGTGAATGTTATTGTGGTGAGGACGTGCCGAGCTCTCAGCGCTGTAGAGACGTTTCTGCAAGACACACAGCAGCGTGTAAAGTGAATTATTGTGGAAGATGCCGTACGCCAACCAGCCGACGGTGAAAATCACAGAGCTGACGGACGAAAATGTGAAGTTTGTGATCGAGAACACGGACCTGGCGTGAGTGTGTTAGCTCAGACTGCTAGCCGAGACTGCTAGTCACCGCGAGCATAATAATAATAATAATAATAATAAACTAAATAGTCAGTAAAATATTAAACAGTTTACTTTTTAGTCTTATAATTCCACTGTAGTTTGGATAATGTTACTATCTGAAATGATGAACAGGTGAGAAGCGGCTGATTCTGATTGGACAGAAGATCTTTATTAAATATTGTGAAGTATTTCCGGTTACAAGGGAAATCACAAGTTGTTATTATTATTATTACTGCTCTCCTTTTATTTATATGATATGGTTTCCATAATAACAACTAATGCAGGGATTGATGAGCTCGTTTTCTTGGAGATGTTTATTTAGCATTTCATGTAAGGAGTCTCCAGTGTCAGTGACTTATAACACTCAGGATTAAACCTATAACATTACATTTTCTGTTGTTTATTTTTTTCTCCCTCTGGTATCATGACCACCTGTGTTGTCGTCTTCTTTCGCCTGCTCCCGTTGGGGTCGCCACATCGGACCATTTGTCTCCATCTAACTCTTCCCTTGTCACTCCAACCTCCTGCATGTCCTCCCTCACCACATCCATAAACCACCTCTCGGGTCCTTCTCCTCCTGCCTGGAAGCTCCATCTCTAACATTCTCCTCCCGATATAACCCTCATTTCTCTTCTACACATTTGGTGTAACAACAAGCAGCACAATTAACATAGACGTATAGCTGCATTCATCATTGAAAGTTACACACGCAGAGTACCAGTCAAAAGTTTGGACGCACCTTCTGACTTTTAACTTTATTTCTTTCTACACTGTAAAACAATATTGAAGGCGTCCAAAATATGCAACAATCTGATTTGAACAGTTGATATTGAGATGTGTCTGCTACTTCTGCTCTGTAAAGCCTTTACAACAGCTCTAATCTGAGGTGCTGTTTGTTAATTGGTGATTTCTGAGGCTGGTGACTCTAAATGAACTTCTCCTCTGCAGCAGAGGTAAGTTTTGGTCTTGCTTTCCTGAGAATATCTTCATGAGAGCCAGTTTCATCATGGTGCTTTATGGGTATTGCAAATGCACTTGACAATACTGTTCTTGCAAAAAATGTCTGAATGTAGAAACAAATCCAAACTTGTGCCCAAACGTTTGACTGGTCCTATGTGTGTGTGTTATTATCAAATTATTATCTCTGAAAGAAAAGAGAGAGAGAGAGAGAAGGCTTCTGAATTGAGGCCTTGGTTGTCGTTGGTCACGTGACCCTTAGGAAAACTACACATGACTCAAAGCGGAGCTTTATTTGGAACTGCCGCTTCTGCTAAGACACAAGCTTTACTCTCTCAACTCAACAAAGTATTTTTTTCCTTCTTAAAACAGGGTGGCCAACTCCATCAGGCGAGTGTTTATGTCCGAGGTTCCAACCATCGGTGAGTGTCCTCACATTCACATTATGATCAAATGTAAGCACTCTTTATATCGAACATGTTTAATTCAGACTGTGTAATCATGTTTTTACATTTGCAGCAATCGACTGGGTTCAGATCGACGCCAATTCTTCGGTTCTCCATGACGAGTTCATTGCGCACAGAGTGGGTATGTGTCCACGGTTTAGTTTATTATAGAGTCTTTTCTTCCTGATGCTTTCATCACGTGTGTGTGTGTATATCATCTCATGTGCGTATATGAGATGAAATAATGTCATGATGTGCTCATTGCTTTAGGACTCATACCGCTGACCAGCGATGACATCGTAGACAAAATGCAGTACTCAAGGGTGAGTCCATGGGTCTATAATTCGACTTATGAACATGCTCCCAGAACAGAAATCAGACTTGCTGTACTCAATGTAGAATAAATTAAGGCATAACACAGAGAATTTTTATAACGTACAAAATGCTAGTGCGAGTACATGAACTTTCTACATCATCCATGTTGCTTCTCTGTTAGGACTGCACATGCGACGATTTCTGTCCAGAATGTTCAGTCGAACTCACACTGGATGTGAGATGCACGGAAGATCAGACGCGTCACGTGACCTCGCGGGATCTGCTGTCCAATAACCCTCGAGTTATCCCTGTGAGTCACGCCAATCTGTATACACACTCTAGTTGGATCATACACACACACTTGATTTTGTTAACAGGATTTCACTGTGCACAAGAAAAATCTCATCTTTTGTCTTTCTTCAGGTGACGTCCAGAAGCCGAGATAACGACCCCAACGACTACGTAGAGCAGGATGGTGAGGATCTGGATTCTCATCTTTCACATTCAAGCATCGCATCGGTTTATTTCACTTCACAAACATTTTTAGAGCTTTTGTATGAAAAGCACAGTTTTACGCTTACTGCAGATTCAGCATTTGAGAAATGGGACACTGACAAATAACTGCTCTTTTATTTATAATAGTTACCTTTTGAGGGATTCATAATATTTCGAAATGAGATATAGAATGAGACAATGCTGTTTATATTGATATGTATTAGAGATGGGAATCGATTCGATTTGTATTGTGATTGTGTAAGTATCGTGATTTTATAAATATCCAGATTCGATGTCGATCTGTTTTCAGATTTTTTATCAATTCTAAATAAACTTGGCAGGATGAAGTGCTGTGTGAATAGTTTAGAGTGCATCACCTGCAAGATTATATAGGAACAGAAACATTTTACAACTTCGAAGGTAAACTTACATAAATAAATTTTTTAAATCTATTTTGGCCTCTGAGAGGCGAAACAATAATGTAGCTTGCAAGTTCGAATCCCAGGTGATGCTGTAGCCTCCCGCAGCCGGGAGCCTAGAGAGAGAGAGCTGATTGGCCGAGCTCTCTCAGAGAGGTGGGATGGACGTGATAGTCTTCATCCTCCCTGGTTGGTAGTTGTAGCCTTGATGGGGGAGTGGCCAAATGACGGGCTAGAATAAAATCTCTAAAATATATATATATTTTTGTTTATATTTTATTTATATAATTTGTTTAAAGCGCCCCCACACGGCCCTTCCCGCACTTTTCCTCTGTGTCTCCCTAGAGCGCCACCCACATTCTCTCTCACTGTGTCTCTGTGTAGCACCGCCCCCACTCGCCCTCTGCGTCTCCACACAACCCCGCCCCCACTCGCCCTCTGTATCTCTTACCTAGAACAACCTAGAAAAAGAAGTGTTCTCAGAGACGGGCCTATTTTTATTTTTATAAATTTTTTTTCATTTCTGTGTTGCTGCGTGTTTTAAAAAGGGAATGAAACCCAGTCTTTGCTTCACCGTTTGTTTTAATGAAAGTCCCTGTGACATTTCGCATGTGGCTTTGACTTACAGCTGAACAATTAAAGAAAATATTGTGATGTATTAGTGTATAAATATCAAGCCTAGAAGTAAAGATATAATTTTTGGTCCGTATCACCCACCCCTAGTCACTAGCAGTTATGGTGACCTAACGGATTCACGCTACTGCAATATAAATACTTGGAACACGAATACATTTTAATTCGGCATCTCTGAGTGTGTCTTGGCTTGATCTTTGACCTTCGATCCTGTCCTCTCGATTTCAGACATCCTGCTGGTGAAGCTCCGAAAGGGTCAGGAGCTCCGACTGCGAGCGTACGCCAAGAAGGGCTTTGGTAAAGAACACGCCAAGTGGAACCCGACAGCGGGTGTGGCCTTCGAGTACGACCCAGATAATGCGCTGAGACACACAGTGTACCCCCGTCCTGAGGAATGGTGCGTGATGTTTATTTGGTTAAATTACAGCTTTAAAAATGGTAACCATAACAAAAATTTACACACATTTGTTTAAAAAGTCACAATCTCTTGCATGAGCTGTTACTATAGAAACGACAATGTGTTCAAGCAAGAACGTTAATAAAACCTTTTGATTTTGCATTGTTGGAACCACGGTCAGAGCTGCCTTTACAGAAAATTAATCAACAGGCTCTCTGACCAATCAGATTTGAGGATTTAACAGTGATGTATAAAGACAAAACGCACACACATTTATCTGCGCTTTATTTCCATCTCAGGCCGAAGAGCGAGTACTCCGAGCTCGAGGAGGAAGAAGTGCAAGCTCCATACGACCCTAACGGCAAACCGGAGCGGTAAGTGACACGATGTGGTGCTGCTGCATAATGTAGCGACAAACACATCTTTCTTATTTCTTTAGCGCTTTTGAGATATAATATATTTTGACTAGTACTTCTCAAAAATAAAAAAAACTTACGATATGTCCAAAAGTATGTGGACATGACAAAAACGTATGTTTTTGTATGCTGTAGCGTTACAATTTCACTAAAAACTGTTCCAGCATGACAATGCTCCTTTGCACAAAGCAAACTCCATGAATGTAAATATATATGTTAAGGTTGGAGTGAAAGAACCTTGAGTGTACTGCTAAGAACCCTGACCTCACTTATGCTCTTGTACCTGAATAAAAACACATCCCCAAAATCTAGTGGAAAAAACTTCGCTTATCATATCATCAACAATGAGGGAATAAACCTGGAATGAGAGGTTCAATAAGCATTACGTGTGGTGCTCGGGTGTCCACAAACGCATATAGTATATGTTTATTTAAATTCAAAGGGACATCCATTCATATAGAATTTTACAAATCCCATCTTAAGCATCTTGCTTTTTATCAGTTTCACAGTTAAACTGTTGCATACATTTCGAGTTGAATTCAACTCGAAATGTATGTAACAGTTTAACTGTGAAATTGATAAAAAAGCAAGATGCGTCATTCTTCTTTTAACAGAACATTATTCAATATTAAACCAGACGTGTTTGTGCTCCGCAGGTTTTATTATAACGTAGAGTCGTGCGGTTCTCTCCGGCCCGAGACGATCGTGATGTCTGCGCTCGCTGTGCTCAAGAAGAAACTGAGTGACCTGCAGACGCAGCTGAGCCATGAGATCCAGAGTGACGTCCTTACCATCAATTAATGGGGGGGAGGATGGAGTAGTTTTTTTTTTGTTTTTTTTTGTAGAGAGATGTACAGCAGGGAGTGGGTTTATATAAATTTTTTTTTACCTTGTTGGATGTGAATTGTGGGGATGAACCAACAAATAAATAATCTTGATAAATGCAAAACTGGATTTTGAATTGAATTACATCTACTATGCAGGTCGTTCAAGTCAAACTGGGACTTGTGATAAAATTTCTTGTTAACGAAGGCATAAAACTGGTTGACATTAACAGAAGAATTCAAGCGCATTACAGTGATGAGACACTGAGCTGCAGCAAAACTTTGAATCGTGCAACTGTTTTAAAGAAGGCCGTATGTCTGTAAATGATGATCTTAGCCAAGGTGGCTCAGAACTGTTCCTGTGAACGTTCAGCGAGTAAAACACCTGACCCTTAAAAACTGACAGTTTGTCTGGAACATTGCAGAAGAGATGCATCTGTCTTTAGGAAGTTCACACACACCGATCATGGCTACTGAGAAACCTTTTTGAACGACCCTCATATACTTGAAGGAATAATTAATAATAAAAAAAAAATTAAAAACATGGTGGCTTATTAGGCAAGAGCTTAGTGTGGTTTCACCCTTTATTTCCTCCAGAAATATTAACAGCTTACAGCTTAACTCCTAACTACGATCAGCTTAATATCTATCAATCGTACTGTGTAGATTAGATTTATCATTATCAGTAGTAAAGATTAGCTTGACTCTGGTCATCAGGAGGTTTAAATTTTTGCCGTAGTTTTCAAGGCAAAAAAAAAAATTCTAGAAACTTTGAGCTGTTTGTGTGATGAGACTAAAGCAGCTACAATTAACGAAACATTCCACAGAATGTCCCAAAAATAAACAGATACATTTTAGCTATACCCTATTCTTCTACAAAAGTTGTAGACATCTGAACGATCATGCCACTGCGTGCTCTTTAAACATTGTGTTCCAGATTTAGTTTTTACACCCCCTTGCTGTAAGCTTCCATCCTTCTGGGAAAGCTTTCCACTTGATTCTGGAGCGTGGCTGTGGGGATTTGTGTTCCAGTTTATCCATTCATCCTCAACCACTGGTTGAGGTCAGGATGTCTGTGCAGGACATGTGAGATCTTCCTTAATGAAATGTGTCCTCATGGAGCTTGTTCGTCCTATTGTAAAGCTACAGCATGTAGACTAAGTTGTATTTTTTTTTTAGTTGTATGTTTCACAGATTGGGAAAGACCCACATATATTGTGTAGTTGTAGTGATGGTCAGAGGTGCACATACTTTTGGACATATAGTGATTATATTGTACTTTTAGATTTTGGCAACGAAATGTATTTCATTTTTGACTGCACTGTTAAATGTAAATGAAAAAAAGAACACCAGAGGGCAGCAGAGAGCATTGTCCGATTTCTTTTTTTTAACCAAACAACTCGTGTAAAAAGTAAAACGATTTTCTGGTGTCATCACACGAAACACGCATTCACATTTGTAAATTTATTACTTCCTCCTTTTTTTTTCTCCCCTAAAACATATTTAGGATACAGAGGAAAAGTCTGCTCACATCAACTTCTCTTCATCATCTTAAATATTTAGGCTAAACTAAATAAAAGTTACGTTGAAATGCAACAAGCTCTCAGATGACGTACACACGATTTAAAAGGACGTTCTTCCATCTGGGGAGATAATTTTCAGATCATAAATCCGCACAGATGAGCTTTAATGTGTCACGATGTGTGCGATCTTGTTTTTTAAATTATTCACGCCACACAAATCTAAATTTTAACTTCATCTTTTAATTACAGAATCTAAAAGAAGCAGGTGACAGCCATTAGCTCAATATTTTAAATAGTTTCTATTTCACTGAGACCTATATATAAATTCTCGATTGATTGAAATAGCATTGATATACTGTACGTGGAATACTGGCAAAATAAATAAATAAATAAATAAACAAACAAAACAAAAGGGAAAAAAAAAGTTTCCCTTAAGAGTGTGTATTGCTTCTTAACCGATATCACATCAATTTTTGGCACACCACAAGTCAGCTGAATGTCATAAAAATCTCAAATATTTCTATAAATCTTTAAAATACTGTGCTGTTTTCTTTTTCTCCTAAAATAAGCTATATAGAGATGATCGGTAACTCTAACTTCTCTAAGGCAGAGATAAGCAAACGACTTGCTGCACCTTTTCACTGCAAACTTACTCCAGTGTTTGTTTGACCATCTTGTGTTACACTCCCTCAGTTCACACACAAACACAGGACGCACACAAAAAGATGAAAGATGAAACTCATGACCCTGCTGGAGATTTAAAAAATAAATAATAATATAAAAAAATCAATCATAACTCATTTGAGAGTGTGACTGAAACAAAGCCTTTAGATAGATGAATCTGATTCTTCATCGTGAACACAGGATCAAATCTAATCCAATGACCAAAACTGACCAACTCCGGACAGTAATGAGGAGCTGATTAAACATATCAGCCTGTTTCGTTTCCCCCCTCCTTGTTAAATATATAAAAATACAATTTTAGTTCATGAAGTAAAACTCTACCCTGATAATACGTTTCATATAATACTGAAATATCTGTGATATGTTTAGTGATTTCTGTGCTAATCTTGTTAGCAGTTATTCTCAGTGAAAATGTAGCAGATGATATCACAAAGAACGTCCTCAAAGTTTAATTGAAGGAAAAAAAAATCAACAATATCAAATATGATGTAACAGTCTGGTTTCTCTGTTAGCTTTTAAAAAACTCTTGCAACCTCGCTCAATATTCTGGAGTTCTGGGGCAATAATGAGCGCTGTATTGTAGTGGAAATGTACGGTGGGCTTGGACATTGGACTCAAAGCCTCTGCGTTGATGATGAGTGTGATGGCATTGATGGAGGTGTTAACATAAAAGTTGAAGCTTTGGAAGCTGAACATGGTGTACAGATGAGGATATGAGAGAGCCAAACTAAAGGACTAAAGTGTCTCAGTAAGGCTAATGAACTAAAATGAAAACAGATGAAACTGGATGTCCTGTAAATCACTGTTAATTTCTAATGAAGAATGAATAGGGTGTTTGGGTGGAGTTTTCCTTTATGTAGCTATACTGTTTTGCTTCCACTTTGTTAGCAAGACAAAGTATTACATCCATCATGCACTGTGGGAATTCATCCAAACTATTCATATGAATTTAGAGGTGTAGTTTTTCCCAGTTCTAGTCAGTGTTTGAGGTTCTGTTCTACTGCTAAAGAGCCACCACTGAGGCTATGAGGAAGGTCCTTAAAGAGCAACTCCAGTGTGTTTGTCCCAGCCGTGTTAAAACTTCATCTGTGTCAGCAGCTGCCCTAAATCCCAGGGTAGTTAAGGTGTTGGACGACTGATTGGAAGGTCCAGGGTTCAAACCCCAGCACCACCAAGTTGCTGTAGACTGTTGGTCCCTTGAGCAAGGCCCTTAACCCTTGACTGCTCAGATGTGTAAAAGTTTCTTTAGACTGCTCCTGTCGACGCGTTGGCACAGCGGACCATCTGATCTTAACTTTTGGCACAGGTTGCCCTTCCTGATGTAACCCTCCCATTTTGCGCCAGCACTGCATGCTCTCAGATGTATAATGACACAAAAATGGAAGTCTCTCTGGATAAGGTCGTCAGCCAAATGCCGTAAATGTAAAATTTGTTCCCTTGAATTTCTTTGCTTGTACTCTAACTTCACTTGAAGAGGTTTAAACGCATGGCGGCACTACGGCGCAGTGGATAACACTGTCGCCTCCCTCCTCCAGGGTTGAGGGTTCAATGTTCTCCCAGTGCTTTGTGGGTTTATGATCAGTACTCTGGTTTCCGCCCACAGTCCAATGACCTGCAGATCAGGTTAAGCCAAAGTCTGCCCGTTGTGTGGACTGGCACCTTGTTCAGGGTGTACCCCTCCTCATGCCCAGAGTCTCCTGGGATAGACTCAGGCTGCCATGACTCTGTACAGGATAAGTGGTATAAAAGATGAATGAATGAATGAATGTTTAAATGCTAAGTGATGAAGCACTAAGATGTAGAAGAAACTTTGAAGGACAGGCTAGAACTGCTGCCACTTTATAAACCCAACATGCACACTAAGCTTGTTACTAACTGCAGTAATGCACATCTGACACAACCCACTGTTAATGAACTTTGATTATGGTGTCTGACTTTTATACTAAAACTAAACACTGTTACCACATGTACGTCCGGTTTCTGCACATGGCATGGCTTTCAAGGAAAAAAAAAAACCTACTGTTAAACCACTGGAAAAAAAAGAGGGATTATTGAGACATTGTTTGTAAACCTTGCTTAATGGATTAACTGACTGACTCCAAGGTCAATGTCTGAAACAACAAAATAAGAAAGAATTAAGCTTACGACATTTGTTGTTCATGAAAGTCACTGGAGTTACTCTATAACCTTTCTCTTTAAATCAATCAAATGAATAATCAAATTAACTTTCCCCAACATGGCCCAAAAAAAAAAAAAAAAACGGTCCTGAAAGACAAAAGTAAGAACAAAGCAGCACTGCAGGGATGAGTAATCTGTAAACATGATTCAATACAGTTACAGATCGTCTAAAGAAGAAAAAAAAATCTCTTGCATTCAAATCACGAATTAACTATAAAATGTTAAGTAAACTACAGACTGTTTTAAAGTTCGAGACAGTACACATGATGTATGATAGTGTTGCCTGCGATAGACAGACACATTCTGGTCATTGGATCAAACATACAGTAGATTCATATCTACCAGCTTGTGTGCTGAAACATCAAAGTGTGTGTTTCTGTAAAGGCATCTCTTCAAAATAATTTTCAAGCATTTTCCTATAACCTTACATAAACATCTCTGCTGTCTTAATCTCTTTTAATCAAGTATTCATCAGTCGTTCTAATGGCAACGAAAAGGAAAAAATAATAGCTGATAAATGAGCTAAAAATATTGGAGGAATAGTCTAGTCTATTAGGAGTTGAGGAACTAAAACAAATCGCAAGAATGCAGTCAAACCTCACGATGTGGAAGACAGTAGATATTACTCTTTAGAAGGACTTGAGTGATTTCGACCCATTCTGACAAACAGCTTACGTTCTTACTGCAATCAAGGACAAAATAATGGAAAATCATCATGTTAGCGCACACACAAGTGATGCTTCGTGTTTCTGGTGAAGATGCAGGGGTTGTGAATACGTGAACTGAGGGACAGCATGACGCACGGAATGCACTCATCTTAAAAATCCATGTACATCTCGGGTCAGATATGCAGAAGGAAGAAAAAAAAAAGCATGACTTTTCAGCCAATACACAGATGATCCTTCCCTTTTTGCTGAAGAAATATTCTCTGGATAATCGTCTTAGCAAAGATAGAAAATGGAAGGCCAGCTCTGCTGGTTCTTCGGTCCATTCACACGAGGCCTGAGTCTGTAAATCCCAAAAACAGCAATGAGCTCTAATGTGTGTGGGTGTATATATGTGTGAATGTGTGTGTGTGTGTCTGTGTGTGGACTGTACAGCATGTTTGGCTTGTCGCGGCCCGTCACTGGCTGGAACTTTCACATATAAAGAGGTTTGTGCTTTGTCTGTATCTCTAACATCTTGTCAGAACCTTTTTCTTCAGGACATGAGCGGTCCCTAGAAATCCTTTCCAGCTGACAAGAAGAAAAAAAAAAAATCAAGATATTAAAATAAGCAAAGAACAAAAATGAGCGAGGAACAAAATGGAGCTCAAGAACAAAAGAATGCTTTTGCTGTCCCAGTCTCATCTGTCGAGTAGCAGCTTAAGTGCGCGCTCGATGTTCATGCGATGACCAACGCGCGTCACTCCCAGGTCAATTAGGTCCTGTTTCTGCAGGCTGGGCAGGTGTGTGCCCTCTATGTCGTTCTCCAGGAAGGCGTCTCTGTGCTCGGCCAGGTTGAGGCTTTCCAGCCAGTCAGCAACGTCCTGTTTGGTCCACGAAAGCACCGCCTTGGAGGCGAACGGCTTACCGGAGGCAGCCTGAAGGAAGGAGAGCGGCGAAGGCGAGCGGCTTCGGCCCTGTACAGAGGACGTGGTGCTCACCGCGGGTAGAGAGGAGGAAGATGAGGAGCAGCTCAGAATTGGAGGAGGAGATGTGATGCTTGGGCTTGAGGGATGCCGATGGTGATGCAAGCTCTCAGCTTGTCGGCATGGCGATGGCGCAGGCACGTTTGGGCCGGGCTGACTGGTGAAGGACACGCCGGGGTTCTGCTGGGTTCCTGAGATGAGGGACACACCGTCCTGGTTTCTAAAAATAAAATAAGGAGAAGAAAAAAAAGGGGAAAAAATGGGAAGATTGAATTCAGAAAAATAAATCAGTGAAGGTGGCTAGTAAAATGTCAAGGTGACTGGACTTGTATTGCAGTCTTCAAGATATTTCTCTCCTCGTCAGGAAGGATATATTAGGATATCATTAGTTCACAGCTGAGAAAGGGGCCTAAAAATGTGGACGAACATCTCCAAGTACAAGACCAGTCACCCTGACTCGCAAGTCAGATAAAAAAAAGGATGAGAAAGATAAGAGACAAGATAAAAAGAGACATGGGGGCAGAAAAAAATGTAAGCAATTCATCTTTTTTCAAATTTAGCAAACATGCCCCAATTTTTTTTTGTTTAAACTTATAATAAATAATTAAATGCAAAAATGGCTCAAAAACTTTCACTGGTAATATACACAAGCTTTAGAATCAGTAAAGATCAAACAAAAATAGCTACTTTGATGTAAGCATTGTGTAAATTGCCTATTTCGGGTCACTTCTTTGGTCTGTAAATAATCACAGATTTCCATAGTAAATGGGGCTCTGGATTAAAAATAAGTCTGCAGTGGGAGGAGGCAGCAGTGTGTCTTCTTTAAAGAGACGTGCCCGATATAGGCGCACAACCCAAACTACTAATACACAGAGATCAAGCTGTGCTGCTTTTTAAGATAAAGAGACCAAACTGTATAATCATGTGAGTTGAAACGCATTCACCTTTGTCATCACTAGTATTAGATGACATTTTTCTATTTGGGAAAAGGGGCTCTTGAAAACCCTCATGGGGCAGTTTATGTGCTATAATGACTGTGTTATAAATGGGTTGTGTTCCAACTCAGGCAAATATGCATACATGCACAAGCACTAACACACCACTCCCTTTTCTGTGCTTAGCTCTGTGTTCATCACACCAATGTTGCTCATCTCATCCTCAAGGCTGTTCTCATTATAAGGTTGCTAGGCAACTCATTCTTTCATGAGCTCAGCACGCACACGCACAGACACACACACACACACACAAATCTGTGTAGCTAAATAAATGTCTGTGTTACTGGGGCGGGTGTTGGTGGTGATGATGAGATGACATACCTCAATCCAAAATGAGTTCTACATCCTGGTGGAGAGTCTAGCGCTTCCCCTGGCTTTGGTGCTTTGTCTTTGTTGACATGTTGCAGGACAGAGTTAATTTCAGTCAAGGCTTGGGGTTTTGTCTCTGGTCCGTGAGGGTTTTTCAGATCCAGAGGTTCTCCCCAAAGCTTTGAGGTTCTTTGTGTTGGGGTTTTTAGAGGCTCTGGTGGGGCAGTTCCCAGGGGTGGTGGGGGGATTGAGGAGGGCACCCTGAAAGAACTTATGGTCTCCTCATTTAAGGCGTCCTTGTAAAGTGCGTTGCTCTTGTTGACGGCGTACTTGGCTTTAGGTTTGGGCAGGACCTGTGCCCTGTCCACCAGAAAGGCCTGACCGTCTGCATAGACCATGCAAGTGTCCAGGGTCTCTCCTCCTTCTGACGATAAGGTGGAGATGCTGGAAACAGTGGAGACTGTACTTGTGGTCTCCAGTTGGGGGTCTCCACTGCTCCGGCTGTCAACTTCGATGCCTGAGTCAATAATGGGCTCATAGGGTTCCAGAGGTCCGGTAGGAAAGCTGGGAGGTGTGCAGTTAGTGAGAACTGTTGGTCTCTTGATCTCCTGATCTCTTGAGTTGCTTGTGGTTAAATGTGGGTAATAGGGAGCAAGTGTTGGTCCACTCATGCCATTGGATTTCTGTTTAAGTAGCTCACTGAGTGCCCCTGATTGGTCTTCAGGGATGTCAAAACTGTTGGCAAACTCTAGTGGTGGAGGCAGGGGTTCAGCAAACACAAACTCCTCATCAATGTCAACAGAGGCCAGAGGTGGTGGAGGGATGCCAAAGGGGAGTTTGACAGGTTCATCTACAGAGCTGACGGAGATCATGGTTTTTGGTGGCACGGCAGAGAGCGTCTTTGTTGGTGCAGGCTTTGCTGGAGCTGGCTGGTTGGGATCACGAAGCTCCCCAGGTGTGCTGTCAGGACAAACATCCTCATCCCTCTCTCTTTCTGACAGGTTGTTTTCTTCAGTTTTAGCCCCATCTGTGGTATGAACCATTAGCAGCCCTGCTGACTTCTGCTGTGATGTGTCCACAATGTCAATCAGCATGTTCTTTTTCTCTTCTGGCCTTTTCTCAACCTTGCCCAGGTCCAGCTGGAACTTGGACTCAGTCTCATACTTGGATTCTGTCATCTGTCTCCGTAGGCCTCCCCGTGGCCTGCCCATGGTGGCAGTGTTAGAGAAACTCACTTCAACATTTGATCGAAGTTTAGTGTCAATAAAAAGTGGCTTGTTGAGGTCGAGTTTGGAGGGGTCACTCTTAAGTGGCAAAGGCTGTGACTGCTCCCTCATGGCACGGTCTCTGGCAGCTAATGCTAAAGCTAATGGGGAATTGGGGTCTAGCGGTTTCCCTGTGACAGGGTGAACATAGTTCCCGCTCCCTGAGCTGTAGGTCTTGTGAGCTGGCAGGCTAATGGGACTGTGACCTGTTCTAGTGTTGAGTAATTCCCGCACCATTGTGGGTTCAGGACTATTGAAGTCTGTTACGTTGCCGCCTCCTCGAGGGATGCTGAGCAGGGATGAAGGGGGAGCCATGAGCCGGCGTAGACGCTCATCACTGCTAAACATGCCCTCATCAATGGACTTTGAGTGTCGCAGACGAGGGGTAGGAGTGGGAACCACATCCTCATCGCCAGCATCCGTGGATCTGAAAGAAGGGGAATTTCTGTGAACCTCCAGCCGTTTTTCCCTGGCTGCACTGGAAGTCATGGCAGTTGCAAAAGGGCTTCCTGTACTGAGGCCATCCTCTGGGCGTAGTTGGCCTGGTTGATCGGGTGTAGTTGTCTCAATCTCCATACTGCTACCCTGGCTGCTCTTTCCGCTGCTGCTGGTGGAGGGCTCTTTGATGATGATGGTAGGTATGGGGATGGAGCAGGTCTTCTCTGGGCTGTCCTCTACATTAGACTGCTTTACAAGCATGCCCTTTCGCCGTGCAGGCTTGTTTGGAACAAACAGCGCAGCATTAGCCATTTTGCCCACGTCAGAGTATGGGTTCTCAGGAATCTGGGCTCGCCGCATGTGAAGGCTCTGCTGAGCAGTTGGACTGTTGGTGTAATCCTCTGCATCGTACTGTTCAGAGTTCTCTCTGTAATACATGCCTTGGTCTCTCCAACCTGGTCCAATGCTTGAGTCTCCTCTGTCTGAAGGAGCGTTGTTCACAGTAGGAGTTTGAGGTGTAAAGCCTGGTCGGATTGTGCCATAACTGTGTCCAGCAGGCGCCGGGGCATTGTTGTGGGGAGGAGACGGAGGGGAAATAGCAGGTGGTGGGGGGATGTCTTCTGAAGTGTCAGGCATCGATAGGCTTCTTGTAAATTTTAACATGGGAGGAGTAAGGAACTGCTTTTCTTCTTCAGTTACCCCTGTGGTTTGAATAAGAGCAACCACTTTAAATGACATTATGCAAAAAAAAAAAAAAACCAATCATATATTATGTAATTTCACAATATTTCAAATATAACACAGAAACTAAAAGTATCTTTCCTGAATCTAATATAGAAAAAAAAGCTTTTATATTAATAGGTTGGTTTACATTAATTTGCAGTATTTCTTCTTGATATTTTTCTTTGTATTGATGAAAATAGAAAACCTTTTTGACCAGAGTAGAGTACTGTTGGCGCAAAAATCACTACAACACAAAGATACTTAGTTGTGTACTATACTACAGTGCTAATGTTGAAAATTATTATTATTATTTTTTTTATTTAGTACTTACCTATCGATGTCTGTCGTCGGATGGTTCCTTTTGGTACACCCAAGAATGGGCCTTTAGGAGCTGCTGTTACTGGTGGGGAATCCACTGATGTGTCTTGGCTGTTACACAGTGACTGCACAACCAAGATGTGATAAGACAGAGGTTTAAAAAACAATGTGCAAATAGGAATCATAAATGCCATCAAAGCTGTACTGACTATTGTTTTAATCCATTTACACCACAGATAAAAAACTTTTTACCCAACTATGTGCTTAAAACAGTAAGGCATAATATGTGACGGTCATACTTTTTGTCATTTAATGCACATATAAACTTATTATTATTACCATTGTTGTTATTATTATTGACGAAACATAATAATTATAATAATAATAAAACAATAACAACAACTGAAATAATACTAATATATATCATTATTGGGTCACAGGTCACATGCTTACATTCATTTCCGGGGCCACTGCAAAGCACCTGCTTGTGGGGCGCGGTTTAACAGCTGCCACCCTCACGTCCACGTTTGCGCTGTCCCACACTGGTTTCTGGGGAGGTACCACCTCCTCCACTTTATCTGCAAATCAGCACAGCATCTATTTTAGGGGTCAGGAAGCAACAGGACACTACGTCTAATAAAATCAAGCCATTATCCTCTCACAGGATGTACAGAATAAAAAAAGAACCCAAACCAAGCAAGGGAGAAGAGACAGAAATAAGTACATTGACATTGGTCAAGGTCAAAGCCGTGCAAGCTCTTCCCGATTCCGTGGGAATGTGTGTCTCAGCGGCCACTGCACAACATGCTAGCGGTAGCGTTTGCTTTCATACAGCTCCCATGCATGGGAAATGATTACTTAGGGTGACGTGAAAAACAATCCTCTTCTTCTGAGCCACAATATCTGAAAGCTGATCATCTACACAGGGGCGGAGGAGAGGGAAGTTCAGTGTCTGATTTGCTGCCATCACATTTGTCAAGTGTGCATCTGGTTACATACACTCACGCACACATACACACAATTTCTTGTTTTATGTTTCACATGTTAAGTCAATAAATATGCAAGATTTACATCCCCTTATGGTTCCAAAGCACATGACTTGTTTTAGCAGAAATACAGTAATTAAAAACACAATTTTTGTGTCTTTTAGTCAAGAAAGAAATTTGTTTATAAATATGTATATAATAAATATGTTTTCATTTCCTTTAAAATAGAGTCTGTCCCATTAGGAGTTTAACAGTATGATGGGTTCCTGTTCGACGTAACTAGGTTTCTAATACTGAGACGTATCATGGACATCTTATTCGGCACCTTTGACCTGACACAACACTGATGCCTGGTGATAACTGTGTTTCTGTTCATTTTTTTATCCGTCCATTCAGCACAAGAAAGCCTGATGGAGAGAGTAAGATCGCTTCGTCTGCCCGTCGGTGTTAAAAATGAGTGCCAGCAGCTTTGCAATGAAAATATGGCATTACATTTTGCAGGTGGATTGTTGCTATATTAGACGTCTGCAGCAAGATTTCCATGACAACACCTCATTGCAGAATGATTCAAAGCTGTAGAGGGGCCACTTACAATGATGGGTAGCTAGAACCGTAGCACATCCTCATTTTTTTTTTTTTTTTTAACCAAGAACCAGCTTTAACACTTCCAGTGGGGCATATCTATTACCAGCAGAAAAAAAAGGATTTCTGTTTGCATTTTCTAAGGAAAAAAATAGTGATTCAGGATTGCAGAGCATTCTCTTTATTAGACTGATAATCAGTGTTTTGTTTATTGTATGGAAGAATTTGTGCATACACACACACACACACACACACACACACTACCAGTCAAAAGTTTGGACAAACCTAATCAAATTCCATCCTTTTCCAGATTATTTCTTTCTACACTGTAAAACCAACAGCTTCCAAAATACACAGTAATCTCCTTTGAACAGTTGATATTGAAATGTATCTGCTACTTATGCTCTGTAAAGCCTTCATAACAGCTCTAATCTGAGCTGTGGTTTGTTAATTAGTGATTTCTGAAGCTAGTAACTCTAAATGAACTTCTCCTCTGCAGCAAAGGAAAGGTTTTAATCTCGCTTTCCAGGGATTGTCTTCATGAGAGCGAGTTTCATCATGTTGCTTGATGGGTTTTTGCAAATGCACTTGAGAATACTGTTCTTGCAAGCACTATTCCAGATAACAAGTGACGTTTTCTTTGTTGTTACACTGGCCAATTTAGTGTTGGAGGTTTCATGGCTAAATTTGAACAGCCTGTTGGCTAATATTCATTGATTGCACATTCCACCAGTAAGAGCAGAGTGTGAAGGTTTAATTAGCAGAGTAATAGCACAGTTTTGCTTAAAATATTGCAATGCACACAACATTATGGGTGACATATCAGAGTTCAAAAGAGGACAAATTGTTGGTGTGCGTCTCACTGGCGCATCTGTGACCAAGACAGCAAGTCTTTGTGATGTATCAAGAGACACAATATCCAGGGTAATGTCAGCATACCACCAAGAAGGATATCCAACAGGAGTAACTGTGGACGCAAGTCTGAAAGGGATGTCCAGGTGCTAACGCTGATTGTATCCAAAAAAACATAAAACCACAGCTGCCCAACTAACTGCAGAATTAAATGTGCATCTCAACTGTTTCCACCAAAACCGTTCGTCGGGAGCTCCACAGGGTCAATATACATGGCTGGGCTGCTATAGCAAAACCTTTGGTCACTCATGCCAATGCCTAACGTTGGTTTCAATGGTGCCAACAGCAAAAATCTTGGGCTGTGGACAATGTGAAACATGTATTGATTCCACCTTCACTGTCTTTCCCACATTCGGGAGAGTTACGGTGTGAAGAAGCCCCAAAGAAGTGTAGCACCCAGACTGTTGCATGCCCAGAGTTAAGCATGGGGGTGGATCAGTGATGGTTTGGACTGCAATATTATGGCATTCCCTAGGCCAATACTTGTGCTAGATGGGCGCGTCACTGCCAAGGACTACCGAACCATTCTGGAGTCAGGAAACGTGCACCCAATGGTTCACACATTGTATTCTGAAGGTGGTGCCGTGTATCAGGATGATAACGCACCAATACACACAGCAAGACTGGTGACAAAGTGGTTTGATGAACATGAAAGTGAAGTTGAACATCTCCCATGGCCTGCACAGTCACCAGATCTAAATATT
>JAOVVA010000001.1:33631190-33644024 GCA_028565275.1 Leiocassis micropogon
TAACACACTCGGAGGACAGCGCTATCCGCTCCTTCCGCTTGCGTGAGCTCACAGACGCCCCCGATTGGCTGTAGAGCCGTGATTAAAGAGCACTAAGTACCTCTCATCCCTTCCCTCTGAGAGAGCTTGGCCAATCAGCTTTCTTTAGACCTCCGGCTGAGAGAGGTTAAAGCATCACCCGGAAATCAAACTAGCGAACTCCGGATGATAGGACGAGCACTTTACCACTGCGCCACTCGGAGGCCCATTAAAGCATTCTTTCAAAAAATAAGTCCTATGGGAAGGGACTATGGGACTATGGGAAGCCATCATCTCTGATATGAGGAGATATTTATAATTTTATTAATAAAACACCAGAGCAGCTATTGCAGGTTAAAGAAGCAGTGCTGATTTATAAGAGGTAAATCTGAGAGGAGTTAAACAAAACCCACGTAATGAACATACCTTTTTTTCGAGCTGTGTCATCGGGGTCAGGATTTCTGCTGACAGTCACGACTTTGATGATGAGATGATTTCCCCCGTGACGGATCATATTAACCACTTGTTTGTGGCCCACTTTCACCACGTTGTCTTTGTTAACCTGAGAGAGAGAAATCAAGGGAGAACCGAAAGTCAAAATCTGTTCAACATAAGACAAAGATATAAACACCAAAACTTGATATTAAGCATGTTTCTAGCCACATATAATGGAATATATGTTGTCCTGTAGACTAGTAGTTATTCAAATGCTTTGTGAGTATGTGAGTATGTGAGTATTTTGCAGCACAGCATTTTTTTTTCCTTCCAGTGTACAGCCACTGAGATAATGAGATAATGGTCCCAGCTGGGCTTCTCTGCTATAATACAGTCTAACAATAGTAGCGTGAAAATAACAATCTAGCGGCAGGCAAAACGGCTATGTTCACAAATTCCGATATTTGGCTCAGGCGCCAGTCTTTTAGCCTTGACTGCTTCTTTGTGTTTCTTAACTGACTCCTCTATCTGTCCATACTGTGACTGAAACTCTGGTCTGAAACAATGTGCATAATAACCTCTACAAACCAACCACGTCACATGAATTTGAAACACTAAAAACATTTTTATACTTGCTAGACACTTGATCTATCACTGTCGTCATAATACATTATCATGAGTCAGCAGATGGGTTAAAAGCTTGTGAGCTCCTCCTGATCAGGGTGAGAAGGTGCAAAAACACATATCGCTGATTTTACAGCTACTACTGGCACTTCTGTAACAGTATTGCGAGTTGAGATTTTTTAAGAAGCAACACTGAAATCCAAAACATGATAGAATTGTCTGAATGCTCTGAGCGGAATGTCACTTCTACGCCTGCTAGATGTTCATAAAAAATTCACAACAAGAATTAATCTGTGTAGTTCGTCACACCAGTGTGTATCCGAGTGATAGGGCACTTTACAAAGAGTTTGTGAGCAACAAAAGTGTGAATCAGACTTGAGGGGTCAGGCTTACAAAATGAATGTAACTAGAGTGCATCCAAGATCCAAAATTGATCTAACGGAAAAGTATTTGCCCTTTTTGATCCCACTGAAGTAAATAAATAAATAAATGACATGAAATAAAGCTATAGTGCAGATGCAATCCCAGATGGTAACAAAGCCTCCAGTGGGTTGTACAGAGAGATGTGCATCGCTTCATGTGCTTCCCTTCTTACCATGACGCGCCCATCGCTCTGGAATAGTATCAATCGGACCACGTGACCTTTTTTACATTGCTCCAATCTTTCTGCTCCCAAAAAATTTCAATGTTTTTTCCTATTAGTCTAACAAGAGGTTTTCTTAAGACCACGCAGATGTTTAGTCCCAATCATTAATCCTCCATTTCTCGTCACAAATGCTCTTACAGTGAATCCCTGACTTACGAACATTCAAGTTACGAATTTCCACAGATATAAACAAACCGAAGTTCTGTGAATATTCATAGATGTGAACAAATCACGGAAGTGGCTCATGTTTATTGTGCAAAAATAGACACTGCAGTGCACCAGATACCAATACTTACCATTATAGACATATATATTTTCAGTGCTTAAGTAAATGTATAAAATGTTCAAAGTCTGGTATATTGTATGTGTGTGCGTGTGGGGGTGTGGAAAAAATGAGTCTGCCTCATAGGTTTCAATGAATCAGTCTGGGAGCACAATGAAAGAAAATGTCTGTCCTGTAAAGCTGTCCTGATGGTAAATTATTCTGATTTCGGAAAACAAAACAGAGTTCATAGTCCAATAGAGTGGAAAACAGCTCTGAGACAAAATGGAGTCCGGGATTCCCTCTTGCGATTTAAGGGCGCAGAGACAGCACTGTTAAAGTTGATGTGCGAGATTCATTTTCTTAGGCGCGATTGTGTTTTTTGGCCACAATCAATGGCACATCAAGTGGTTTACATTGTATATTCACGTCAAAGGCATATAATACTCACTTTGTCGGACTTAAAAACACATCCGACTTATGAACCTGCTCCTGGAACGGAACTCGTTCATAAGTCAGGGGACTACCTTTACTTTAAAACATAGCTGTGATTTCTACTCTCAGTTTTTACCATTCATTTATACTGAGCCCTTTAAGTGATTCATTTTATTTTGACTAATTTCTTCAAAATATTTAAAGGCACTATCCTTACATATTTTAATAATGTATTGCATTAAAAACCAATTCAAGTCATTTTAAAACTCCTTAACTAATTTAGTTACTTGACGCGGGCTAATAATTTGCCCTTTTTAAAGTGGTGAATTTTCTTTGGTCGGACAGTGTGTGTGAGTGTGTGTGTGTGTGTGTGTGTGTGTGTGTGTGTGTGTGAGAGTGAGTGAGCGCATGGGGTTATACACGAGCGGCTATATAAAAATAATATAAAGTGGATGATTTTTATGTAACAGCATGGTCTGGAGAGTGCTATTCTGCTAACATGATGTTGATTTTACAACAACTACGATGTTTAATTAATTACAGATGACATTATGATTAGGAATTTAATGTTACTGACGGTCTAGGTTCACCAATTTCTCTTTCTTTCCCTCGCTCCAAAAATCTGAGTAATGTTACAGAGAATCCGAAAAGTCTCCTATAATGAAGTCTTTCCCTTGCTGAGAAACTTCGCAAAAAAACATGTATGTTACAAACTCCTTCCAAATGTTAAACAAATTATCTTGTCATTTGTTTTGTTCTGGAAGCTCTGCCACTAAAACAAATTCCTTGTATGTGCAAGCGTACTTGGAAATAAACCTCTTTCTGATTCTGATTAAAAAAATCACCACATAAACTGCGACTTTACATTTTCCATTTATTATGAGTCTTAGATTATGTGTATGAGCTGTACAAGTCCCTATGTATGAGTTGTTACTGAAGAGACAATAACATTTTAGGTACAACGATTCTGACGTCTTGACATTAAATCTAAAGCATGTTTTTTTTTTTTTAATACCTTGTACAGTTCTGGATTTTTATTTTGTCCTTTTATATCAAGCCAAGCTTGTCATCACAAGTCTGCAGTGAGAACAACCTGACCATAAAAACCTTTGTCTAGCTGTAGTGTTGCAATAAACACTGTGGATGCAAGAAATTGTGAGTATAATCTGGAAATGCACAGTCTAGAAACTGCCCTTCTACTTACATTAACTGATCAAAGAGATGAGACTGAGCATTGTTACAATGACGATCCAAAACATTTAAATGTTGTTATTATTATTATTATTATTATTATTATTCTGCAGGTATGTATCAACAGCCCCATATGTCACATCGGCACTTCAAGTCACATCCTGAACATCAACAGTTGTGACCCGGCTCAGTTTGTGCTGATTTGGAAATTTACAGTATACTCACACCGCAGTGCTTTTCATAACACTGTGCTTTTCACAAATTCCCCCACCTGTCATTCACATCTCTCCTTCTTTGTGCTTTCTATTCATTTAGCATTGCTGTGTTTTCTAATCATCGCTGGTTTAAAAGATCACTGTAACTGCCATGTGGCCTGATTCATGGTTGCACATTGCGCTTTCTGAAAGAAGCATCGTGTACTGTACGTCCGACATCATGTTTTACTGACAAAAAAAAAACATTCTTCACGCTCTAATTATTCTCCAAACACTCCCTGACGCTCTGCAGACGGCGTGTCAGAAACTAATCTGTTGAGTGTTTGTGAAAGGCCAGATCAATCCTGTTGGCTTAAACTTTAAGTAGAGGCATTAAATCTCCTGACACGTTATTACTGCCTGATTTGTCCTGCATAAAAAAGAGGAAAATCCCTGCCAGAGGTGTTACATATAGATAGAAACACTGATTCATCCACAACACTGCGGTAATATAGAATCCTAATATTAACACAGGCGGTTTGAATGATATAATTATTGTAAAGAGTGCATCGATTTCTGTCTGTATTTATGCTATACCCAGAGATAGATGAGATGAACCGTCAAGAAAAAGGTAGGTATATTTTGCAATTAAATTTTTATCACTAATTAGAAGAAACATCTGTCATTCAAGACATGAGTCACTTAAGACACTCACGGCGCTTAAATGTCATCCGGAGATGGCAAGTTCAATATCCGGTTGATGCTGTAACCTCTCTCAGCCAGAGGCCTAGAGAGAGCTAATTGGCCGAGCTCTCTCAGAGGGGAGGGATGAGAGGTACTTAGTGCTCTCACATTAATCACGTCTCTACAGCCAATCAGGGGCGTCTGTGAGCTCACGCAAGCGGAAGGAGCGGATAGCGCTGTCCTCCGAGTCTGTCACCCCGCCCCCATCGGTGCATGAGTAAGCAGTTTGAAAAGATGCGGTCGACAGGCGTCAAGTGGTTCGGAGGAAACACATGATAGTCTTCGGTCCTCCTGACTGAGTGGGAGCCCCCTAGTGACGGGGAGAAACTGGACACGACTAAATTAAGGAGAAAATATGAGAGAGAAAAAAAAGGAAATGTCGTTGTGTTTTCTATTGTGTAATTTTTTTTATTTTTTATTTTGCTTTGCACTTCTCTACCGTAAATTTCACAGGTGTTAGTCTGTGATTTTATTTCTATCCAGATTAGTCAGGTGTTTTTTTTCTGTACTTCTCTGTAAAACTGTCCATTTGAGCTGTCCTTCCGATACCTTAATCACTTTGTTCCTCAGCACATTCTCTGGTATCAGCCTGCACCAACCTCCTGCAGCAGCAACACTACCCACTGATTCACCATGCCATGCTGCCTGATTCATTTCATTTGTTTTATATATATATATATATATATATATATATATATATAGAGAGAGAGAGAGAGAGAGAATTTTTATAAAGCTGTGGGTGTTGGTGATTAAAAATGTTTGCTCTTGAATGTTTTACACTTAACATGTTTGACCTAATTGGCTACAGTAAATTTGGGTTAAATAGAAAACTGTTTAGTTAAAGGCTGACCACGTTCAAAAAAACCATACAGAAAATATTTTACCCCAAAAGAAATCATGCATTTAATAAAATACAATAGACTATGTCAGCACTAAACATGTCTCTAGAGGAAAAATAAAATAAAAAAATGACCTGTATTGTCTGTTCGCTTCCTCATGAGCAGCATAGCATGAAATTAGCAAAGTGCTATGGAAAAGACTTAAAAAGGAAGATTTAAGATAGCAGGATGCTTGCACAAAAGGTTATTTGAATCGAGAGTGGGTAACCTAGGAAACGAGCTAGTACGCTGAACAGGACTGCATGATGAAGGTATTTATGCCTTGCATTATTCTGTGCGGGCATGTGTGTGTGTGTGTGTGTGTGTGATTCATACATGCCATGTGTAAAAGAATGAAACACTGGGAGGAGTCCAAACACAACTAAACACACAAGAGGATTTAACGTTATTACACAGAACACGGGTACGAGTTATCGCTCAGAACTGTACCGTCTTTTTCTCCTCAATAAAACAAGAGATGAGACAATCAATCAGGTATCCTCTCGAGGTTTCGCCCCTTCTTGAAAGCCTTCAGGCTAAAAATCCACGTTTCAGTTCTTTTTCCCCAATTTAACATTTCCGGACCACTGGACTGCCTCATTACATCAAATCATTTCTAATATTTAATCACGACCCTAGTCTGAGTGTAATGCATTCTGCCATTCCTGTTCTCTGTCTTGTTTAATTTGACCATTATGACTTAATTGAGAGCTTAAAGTCAAATTTCTTTCGCAAGATATAAAAAATGCAAATGGAATAAGGGCTTGCAAGAATTTTTTTATTTTATTTAAATAATTAACACATGCTGATGTCACTGCTGAAACCTCTTAGCATCCACAGCACACCGAGCTCATTTCCTCTGGACTGCCAATTCTCATTATGCTGGACTGCCAATTCACTCAGGGCCAATACATCTGGATCATTTATGATATCATCAATCTGGAGCTGCGAAACATTTCCGAAGTGTACTTCACAGGGTGCTCCCTACACCCTGACCCGTGTGCAGGGGTTATCGGTTAAGGGAACTTCCCTCGACAAAGGTCCACTGTTTGGAACAGCCTGTGACGTCACCAACGCAGATGTCGCTTCCTTTGTGCGTTACCATGGTAACATAAGCACCTCGGATACCTGTCGCTACTGCGGAAATTAAATATTGAAACAAAAATTTATACCATCAAATATATAAATTCTTTTTCGACTTTTAATCTTTTGGGACTGATGGGAAATTTTTTCATTCCCTTTTCCGGTGAAGTGAAGACCAGTTGTTCACTCGTTCCCTGCATCGTTCGCAGTTCCCTTTGACCTCAGCAGTTTCGCTCCCTGTGATTTGGAATTACACTTATCATGGCTGAACCCCCTGTGTAGTACACTTCGCATGGTACTTCAGGCTAATCGGAACGCACCTATGGAATACAGGCTCAAGATCACAACATAAACAGCCAGAAAATCCTTGTTACCTCATAGTGAGCGTGTTCAAATGACAAAAAACATATAAATTCACTTAGAATGGTAAACTCTGCACAAAACACATGAATACAAATTAACATGAACCAAAGACTGCACTAATCTGAGGGCTGATGCGTGTGTATGCGTGTGCGTGTGTGTGTTTGTGTGGGGGGTGTGTGTGTGATGCGCACTTGATCTGATGATCTGATTAAATTACGGCTGGTTATCCCCTTGACACACAGTCTAAACAGGGGGAATAAAACAAAGCTATCCTTCTGTCTAACCATATCAGCTGCATTCCTGGCTGTTCTAGTCACAGTCTCTCTCTCTCTCTCTGTGCACATACACACACACACACACACACACACATACACATACACACACAAGGTGAAAACCCTGTAGTTGGCCATACAGTGCAGTCCAAAAATACCTGGATGGAGCCATCATTCCATGTATTCCATCATTTTGGGAGTTTTAATTTGTGTTTTCCACGTTTCACATTTTTCCTTAACAACAGAATATATCGTCATGGAAACCACTTGAAAATCCTTCTTTTGCCCAGTGACCTTTACTCATTCAATTTGGGAGTGAGGATTTGTGCTCATTCAGCCACACACGCATTAGTAAAGTCAGGGACTGGTGCTCCTCAAATGCGCTTAGTGGGCTTACGGCTCAGGACTCTCATTCCTCTCCAACTTTGGACGACTATGTTGATTTACTGCCAGGGTATGGAGCTCGTCCTCCTAGTCGTAGTCCTGTGCTGCAAGTAGGGCTGAAACGATTCCTCGAGTAATTCGATTATAAAAAATTATCGTGGCAAAATCTTCTGCCTCGAAGCATCTTTTAATAAATTTTAAAAGCTTGTAACGTTCAGATTTATTTAATCTAGTTACACTTATACGGGCTCTCGAATCTAACTTCCGGTATTGCGCAAGCATAGCAAAACAAGGAAAGACGCAACACAACACTTCAAAGCAAACCCAAAGTGTATTAAGTGATAAGTAAACCAACAAACCAATAAACCAACAAACAAGGTGCATGGAAAATCAATAATATATACAAAATATATACAAAAGTAGGAAGCGTGTACGTGTGTGTATAAATGAAATGCAATGTCCAAGTCCGGGTTGTTATTGTTTGTGTATGTGTGTAGCTGGGAGAGATGGCTCGGTCTCACCGGTAGATGAAGTTCAGTCCGGGAGCACGAATACGGAATGAGAGTGGTATTGAAGGGTTCCAGTACGGATAAATTCACAACGGGGAAAAGTAATCCACTGGACGCGTCAAACAATCTCTCTCTCTCTCTCTCTTTAATAACACAGCGCTGTATTCTCCTCATCTCCCCTCCCCCTCGCTTCTTCGCGGCAGCGCTTTAAAGGCGGACCAGGTGACCTCCTGCATCACCGCCGACCTCTCGCTACCTGAACACGCATTCTCACGAGAGTTCCCTCCGGGACCACCACCGATTGTCCGGAGTAAAGGAAACCCCTAAAGGACCTTGTATGGGGCACAGCTGCTATTCTTGTATCAGCGTATGCCGTATTTTCCCCCTATAAAAAGCCCTTTATAGACCCTCCCCCACAGCTTCCGGCGTCAGAGGAGAGCGTCCGTACTGGCGCTTTAAATTCGCCACATTAACTACATTGGGTCTTAGTGGGTTACCCCAGAACACGGTGTGACTCATCGGCCCTTTTTCATTCTTAATTTCTACTGGACCCTCCCACTTGGCCACTAACTTAGCAGAACTTTGCTAGGCAGAGGAGTGTGGGTGCGGCATCAGCCTAGTCGAAAGTGCGCTTCTTTCCTCCGGGTATTTTCGCTCCTGGCTTGTTTGGCTCTCTGCTTTTCATCTTGGTGTTTTCCCTTCTCCGCGATGATTTGCAATAGGGTTTTATGCTGAGTGGGCGTTTGGTTGCTCTGCCTTCCCCGATTTCCTTTGGCCTCGTTCTTCCGCCTTCAACATACCTCACACGTCTTCATATAACACCAGACGTCCTTGCGCACGCTGGGCCAGGAGCCGTCTAGGAGCCTCAACAGTGTGTTCAGCATCATCCACAGCCTCCTGATCACCCAGCTGTTGCCATAGGCTCTCCTGCATGAGAGTGTACGTGCTCCCCATGTCAATCACTGCCTTCACCTCCTTCCCTTGCACCGAGACTGGAACCAGGAGAAGCGAGGGGGCTGCGTGGAGCTGAGCGATGGACAGTTCAGCTAGGTGTTTCGAAGGCGGGCGTTCTACGGCTCCCTTCCTGTTCTTGTCCTGGCTGTGTTGACTTTCTACCTTTTTCCAGTAAGCTTCAGCTCCCATGCGGTCCTTCTCTACCATTGACCCCACCTTCACCAGCTGTTCCACAGTGTTCACTGTGCCTCTGAGACAGCCAGCTACTCGGGGGTTGATGTTGTTCAGCACTCTGCTCACCAGCTCTTGCTCCGAGATATCAGGCTTCCACTTCAGACAGAGGGCCCGGTAGTCATAGGCGAAGTCCCTCAGGCGTTGGTCCGGCTGTTGTAGACCTTAACCTGTCTTCCACTTCAGTCAAGTAGTCGTCGGGTAAGAATGCGGCCAGGAATGCCTGTTTGAAAGACTCCCAATCCTTGACTTTGCTTTTTCTGCCTTCCACCAGCTCAGAGTGGGTCCTCGTAGCACTGTGCTGAGGCTTCCTATTAGCTCGGGGCTGGGCAGTGGCCTGATCTCCAGGTAGTTTTCACATTGCTCGATGAAGTTAAGCACGTCCGCCGTCTCAGAGGCGTCGCCGAAGGAGGGAAACTCCAGTCGGATGGGCGGTCGAGCATAAAAGGAGGAAGTGGTTGGCGAAACTGAGGAGGTAAGCTGGGTAGATAAAGGAGATGGAACTCCAGGAGGAACGTCATACGTTATGTGACTTCTTTGATGCTGTACCCTTTCCGTAGCTGAGGCGATTGGCGTACTGGGTGCATGTAGAGCAGGAGAGTGTGATGAAGCAGGGGTGTAGGTCTGTAACCTGTGTATGGTGGGCGTGCTAGTGAGACGCAGTTTCTTCATCTGCCTCTCCCATACAATGTCGCGCCGCAAAAAACAGTCCGTCACAGCCTCCTCTCCAGTTTCTCTATGGCCTCCTGGCAGTAGCGCTCCAGCTCTGCTAAGCCTGCGTCGACTGCCTGCCGAAAACTGGTTTCCCTGTTAATCGTGCTGTTAATAGAGTCTCTCAAATCCTGCTCTAGTGTGCCCACTTTTTGGAAAGAGCCACTACATCCCCCTTACATTGATTAAGCTCAGTTTGCAGTGTTTGTACCATATCCACACTAGACATACTGTAGCGCAGCAACATGAAGGGCTTTTTATAGGGGGAAAATACGGCATACGCTGATACAAGAATAGCAGCTGTGCCCCATACAAGGTCCTTTAGGGGTTTCCTTTACTCCGGACAATCGGTGGTGGTCCCGGAGGGAACTCTCGTGAGAATGCGCGTTCAGGTAGCGAGAGGTCGGCGGTGACAAAGGAGGTCACCTGGTCCGCCTTTAAAGCGCTGCCGCGAAGAAGCGAGGGGGAGGAGAGATGAGGAGAAAACAGTGCTGTGTTATTAAAGAGAGAGAGAGAGATTGTTTGACGCGTCCAGTGGATTACTTTTCCCCAATTCGTGCTCCCGGACTGAACTTTATCTACCGTTGAGACCGAGCCATCTCGCCCAGCCACACACATACACAAACAATAACAACCCGGACTTGGACATTGCATTTCATTCATACACACACATACACGCTTCCAACTTTTGTATATATTTTGTATATATTATTGATTTTCCATGCACCTTGTTTGTTGGTTTATTGGTTTGTTGGTTTATTTATCACTTAATACACTTTGGGTTTGCATTGAAGTGTTGTGTTGCGTCTTTCCTTGTTTCGCTACGCTTGCGATACCGGAAGTTAGATTTGAGAGTCCGTATAAGTGTAACTAGATTAAATAACAAATCTGAACGTTTTGTACAATTGTTTGTTTGGCGTGACAGAGTGCGTTTCCGGATGCAAGCCGCCAGTAACCACCGACTAAGAAGAAGCGCTTACATCACCCACAAAGTGGAAGGAGATGCAAACAGTTAGCTGTGTATTGATTTGAGGGAGCGTTCTGTTGCCGGATGCAAAATAGAAGGAAGCGATAAAATGATATTAAAATTTATTTTAATGTGTGCCTTAGTTTTTTTTTTATATTTAAAGTCATTTGAAATACCTTTAAAAAATAAAAGTTGATTTTTCTAAAAACAAAAACCAATTAATCTTTGTTTCTCTTATATATTGTTGTTTAATTAAGCAAAAGTACATTTTATCCAATTACTCAATTAATCAATTACATTTTTGGTGGAATACTCGATTACTAAAATATTCAATAGCTACAGCCCTAGTTGCAAGCGGTCACTGGAGTGACCAAAGTGTTACGCACCTATGAATCAGCAGAGAAGTCAACAGGAAGGTGTTAAAACACAGGACTGGAAGGAATGCTGTGTATCTTTCCTTCATGATGCTCTCCATTTTGCAGTCCTCATTGTTTTGTTTTTTTTGGCTTCAGGCTTGTCTTCAGTAATTGAGAGGCACTTCTTGCGCAAGCGAAGAATATGGTGCCCTCAGCATGCTGAATAAGTGTTTATGTAGTTTTGAGACATGTGGTTGAGTCGGAGCAGTTATACTGCACTGAAAAAAAAAAAAGAAAAAAAAAAGACTTGACCCGGTAAAGTTTGCCCATTAAAAGTGAAAAGATTTTACCTAAACGTGTACCTTTTAAACTTTTCAATTAACTGAATTGCCTGACAAAAGATCGATTATAGCGCACAGCTTGAGTGGCCTGTCCTTTCACTGGCCATCGTCTTTGCATACTAAGTTGCCACTTTACTTACTCACACGACAATGAAAATGTGACATCTTTGTTGAGCACAATGTAACCATACTGCCAAATGTGATAAAAACAAAGAAAATAGTTATTTGTGTATTTATTTATTGTATATGTATCTAAGTAATTAATCTATACTAATCGGCTGATTCTTCAGTCAAATTCTCCATCTATACATTGGGGTCAATTTCTTTACATCGTATCAACGAACCTGATAAAAAAGTTTAAAAGAACGGGCCTTAAGAAATTAAGACCTTCACACACATTTACTCTATTATGGACAGTTATACCCGAATCTATTATCTTATTCATCTAACCCCCCCCCCCCCACACACACACACAAATAGACAGTCTCACATCCATTTATATAACCCAGTCTGAGATTATATAATGCCTCTTAATAAATAAGGAAACTACAGTAGTTACCCAGCTACAGCCCAGAGACACACTGACAAAAACAGTGTTAAGTGTGTCAACTCTCACACACAAACACACTGATTTACTAACTTGGTGTACATAAAACACCATTCTGAAAGTATTACACCAATTTTTTTTTAATAAAACAAATAATAATAATAATAATAATAATAATAATAATAATAATAAATAAACAAAAGTGGGTATATTCTGTTTTTAAAAAATAGACTTCAAATAGAATTAATACATAATAAGATAAGTATTTAAGTCCAAATTTGGATCTGTTTTCTATGCACAGTGAAACCTTGGATCGTGAGTAACTTGGTTTGCGAGCAAAATTTTAAAATAGATTTTATTCTAATAAACGAGCGAGGTCTTGATATACGAGGAGTGCGCATGCGCTTTGTCTGCAGAGGGGCATGTGATCACAACTGAGCACATGGTTCTTCTCTCATGCGGGATTATGGGTAATTGTCTCCCATGCTTGGTCTCAGTGCGTGTGCGTCACTCGTATAGTCAACATCCGTGCGTGCGTGTACTATTTACTATAACATAGTGACCACGTGTGTATGTGTGTGTGTGTGTGTGTGTGTGCGTAAAGCAAAAGCAAGTGTCATTAGAGAGGTTCCAAAAGATCCAAAGTCTCTGTCTCTGTCAGAGATCTGTGTGTGTGTGTGTGTGTGTGT
>JAOVVA010000001.1:33662973-33681470 GCA_028565275.1 Leiocassis micropogon
TTGACTACCATAATAATTACTAGCACAAGTTAATGCTGCTACTGATTTTATTCCAGCTTACCTGTTCAGTTTGATTGGCATTCTTTTTACTCGGCTCTGGTAGATCAGGGGAGATCATCAGAAGTGTGTTGGTCATCATCAGAAGGCACTGGTTCATCATCACTGACCTGCTGCACTTACAGTTTACACTGATGAGTGGTGTATCTTTCACTGATGAGTGGTATATCTTACACTGCATCAAGATGATACCCCCTGCGAAATGTTCATGATATCTCACAAGCAAAAAGGCCAATTTGTCTTTTCCTTATAAAGTGTTTAGGTGAAATTCCACACATACAAGTGTGACAAATATGCAAAGAAAAAAATCAGGAAGGGGCAATGGAATGGCAAGTGCCATTTTTCATGGCACTGCACATGTAGTCAGATTGTTCCACTGGGATGAAACTGTGCCAGGTGGAGTTACAGCACTTTCAAAATCATACTAACTTTACACTGATCTGAATAACTTACACCCTTGGGTGCTTTTTTAACTTGTGACTTAATAAGAGACAATGCAAATAATATTTTTTAACAGCCAGTAAATTATACATTTTGGCAGTATCTCATCTTATGAAATAAAAAAAAAAATCAGAAAAACAGTTTCAGAACACGGATGGAACAGACCAAACTAATTAATATTGAGGAAGGGCATGCGCATGCGCGGTAACATAAAACACGGGCTCTGTCGGCGGCGCCCGTGCGATCGGCGCACTCATCCATATGCGTAAAAAAAAGAGACGCAATATTATGGTTTCCGTCATTTTTAAAAAAAATATAGGCCTATGTATATTTGCGTACTGAATGGGCTGGCCCACACTGGCCAGCGGCCCACTGGGAAAACTCCCGAGCTCCAGATGGCCAGTCCGCCACTGTTTCCTACAATACTAATCTGATCTGAATCAAAAAGTTTTTTTGTACTGACTTAATAATGAAGTCATAAACTAAACATGTATATCAAAGTTTCTACAAAAAAGGGCTTTTTGTCGGACATCATACAAAGTAAGCCTGTCTGCTGGAGTGTATAACACTGAGGACTGTGGGTTTTTTACTTTTTTGACAGATTTCTTTCTGTTTGAAGACACTGATCATGTTCAATAGTTATCAGGTGCTAATAATTAGATACAGTGCAAAGAAATTACAACACAACACAAAGCCTTCTGTAGGGAGACGTTTCTGTATTTAACATTTAGAGAAAGAGTCTCCAGTGTCAGTGATCTGTAACAGGCAGAGATAGCAAAGTTTTCCATTACAGAAAAGTCCTCTGGGCTGATAATCTTGCATTCTGCAGTTTGTCTGGAACATGCTGCATTTTATTTTATATTAACTTTTAAGAGAAAAAGAAGGACTGTTTCTGACAGCTAAGTGCTAGCAGCAAATTAACTCGGTTTGTGGATGTTCTACATCAACTGTAATTATACTTAAATAAGTATGATAAATAAAATCAGTAGCCTTGTACCATGTGGTCATTTAGTATTTTTGTATTACCCTCATACAGTATATTGTACAAAAGAGTGAGCCTAAATAAATCTGGTTTCAATATATTTTAACCAAAAAGGTTTTTGCAGTGTTATACGATTTGAAATCTCTCATTTAAAATCTAACATATCTCTCTTTTGACTTGCAAAAATATAATTCATTGTACAAATTGTGCATACCAATTTCTAACTTTTTTCTTTAATCCACTGGGAGATGTGACACAATGTCAGAAGAAGCTTAACATAGAAGCCAATACTATCTTTATTTGTCATAGATCTGTAATGCATAACACATAAAGTTCAGTGCTGAATGAACTTGAACTGAGAAATACAACCATGTACTTCCGACACGGCGCAGAGTGTAAGACTGATTAAGCCTGGATTAAAATAACTTGGCTTTACAGTATTGTGCTGAGAATTGCGTTGCTGCCTCACTTGGTGAACAGATAAAAGCCTGATTGCATGCCGATCAAAGCTTTTAATGTTTCTGACAAACTATACGCTGACAAACTGTAAAATGAGCATTCAAAGACATGCAGGAAGAATGAGCTGACTCCTGCAGAATGATGCATGGTTACCATAGCTACAAGATCCGCTTGGGAGCAGGGTGGGTTTCTGTGTGTTTTTCTTGGCATGTATTTAGCATTTTGCAGGGATCAAATGTCCCTATGATGTTAAAATTACAAGGTGATCATGGGGTCATTTGGCTAGTACAGTAGCAAGTCTTGGTGTGGGCATGATGTCGTTTGAGCCCGCTGGTCAATGGAAACACCCGACAAAAGGAACAGATGTACAACTGTAATGGGAAAGCAGCTACCTAGCTATGCAGGAATTTGACTGGAGTTGTGCTTTTCTAATGGAATAAGACGTGCAGGGGGTATAACTTTATTTGAATTTGGTCTTTAACAACATAAATTCTCTTTACAGCAATGATGTGAAGTCATAGATCAATATGTACTGATATAGAGCATAACAGCATTGAGACATTTAACTACTGTATATTGTAGCATTTTACCGCCGGAAAGGATGGTGGAGAGACAAATGAGCTTACTTGCTGCCCAATGCAATGGCTGGGAGTACTTTATTAAGCACAGTGCTATATGGCATGAGCAGCACATTCACATGAGAACCACATCCAATTTAGTCTAAGCATAAACCGGAGCACATTCAACACGTCGCACACACCCACACACAAACGAACAGGGCCGAAGCCACTAACCCAAACACCCTTCCCCAACATGGTGAACACATAGCAATCCCTCCCGCAAAGCATGATGGTCGCCAGCCGAAGCCCCGCCTACGCCACAATATGTATATATCACTCCGCATCATAGATGTTCTAAGAGTTTTTAATTACACTAACTGTCGTCGCCAGCAGGAGTGAATGTAGGTCAGGAAAGAGGGGAGAGCAGCTGCCTGCCAAAATCCACATTCAAAACCAGTCATTGAAGCAAGTCCAGGAAGGAAACACATCTGATTACTTTACAACATCTTAAACAACCCTTGGTAATTGCTTCTAAGCTATTCCTAATGCGAGCTACAAAGCAAACTAGCTTCTAAAACAAGGCTGAATCCCAAATCCATCTCAAACCCCTGATCAAGGGCACTACTTGGTGTGTGGTGTGTTTCCCGTAGCAAGCTCGCAGAATATCTGTACTTAAACCATCAGAAGGTGCTCTGTTGAAACTAATTAAACTTAACACAAATAAACAACTTATACAAACTATAAGTTTGAAAAAAAAACTCTTAACCATGCATTTTAAACTAGCATGCAAATCAACAATAGGTTGTGATATGATTGTTTTTATACTCAATGTCTGGAAAGACTTCAGTTATTTAAATGCCATCCAGGAAGAGAAGAGATTTTGGCTGAATTTCCCAAGACTAATAACCTCCTGGCCTGTTCTTCAACGTATTCCAATTATTTTCTCATAGTGTTTAATAAATCTACTTACATTTGTGTTAATGGTGATGTCACACCACACCGATTGAACATGTGTTCTTCCTTTAATGGCGTGTCCCATCCTGTTTTATTTCTGACTGGAATGTCAATGGAAGCGTTCAGTGAATTTCTATTGTAAACATAAATAGACAGTAGACTGTAGCTATGTTTAAATAGGTAAAGTAAGAGCATTTCCACGCACACAGTATGACAAGAACTCTTAGGATTGGGACTAAACAGCTGTGTGGCCATAATCAAACCACTTGTCTGTGAGACTAATCAGAAAAAAAGGATTGAATTTAAAGATTGGACTTGGAACACGGTCATGTGGTCTGATGAGCTCAGACTGACCAAATTCCAGAGTAATAGGTGCGTCAGGGTAAGAAGGGGAGCACATGAAGCAATGCGCCCATTATTCTTAGTGTTGCCAGTGTACCCACCCTCCGGAGGCAGTGTTATGATCTGGGGTTGCTTCGGTTGGTCAGGTCGAGGCTCAGCAACATTATGTGGAAATCATCATCAAAACACCAACTAGGGGAATGTTTTTTTTTTGGGAAAAACAGCGTTTAGCATTTTGTGCTAGTACATGTCAAGAACCTTGGTGATCAGTACCAAGCCTCATTTATGATGTTCTGATGGATTGTGGTGTCATAACACCTTAACTCACAAACGTTATGTTGCTTTTCCATTTGAATTGTTAACCCCTTGATAGATACAACCAGTTTACAATCCTGGGAAAAAAACAATACGTATCCATAGCAAGACCTCATACTAAAAAACTTCTGATAAGCAATACCCTTGAATTGTTCTCTGGCTAGATTCTCTGACTAGGAAGGATTATTATTTCCCAGCTTGATTGTTAATGGACACCAAATACAACTAGAAACCAGATACTTTCTACCAACAAAGACTTCTAAACAGGATAAAACTTTAAACTCTTTTCTTCATAAGAACTTAACTTCATAAGTTAAAAAGCCACTTTTATTCCAAAATAAAACAAGTCTCACTTTTTTTACTGTTAATAATTCATAAGTACTATATCTTCTATACTGTTTATCCTTTGAAGAGGTTTGCGGAGGCCTGGAGCCTTACCCTGGGCACGAGTAAATGTAGGTCAGTAGTATTAACCTAATGTGATCCATAGTAAGTGGAGGAAACGCACCAAGCACAGGGAGAACATGCAAACTCCACTCTAGACCCATGGCAGGAATCGGACCGTCGACCCTGGAGGTGCAAGGCCACAGTGCTAGGCCGCAGTGCTTACAACTACGCCACCATGCTGTCTTACTCAATGTTATTGCATAATAATAATAATAATAATAATAATAATAATAATAACAATTGCTCTAATATATTTTAGGACGTCCATACATTTGATATACTAACATTTCGTTTAACTTCCTGCTTCATGTTCTGTAATTCAGCAGGCCTACAACAGGAAGTAGATGGCGATGCATCACCATGGATTCCTTCTGCGTGTCTCCATGACAACATGCTCAGAGCAAAGGGTGTGCGTACATGCTTGTGTGTGTGTGTGTGTTTGTGTGTGTTTGTGTGCTGAGTAGGAGTTCAGCTTGTCGCTTATGGATTTTTTTTCTCCTTTAAAGTGGCCTATACCAAAACAGACAAGATCAATAGCATGACAATTTTTTTTATAAAATATGTACAGAGCTTGATTAACTTTTGCACTTGTGCACTAATCAATAATTAAAGCGGAATTGTTTTGTAGTGTGATGATGAAGAAAGTCTGTTTACTTCGATCTTCTAAAGGGTGAATAAATCTCTGGGTGAGAAATAATATATTCTTCTGACTAATGCGCCAAAAAAATGGTACAGAAACAAATCTCGGCGTGATAGACACACAGGGTAAAAACACAGACTTTTAGTGTGTTACAACATTTCTGTACAACAAGATTGATATTAAATAACACTGCAGAGAAAGTGCAAGTGTTCAAGTATTTGGCTAGAGAAACTAGATTTTTTTTGGTGTTATTTACAGCTTTTCTCCGATTTTCTTCCACAAACTAGGCCTCCTACTTTTTAAATATATACCAGGCATTACACTGTATTTTCAGTCATTAATATCATAACAATATGTCAAATTTCCATATCACACTGTACTACAACACTAGTCAATCATCACTACTCTAATTCATTCACGTGCCTGCTTTACGGTTAAAGTAGTGAGCGTCAAATCATTTCTGTCTGAACGTGACCTTCATTTACATACATTTTTTAACGCCATCATCATGTCAGTGTTGAGCCGCTCTGACCCGCGGCTCGAGTATTCGGGCCGCTTACATAAGCAGCCATCTGACAATGAGCGCTTTCACACTCTCTGCAAATCTTCTCAGGAAAAGAAATCACACGTGAACAGTTGCGTTGTGATTTCTATGGAGTGGAACAGAACAAACACTGGGGTTTGGGGAAATGAAATGATGGTTCATTTAAATGGGGGCAGACTTTGTCTGATCAATTAGGCAGACATGAATATTCGGGAATGCAAGTGTACTGTTCACTATGTGGAGAGAGTGAAAAGCTTGTCATTTAGCGGATTAAAATCCATGTAATCTCAGATTACATGAGATTACCTGTAAATGGATAATCTAAATAATCAAAAATATGCATTAATTCATTCATTTTTTTATACTGTTTATTCTGTTCAGGGTTGCGGGGAAGCCTGGAGGATATCCCAGGAGAGTTGGCAAGGTACACCCTGGCCAGTGTGCCAATCCATCACAGGGCACACATACTCACACACACTGGGCAATTTGGGAACGCCAATTAGACTAATCTGCATGTCTTTGGACTGTTGGAGCAATGGAAAAAGGTCATGTGATCTGATGAGTACAGACTGCCTCTATTCCAGAGTGATGGCTGTGTCAGGAGAAGAAAAGTAGCACATACTGTAACATGCATAGTGTCCACTGTACAAGTCTCAGGCAGTGTTATGATCTGGGGTTGTTTCAGCTACTCAGGTCGATGCTCAGCAACTTTACGTGGCAATAAAACTAAGTCAGCTGATGACCTGAATGTACTGAATGACCAGGTTGTCTATGGATTGCCCAGGCAAGTGCATCAAGCTGAATAAATGTGTTAATTCTGGCTGAGAAACATGACCAAAAAACAAGTTTGGCAATTTGTATAGTGCATTCCCTTCTCTTTAGAACTTGGAACAAGACGATGTCTGACTCAGAAATAATACCCAGTCACAATATGAGAATAAGCACATCTAACATTACAGAGTGAATAAGCCTTAGCCTTTTTCCAAACTTGACCTTTATGATCGCGGGGGGGCCTGCAGCCTATTCCAAGAGACTTACAGTAGGGCATGATGCGGGGTACAACCTGAACAGGGTGCTAATCCATCGCAGGGCGCACACACACACACACACACAAGCACACGCTCATTCACACACTATGGGCAATTGGCCTAATCTGCATGTCTTCGGACAGTGGGAGGAAACCAGAGTACCCGGAGGAAACCCACAAAGCACAGGGAGAACATGCAAACTGCATGCACACAGACCCGAGGGGGAATTGAACCTGGAACCTGGATGTGCTTGGTGACAGTGCTATAACCACTAATCCACCGTGCCACCCCCAATGTAGTATACTATTAATCGAAATTATCAAAAAGGCCAAAGATGTTGCATTAGTGACTTCCTACAGTATATATTTTTTAATTTTATTGATTTGTTGAACAGGTTAAAGGAAGTGTTAAATATGTAGTTATGTATAATGTGGTTCCTTCGTGATGCTTGTCATGCTCTATCATTTGTCACACCGACGATCACTTTTCAGCATCTGGAATCACTGGAACGCATTTAAATCAGGAATTTGGACTACAGTCTGTTAATTAAGTAATTAATTACTCGTGTCGTTATCATGAGAGATTCAAGTAATATAACCACATGTGATGCCTGACATAGAAGAAATTAATGTGGCGGTAAACGTGCAAGCGATGTTGCGATCAATTATCCTGATGCCCGTGAGCCATACTTCACACAGCTTGAAAAGGCTAATCGGCTAATGAGACGACATTTGATGTGCTCCGGACTGTGAATAATCGCTTCCTGACCGTCTTGCTGCTCAGCTCTATGAGAAGCCTTTAGGTGTTAATTAATTGTAACGTGACAAAAGAATTAGCTTTGCGAATGTACATTTTCATATTCGGAGGGGAACTTTAAAAGTGGCAGGCACAGTAGTTTTAAAACATATTTTAAATGAGGTCACACCTCGAGGAATGGAGAGTGCACCAGAAACTGAGGGTTAAGCCCTCAGAATGTTGGAAAACTTCTAATGAGTGTGTTACTGTAATATAGTCAATCATTTGTTCCTTAGCAAAGAAAATGATGTTAGTGCAGAAGGATTGTTACACTTCTCAGTCAGAATTATAAAATAATAATAAAGTGTCCCAGTCTGGAAGAAATTCTCCAAGTAAAACGTCTAGGAGGAACAGCACACCTTGACACCAAGAAAGAACTCGAAAAACCCTTTAAGGTTGCTAACTAAGGAACATGCAGTCCTTCAGAATAAGGTTTCGAGGATTATAAGCTCTTAGAGATGCACAAGGTGATCTAGAAGCATGTTCAGAAGGATTAGAAAAAGCTTTCATCTCACCTCGATGCATCAAAGCTGTCATAGGATCCCACGGTGTAGTGTCGAAAGAGCTTCCGTCGCTCAGATCGGTCTGCTCGGGCATCTGCACAGACGAGAAACGCGCTTCACGTTAATTTAGATGAGACTGAATGATCTAATATTTCAGAGATTTCAGTTCAGTTCGAATTAGAACAATGTGTTGTTCTATTACAGATTGTTAGACTCCATAATTTAAAGTACAAGTGTAACTGTTAGACTAAGCTATTAGATTCCATGGTTCAACAAAAATGTAAAAACAAAACAAAAAAAAAAAAGGTTGTCGTTTGATAAGGGTCAAACGACAAGGGATTTACTGTTCAACACATTATTTAAACCTGAAAGGGTAATGCTGAACTGTTAACTTAGTGAAAGAAATGTGGTCGGAAAAGGAGGACTGTCCGTGATTGGAGATCACTTAAACGCTTGGTGAAGTTGCATCATAAAAACTTGCAGCAGACGGTTGGCAAACTCAACAGTAGAAATAACTGCTATGTTTATCATTGAAAGTAAGAGCATTTCCATACACACACACACAAAATGCGGTGGGGATCGTATGCGATGTACCCATCATGCATAGTTGACTTTTTATGATGCAACTTCACTAAGCATTTACATGATCTCCGATCACGGACATTGTTTGGCAATAAGAAAACCACTTATAAGTGAGAATCATTTAAAAAAATGCTTCGGTTTGCTAGGGAGCATAAAGACTAGACTCTGGAGCAACAGAAGAGGGTCTGACGAACACGAATTCAGAACATGAATTCAGACTGAACATGGACATGAATTCAGATTGACCCTACTCCAGTGGTGGGCGCGTCAGGCTAAGAAATCATGAAGTGATGCAACCATCATGCATAGTGTCCACTGTACAAGCCTCTGGAGACAATGGTACAATCTGGGGTTGCTTCACTTGCTTCAGGAGTATCATATTCATGCATGAATTGATCAAAGCTAAAGGTAGTCAAATAAAATTAATTAGAGTGCGTAGCTGTTTTTGGCCCGGCGGTGTATGTAGACGGTGAAAGCATCTGCAAATAAGTGGTCCATCCTTAATAATGAAGCGAATCTATTGTGTTATTGTTGTTTGATATTGAAATCTCAATTCTGATTGGTTGATTCAGATTGATTTATATTACATGTAATGTTGGTATTTCTGTAGTAACTACTTACTCTATGACATATTTGAATTTTGAAATGTATTGTAAGGAAATGTTTTTTTTTTTTTTTGTAATTTTGAAAGAAGTCTCCAGTTTCATTTGTGGTATTAAATGGCTGGTTGACAATTATTGTTGTCACTTATGGCCAAGTGTTTATGGACCTTAACATACACATGTGGATTGTAAGTATCTCATTCCAGATTTCTGTGATAGAAGTTTTAATATAGCATACAGCATATAAAGACATTATATACAGTGCAATTGTGTGTTTCCAACTTTACTAGGAAAAGCCCACACGCTCAGGTGTCAACAATTACCAAAAAAAAACATTTGTCAAAAAAATATATACTGTAGCGTAGAATATAGGCTCATATAGACAATATAGAATGTAGAAAATTTATTGGATGATCCACAAAAGTTAAATGTACAGTAGCCATACCCAAGTAAGCTGCACCATATGGCCTTTTTCTAATAAAGGTTAGATTTAAAAAAAAAAAAAAAAAAACACTGTAAGCATTCTTAAATTCTTAAAATCACTGAGCGTCATCATCATAATAATAATAATAAAAAAAAAAGGTTTAATTTTGAAATGCGCTGCAAACCAGTGGAGCAGAAAGAAAACCCAAAGGAATGAACTGCACACAATGTGGCCTTCCAGTAATGCTAGCATGATTCAATATCAAAGGGCACAGGGGAGGGAAAAAAACGCCGTCTGCTCACAAATGAGTGTCCATATGTGACCATATGCCATGGTGTCCCAGCAGTCATTTCTGTAGAAAATGAAATCATAAAAATCACAAAAAAAAAAAAAACACAATACACAGTCTTTGATCAGGGAAGCAAATCGATATAGAATAACCTCTTTCCTGGAAATTGGACTGTCTTCAGCGGTAAAAATCACCAGAGCGTTTGAGTGGACACGTTGTATCGACCCGGAAGCGTGCTAGAAAATGCTGGAGAGAAACCAGAGAACAGCCACTTAAAGGAAAGAGAGGTATTAACCTCAGTGCTATAGAAGCACAGATGATGCAGTGGAGATGGAGTTAATGAAACAGGGATTGGAATGAAACGCTGACCCTGTCTTCAGATAAACTAAACGTGTCTCGAGGGAGCACACGCGTTCAGTGCTAAGTGTCTCATATAGCCACCGGTTTCATACTTAGAGATGTGAAATCACAAAGCTTTTCTGCATTACTATCGAGCCACAGTTCTTTATCAGCGCCCTAGAGATCTCATGAGAATTCATACACAGAATATATATATCTAATCCAAGGGAACAGGAAAAAATTAAATAAACATAAAATTACAAACACACGCTTAACATTTTATCCTCCTTTCTTTATGCCTTCATCTTTTCCAGAGACAGATTGTTCCATTTTCTAGCATTTTGTCTTCATTTGGCAGGTTGAGGCTCCAAACTGCACCGTTTGCATTGTTCATGTTGATCCATGCTGATCATATCAGTCGTCAGGAGGATGCGTGGGCTTCGAAACACCCCAGCCACCCCCTCCCCATCAATCCTACTCACTGCATATCTGTTAAAGTCGCACTCGCTCTCACTCTTTGTTGTGTGGGAAACATTATTGCATGTGCGTGATGTCAAAGACAAGCTGTCTCACGTTAACTGACGTCAAGAGGTTGATGACTGTCGGCTTTTTATTGACATTGAATATTTGTAGTTTTTGCCACGAAGGATTTAAAAAAAAAAATGTCTAATGATATTGTACAGTATAAACTGTATACTTGAACTACTGGTTCATAAGAGAACCAAGACATGGCTCTTTAACATACATACAGTAATAGATACATTAAAACTACACCTATCCATAAATGACTGATCTTTATCTTCTATTCTGCTTATCCTATTCAGGGTCGCAGGAACCCTGGAGCCTATCCCAGGAAACTTCAAACTACACACACTCACAACCCTCATTCACACACTTTGAAAAATTTGGGAACACCAGTTAGCTTAATGCATGTCTTTGGACTGTGGGAGGAAACCCACCAAGCACAGGAAGAACATGCAAACTCCATGCACACGGACCCGAGGCGGGAATCGAACCCTTGACCCTGGAGGTGAGAGGCTGCAGTGCTAACCACCACAAATCGCCTGATCATTAATAACCGATATTTGAAACCAATATGCATTTGCAGCACAAATGATCATCTTGGTGTCAAAATTATGAATAACACAAACTCCTACACAAAGCTTCATTGAAATGCCTTTAAGCATGTGTTTATTTATGGGAGAAGTTTTTAACATTATCTTAAAATACAAGGTGAAGGGTGCTCTCAGTAGAATTTCTTATATAAGCTAACTTAAAAAAAAATTACATAAACAGAAAATATCTTATTGGATAAAAAGAAATTACAGATTGCGAAAACTGTAACAATGCGATTAAAAATATCCGATTATCTGTTAATCTTTCGGCTGCTCCCATCGAGTGGTCGCCACAGCGGACCATCCGATCCGCATAACAACTTGCCACAGGTTTTACGCTGGATGCCCTTCCTGATGCAACCCTCCGGGCTTGGGACCAGCAATGCATCCAGTGGCTGGGGTTTGGATATTAGCTAGGAATCAAACCCGGGCCTTACGAGCGGCAGACGAGAAACCTTCCACAGAGCCACCAATGCCCGATATTGTTCATACAAATGCTAAATATTGACGCTGATAATCGCCTGGCCGACAACTGGTCAACCCGTACACTGTATTTCAATCTCTGTAGTGGGCGTGAACAAAAAGGAAAAAAATTATTTTCTTTTTGTCTCTGTGATCCCTGATTTATTCCGCCTTCGCTTTGATAATATGACCACCAGTCTTCTGTAAGACTATCCGCTAGATTTTAGAGTCCGGCGGTGAAAATTTGTGTTTTTCAGAGACAACAGCATTAGCGAGGTCAGGCTCTGATGTTATTATGTCAAGGAGGCTCCAGTCCTAGTTCATCCTGAAGGTGTTTAGTAGGGTTGATTTCAAGGCTCTATGTAGGACACTCCAGCTCGTCCAATTCAACCTTAACACACCATATCTTCATGGAGCACATGGCACTGTCATGCTAGAACTGGTTTGGCCTTGAGAGTACAACCCCAGTGACATTTACAGTATATATTTTTTCCTGATATAATAGGTACAGGTACATTTCCTAACAAATATTCCATATACTGTATATCAACTGTAATTATGAATGTAGATAAGTTTAACTTTGACCTCCCTCTTTTCCTGTTTGGTTGGATCACACACTGCAGGCTATAAATAATAACTTTTGCATAATTCAAATGATATGTTTATGTGTAAATATAATCCCAGTCTAAAACATTATTTATAACTGTTGTCATGGTTACATTCTAATATTATATAATTATATATTGTATTATATAATACAGTACATTGCATAATATAAGAAGTGATTCAATCTCTCATTTAAGAAAATGTACATTACAGGTGTCTTTATCATGTGTGTGTTTGTGTGTGTGTGTGTGTGTGTGTGTGTGTGTCTACATGTGTACATGTTTTAACCTAAAGGCAACTATTCTGATTCAGCAGTCGCAGGTTCTGCTTTTAACAGAGCACCTTGTCAGTTTTTTGGCTGCGGTTCTTCTACTGAAGCTCTCGAGCACAGATTCACACTTACACACAGTTTCACACTCACACTAAGTATATCTCTGTTCAAGAACCGTGTGCAAAAAAAATGCCAATATAAGTATAAATTGTAATAAGAGTACATTAATGTTCTATTATATACATATACATTTTACCTTCTGCCGCTTAATGTGTCAAAAGACAAAAAGACATGACTCATGCATACAAAACTGTTGTATTGAAGTAATGCATAAGCGAGAATTATTTAAAACTGTCATATTATGAGCTTCATATTGCCTGCCAGTTCTGCAATTAAGATCAAGCTAATGTCTCTTCATTTTTATTTTAGGAAATTTAGACCTAGATATGAAGGCTAACAGAAGAACAAAAGTCTGGAGCAATAATTCAACAACCAAAGGGCAAGTTAATTGTACTGCAGCTCTTGTCTCTATAAACATGTTTGCTGCATACATGGGAAGATTATCAGGGACAAGATGGTATGATGTGGCGCAATGCAAAAAATACCTGTTACGATCATTTTCCTATAAAAGGAAATCTCCTGGAGTGCTTTATTCCACTTATACCAGAGCAAACTAAGGATATTTGCATGATTAAAGTTAAAGGATGGCAGTATATACACCGATCAAAAGTCAAAACATTAAAATTGACTATTGATTATATATCTATAAACTGGTGACAAGGTGGCTTAGTGTTTAGTACTGTGGTTCGATTCCCACATCAGGTCGATATGCATGGAGTTTGCATGTTCTCCCCGTGCTTGGTTTCCTCTGGGTTCTCTGGTTTCCTCCCACAGTCAAAAGACATGCATATTAGGCTAATTGGCGTTCCCAAACTGCCCATAGTGTGTGAGTGTTGACTGGAGTTTTCACCACGGTCATACAAAATGGGAATAAATACAATGGTCATCATTGGCCTCCAGTGGGTGTCATTGGCTTCCACGGTCCTAGTTAGACTACAGAGGTTCCTAGATAGATGGATGGATGGAAACTGGTGACAGGATCATCGGCACCCACGGCTCACCCGCACTCACGGGGACCAAAAGCCAGCCCGTCCAGTCTGATCCAGTGTGCTATGGCACAAATTACCAAAAAAAAGATCAATGTCGGCCTCGATAGAAAGGCATTAGAACACTCTGTGCATCACAGCCTACTACGCAGAAAAAGATCCCAAGGCCGCCGACCAATCCTCCAAACTTTCCAGATCCCAATCTGATCAAGCACACATCATATGTGCTGGACAAACATGTCTGAACCACATAGGCCCCAACCCACAACCCACAGCATCCAAAGGATCTGCTGCTAGTGTGCTATTGCCAGACACCACAGGGGCCCTGTGGCCACACCTGAGGCGGCCAGAGCCAATGGGAACCCAAAACCTAGGTGGTCATAACGTTATGTTTTAATGTTATGGCTGATCAGTGTATTTTATCCATTAATATTGATACACTTACGTTGTGGAACATCTCTGAAACTAGTTTGTTCTAGTTACTGCATATATTATTACAGTGATTTACTTGCTTTTGAAGTTAATAGAACAAAAACAAACCAGGTGTTTATAAACCGCAACTAGAGCAAAAAACAACATCATTCATCCTTAGACTTTGAAGTACAGAAAACTTAAAGTTACTGCTACACTTTAGACTGCTACAAAGTGCTGATAACGGAGCCTCCTTCTATAAACGATTAATAAAAATTGTCACCATCTGTTTATTATTTGCATTAGATTACATGAGTATTATGGCCAATCATTTCCTGGTGAATGAACAATTATAGTAGAAACAATATCATTTTATTACCAGTACATTCATCTAAATTAATTAATTCATCGATTTGCCCTGCTGCCACAACTGCTGTCAGACCTTCTGTTAAAGAAATCCTCAGACCAATCAGATTTCAGAATCCAACAGGGCTGTGGTATAAATGGTCTTAAAACATGGCGGCACCATGCCTGTGACATTTCACGTAACTTAGCAACAACAATTCTTAAAGAGACTCAATCAAGTACTGTGAGAATGTCAAAATCATGTATAAGATGATGCCCATGTTATATCATAGTGTATCACAAATAAAACTAATGGCATTAGGGTGCCCGTCTTAGTTGGTATTTAAAATAAAATTAAGCTATTAGTATTTCAAATAGAATTTAGCTATGTTGTACTTATGCAGAACTACAAGTTTGTGCAGTTTAATAAATCTAAAAGCATATCATGATGAATGTACTTATTTTAATCTGTTAATACAATGTAGTACCAATAACTAATTGGAAACAGAGATCATAAAAAAACTAATTCATTTAAATTTACAGAAATTAAACTGGAATCTTTGTCACTTTTTATATGAAGTGAGAATTGTTCCTTATTTGCAAGCATGAGATCATGATGGACAGACAGTCATGATTTGTAAACTTTCATGAAACTCTGGCCAAGTGAATCAAATTACAGCGTACCTACGATGGCGCTTTTACATTTTCCTTAAATAAGTTTCTAATGACATCTTGTCTCATGATCCCTCATTACAAAAGCATTTTTATCGCCCAACATTTCGTTGCAGGGATGGTGACTGCATTTTCAACCATCCATGATACTATTATGAGTGTTGCACACAGTAATAATACTCCAAACCCAATTACCAGCCTGACAAATGCAAATCTGTGCAAGGCGCAAGACTTGTGCAAGGCGCTGAACAAGACTCCAAGCTTTATCCCTCTGAGCGAGTACATGCAAATATGTAACAGCTTACATCCACATACCACACAAAAAGCAGCACCAGAAATGCCTCAAACACAATGGCAACTCCAAATTGCATCTTGTTTTTTGTTCAAATATACAGGCCACAATAATTAAATATGAGTACACATTAGTCCAACAAAGTTGCAATAAAGATTAACAGTACCTCCAAAATGAACCTTCTTCCTAATTCTGGGAATCTCATCCATCTGGCCTCCAGTTGCCTTCAGATCGCAAAGCCAATCTCAGAAAATGCTTAATCCCCCCAAAAAAAAAAAAAGGGGAGCAAGCACTCTCTGTCTCTCTCTATCTCCCTCTATCTTTCTCTCCTTCTCTTCTTCCCTTCTTTCCCTTCAGCCCGGCACTAGCTCCACATAGCCCCGAAACTTTTTCACCCCCTAAACATCATCATGAAGGTAGAGAATAGTTGCACTGAAAAATCTCTAATGCAATCCCTGGATCTCTATGCTGTAAAAGAACGAATGTGCATGTGTACGTGTGTGTGTGTGCGTGTGTGTAAGAGAGAGAGAGAGAGAAAGAGAGAGAGAGAGCGCGCGAGAGAGAGAGAGGGAGAAAAAAAATTATACAAAAATGAAAAAAAAAAAAAATCTTGCTAAGGCCCACTCCTTAGCAACAGGCTTGTACAGTGTAGAGCATGTTTCCATGGAAATGTATCAATCAGGAATGTGCATGAGTGTTGCACATTCGCAAAGGTTCAAGAGACGTCAACAGACTCGGCACTCACATCTAAAAACCCAGCAGCGTCATCAGCAGCACTAATGCTGCGAAAGTGCAGACGCTTATACACAACAGCTGTCCAATTCTGCTTTGTGATGCTTCGGATAGACAGAGTGACCTTATCATTTCTGCACATATGGTTCAGAGATTTACAAATATGAGGCTATAGAGAAGCTATGAGATTATTTAGTCATAACAATACACAATGTAACTAGCATAAGGATTATATACTGTATGGCAAGACTAATTTCCTACTGCCAGCACACATTTTACATATAATACAATCATATAGGGACTATGAATGCAGCTGATTTTAAAAAGCGCTGCTGCCAGCATTTTGTCACAGTGGAGCACCTCTAAACTAGAAATAACCCAACAATCTGCTTCACTCTGCCTTGCATAAGTGTTCAATCCAGACTGAGCGAGAGCATTAGACAGGGAAGCAACAAGAAGGCCAGGGGTAAATTTCAGTATGATGCTGGCAGCATCATACTCCACTGTGGTGATAGACTTTCGGTTAAGTCTCCCAACTGGCCCAAACAGGATGCCGTATATTCAGATTATGGCTGTCCTGCGAACTGCTTTTCCATTATAGCTGTTTTTTTTTCTCAATCCTGTTTTCTTAGTTGCATCTTGGACTAATCTCCAGACCAAGGGGCAACCTCTGGTTCTGAAAAATGAGTGCAATGTGGAAGTGGCAAAACATGCAGATCCTCGAATGACCACTAGGATCCAAAAGTACAGTAAGTCAACCCCAATACAACCCCATGTAAAAATGTTCAGCTTTACTGCAGCCTGGTACAAAAACCATCTTAGCGTCCATAGCTAGATTTCCCATTCATTGTTGGGAATTTTTATGCAACTTTTCAGTTAAAATTATAAGAATTATGCATAACTTGGGGCATGGCTGACTTGAGTGACAGCAGAATTGCATGCGTCAACCTGCTAGCTGTCTGCTATGCATCGCTGTAGCCAACTGGAATCGTTGTAGATTAACTTGATATGGGACAACACGTAAGGTATGAATGATGGAAAGGACAAAATGGAAAGGACGGATGGAAGTAAGGTATGAATGATGGAAAGGACAAGAGCTCCCACAATTGAGCTCTTCAGAAAACCAGTGGGTGACAAGGTTTTCCCAGTTCTCATACAATCCATCCACATGCAGGCCAATGTTAACTACTGTATTTAATCCCATTTTGTACAACTGTGGTAGGGCCTCCAGTCAAAATTCACATAATGCGAGCATTGGAATGCCAATCTTCATATCTTTGAACTGTGGAAGAAATCGGTGGAAACCCACCAAGTACAGAAAGAACTTGCAAACTCCATGCACACAGACCCAAGGTAGGAATCAAACCCAGGACCTGGAGTTGCAAGGCAACAGTGCTAACCACTAAGCCACTAGCCAACATGCCACCTCTTATACCAGGGGTCTCTAAATCCAGTCCTGGAGGGCCAGTGTCCAACACAGTTTGGTGATTCTTCTTCTCAAACTAATTTAACTAATCTGTTAATTACTAGGTTCAGTGGGTGTGTTTAGGTGTTGGTGAATTACAAACTGTGCTGGTCACTGGCCCTCCAGGACTGGATTTAGAGACCCCTGATATAAGAGGTGGCATGTTTGGAGACCCCTGTCTTATACAGTCAATGCTATTTATTGTCAGACAGCCTCCCTTGGGCAGTGGTATCATTTATTTTCTTGATACAATTGTTATCAGTTTTTGCAAGGGTTTTATAATAAGTAAACTTTTGATAATTTTCCAGAACTTAGGAAAGATAATAAGAAAAAAACAGAAACTTTAAAGCAGAGATTCCAATTTAGACCCATCTACCCTGCACCTACAATATATTGCCATCTGATCCAATACAACTGTACCTACTACTACCCCATATATGATATGTACAGCCAGTCATAAACCCTTTACCCATCTGTCATTTGAAGCAGCATTGACCAGATATTATTTCAAATTCAAATTTTATTTGTCACATACACAGTCATACAGGAGTACGATATGCAGTGAAATGCTTAGACATTTTAACATAATTCCCCCTTCTAGTGTCCAAGTGAGTAAGTGATGTGTGGAGTAGATGAGAGGTGGCATCGTCTGTGGAACGATTTGGACGGTAAGCGAACTGTAGTGGGTCCAGTGTGTCTGGTAGTGAAGAAATGATG
>JAOVVA010000001.1:33684551-33701354 GCA_028565275.1 Leiocassis micropogon
GCACGCGGAAGGAGCGGCTAGCGCTTTCCTCCGAGTGTGTTACTCCGCCCCCAACGGTGCGTGAGCGAGCAGTTCGACGTCACGCGGTTCGGAGGAAACACGGGATAGTCTCCGCCCTCCCGACTGAGTGGTTGTAGTAGCCTTAATGTGGGAGCCCCCTAGTGACGGGGAGGAATTGGCTACACCTAATATTGAAGAAAATTGGAAAAAAAAACCAAAAAATATATATATATAAAAAAAAAAAAACTACCATCCTTGCTAATTTGTTCTTTGTGGATTTAGTAAGATAATTAGCAACCAACTCAAGTCTTCACTACTGAGTAAATTTCAACAAATAGCATTTAATGAAAGTGGGAATCTTACTGTAAATTGTACAACAGTTAGTTCTGACCGAGTAATCTGATTGGATGAGAGTCATTCCACGAGTGATGATAATACAATAGGTCATAACGGCACTGGGATGTTTAACTGCGTGTATCACTCCATCTCACAGGTGTTCTAACAATCGTTAAATACACTTAGTAATTACATTCGCCAGCATGGATGAAAAGAGGTCGCTACAGTCCGCAGTGCTGGAAGGAAAGAGCAGAGAGCAGGTGCCTGCCAAAACCATGTTGGTTATATCATCTTAAACATGTTGTCTTCTTAGTAATTGCTTCTAAGTCGTTCCAAATTGCCTCTGAATAATCTGCGTTGTCCTGTTCACTGCTTACAAAGCTACAAAGCTAACTTGCTTTTAACACATGGTTGTATCCCAAATCCCTCTCTAACACCTGATAAAGGGCACTACTTAGTGTGTGGAACAAAAGATTGTACAGCCTAGCGCACTAGCCTTCTACAGTATTTAATGATATTCGGAATTTAAGCCAGGAAACCTGAAAGTTAGCTGATACTCTATATCTTATTAAGTGGAAATATAAAATGACTCTCATAGGTTTCTCAGGACTGTCCACCAGCTCCCATGGATTATTCTTTTCACATTTGGCAACATTGTACCGGTAAGAATTTAAATTTAAATTAATTAACTGTCTAACTGACATTCTCCAGTTCCACCAGTCACAGTTGCAGAAGGATATGCGATGCCGTTGAGAATAAATGGTGCTTGTGAAACTGCTGTATAAAAGCAATATCGCATTCGAGGTTGTGCTGTTGTACTGAATATCAGCACCGCTGTGAGCACTCCCTCTCCTGTGATATTGCGTAATCACTAATCATGAAAAACGAATGGTATAAGGACTGTATAGTTTTTAAATGTTATGTTGTGGAACATCTACAAAGAAAGTTTGTACGTTAACACTTACGTTACAGCGGCTATAAACAGAACGTCCCTCACATCCTCTCTTTCTATTTACTTACCTTACTGTGAAACTAGGAAAGCACACATTTTTTTTTGACCTGATATATTTTCTGCAGCAAAAAAAAATTTAAAGTAGAGCTTTACCGCTAACTGTTGTAATGTTCTGACAATAATAATAATAATAATAATAATAATAATAATAATTTATAATAATTAATAAAAGGTTTGTTCATATTAGACATTTATTAAATTTTAAGTCTAAATTTTAAGTTTATAAAATTTTAATATAAATCCCTGGTAATGTAGAGTACAAGTATTAATACTGCTGAAAAAAAATAGATGAAGAATTCAACATCATTGTGATGTAAAATCATATCAGTTGTATATATACACTTTATTACAAAGGCAAGTACTCCTGCTTGGTCATGTAGCAGCAACGCAATGCATAAAACCATGCAGGTACAGATCAGGAGCTTCAGGTAACACTCACATAAAACATCAGAATGTAGTCAAATGTGACTTTAACCATGGCATGGTTGGTACAAGATGCTGAAATCCTGGGTACAAATTACCCAGATTTGAATCAACATTGTCTCTGCATGAATTTATGCACTGTGCTGCTGTTACGTGATTGGCTGATTAGATACTTGAACGCATGAATGAGCAGGGAAAGAAGTTTTCCTAATAAAGTGAAAATTAATGCCAATTTTTAGGTCATTTGTGCATGCTGTTCTTGACTGGCAAAAGCAAAATCTCAAGGTGTGAGACAAGTATACTCATTGTGGCCCAGTTTGTGCTAATTATTTACTGATTCAACACCCTGCCGTGGTCTGAAAGCTCTTCACGTTATCATGTGGGTTTAGAAGTGTGATAATTTCAGTTTGACAGCATGCATTGAGACAGTCTTCCGAAAGAGATCGCTGAAAAATGCTACACTGTTCTGCTATAAATATAAGATATTGTAAAACTTTCTTTATTTTTTACAGGAAACTGTTTCTAATTGTAATTATCGTAAAACAAAACAAAAAAAAATCAGTAAAGAAATAACTTCTCATTGTGTTCCACTGTTGAAGAAATGTAAACATAATAATACAAGAAACCAGCAATATGTGGGAGATTTTTTATATTATGATTTGTGATTTTATTACATGATTAATAGGGCACTGTAACCACTCTTGCAGTAGCACTTCAAAGAAAATATCCTTTTTTCCCTCTGGTCTCACCAGAGAACACAAAAAACAATGAGTCGGATTTAAGTTATAAAAAAAAAAAAAAAAAAGAAAAGGTTGCATTTGTGTGTGTGTGTGTGTTAACTTACAGGGTCGGTCTTCGTTAGGTTTGCTGGAGATTTCCTCCACACACTCAGAGGGAAACCAACCAACGTTACCACGAGCGCTGCCCTCCCAGAATCCTCCTTCACCTACACTTAGGACTGTGGAGAAATAGAAATACAGCAACTGATAGACAAAACTTCTAAAATCTTCTAATTCAAAACTATTAAATAACACATATAGAATTAGGTACTTAAGCAACACCAATCAATTGTTATTATAGGACATGAAGGTCAGCTGTTCCGGTACAGTCCTTGCAAGAACAGTATTGTCAAGTGCATTTGCAAAACCTTTCAAGCACCTTTCGTTCCCAGGAAAGCAAGTTCATTTAGAGTTACCGACCTCAGAAATCAGAGGCTAATGAAGGCTTTACAGAGCATAAATAGCAGACACATTTCAACTGTTCAAAAGAAAGTGATTGCAAATTTTGGATGCCTTCGGTATTGTTTTACAAGGTACAGTAGACCAGAACTGACATACTTTGGCATATATAATTATTTAATTAGAGATTTACTTTGTGTTATGTTTCATAAACAAATTGAGGTATGCATAAATGAAAAAGGTAGTTCTTTTCATTGACAAAAAGGAATGGACCTTAAGTTTATTACTGCTGACCCTGTATGACTAGCTAGTTCGCTAAGCAAACAGTCAAAAGGAAGATATTCTGCTAATTCTAGAGTCTTCATATTTTCTTCTCTATTTGTTTATATACTGTACTCTACTGTCTTATATTAACTACCACATATAAGTATATGTTATTAGCTTGTTAAATTAGCTAACTGTTATGTTTTGTATATAATTTAATATACAAAACATAACAGTTAGCTAATTTAACAAGGTAATTTTCAAACTTTAATTAGCTATCAAGTTTAACAAATTAATATGTAAAACATAATTAGATTATTTAGAAAATGTACTGTAACAAGCTAGAAAGTTAGACAACTAGCTAGCAAATTTAACAAAATAACATACTAAACATAATTAGCTAACAAGCTAATTAAAAAAATAACTAGATTGTATTTTAAACAAGTTAAAAGACAAAAAATAGTAACTAATTTAACAAACTAAGTTACACGATTTAACTTGCAAGCAAATTTAACAAGTTATCATACAAAGCTCACTAGTTGAATTAAAAGCAAAAAAACTTAGTTAACCCTGGTTAGTTTACTAAACCTAATGTTTACTTCATCTATCCTTCATGTTCCTAAGTGGTGAAGTAATTTGAGATTTGTAATGAATTAATTTAAGGTTAATACGTACATTAAAATGTATCTAAGTAATAGTGCAAGTATTTATGCAAAATACAAATCTTACAGAATAGTGCCTCAGGACAGTGGTATATACTGTAGTTGTTACAGATGATTAAGGGTTGGCCACAGCAGACCTGATCCACACATAAAACTTGGCACATGGTTTGAACCAGATGCCCTTCCTCATGCAACCCTGTTATTTGGACTGGCCCCGGACTGCATCCAGCGCCAGGGTTTATCCATTGGCTTGGAATCAAACCCAGGCCTTCAGCATGGCAGCCAAGAGTCATTGAGCCATTGAGTCACCAATACTCCTAAACACAACACCACTGTACTTCAGTGAAAATAGAAATAGTGTAACATGCTACTGAAGTAAAAGTAAAGGTTTTCTATATGCATTTCAACTTGAGTATAAGTAAAGTTTCAAAAGTAAATGTATTTTTATTTATTTTAATGATAAGTTTCTAGATACCTCTATGTGAGCTGAATATTTTTGTAAAGTATGATAGTTGAAATACATACAGTAGTGAGCATTAAGCCATTCCCTTATTTAACAAGTATATTATACCAAATGTGGCAGGTATAAACATACTGTATGGTTTATTGCAAATGACATGAAAATATTCTATTGCTATAACATTCATGTTTCTATTTAATATATTCTCATAAAGAGAAAGACATTAAGTTTGTCATGTCATTCTAAAGAAATGAACCACTCAACAGTAGCTTTACCATAAATAAAGAGGTTTCTTCTCTGTATTTGCATTTCTTGTCTGCATTTAACCTTAAAGAAATAGCATATTCCGGTGGAAATGAAATGAAAAATGCGCTATCCGCTGATTGTTTTGCTTTAATTAGAATGCGTGATGCATTCAGACATCTTAGCCAATTGCCAACCTTTCAGACCAAAGTTTGTTCATTTCTGGGAGTTACTTTGCGCTTTCTCACTTAATGATGCCGTGTCTGTGTGGTCCTGAGAGCTACAGTATATACAGTTCTTGCATGCTTGTTTTTACAGATGCTCATGGTACATTTTGCTCCTAAGTAAGAACTGGAGATTAGAAGAGCCCTGATTTTTTGAGGCCATGGCTGAGTTGCTTGGATTTTCCCATGGCACCATGGGCAAAAAGACATTTAAAAAAAGTACTACCCCCAGTGTTAAATAAGGGTTGGGCCACTAGTAGCTTAGTTGTTAACACACTGACCTACTGCTTGGTAGGTCATGAGTTCAAATCCTTAATTTTGCCGAATGGCCAATCAGAAGCTTTTATTACATCTATTTCTGGAATGAGAAATAGATTTCAGAAGAGACAGTCAAACTGGTGTATGTAAGCATTTTATTTGATGAAATTCTGATACAGTGGATTGATTATAAAAAAGTCTCTAATTGATTGTTTTATAGTGACCAAAGTAGATGCCCTAACTGATTAGTTTTTTTTTTCTTCTTCAGCCTAGGTGTATGTAAACTTTTATAAACTGTAAAGTCTGCAAAAATGGAAATAGTTAATACTAATACTAAACAAAGATATACGATACTTGAACCAAGCACACGAGTACAGTAACAAACAAAATGTACTTTGTTACTGGATGGACAGTCCTAATCCAAAGACTTGTGTGCACTGTTTTCTGTTTTCACCCCTCTCCTGCTCTCACTCCTGTTGCAGCACATCCAGCAATTACCAAGCCCTTCATCAACCGAAACATCAGACTCCACCAAGATCATCACCAGCATCCCATTTTTATCATCACCATCATCAGCAGCATCAGCAAACTCATCATCGAGGCACATAAATACATAAACACATAAACACAACAACCGGCTTTGCAATCATGCAGCTGCAGCCTGGATCCTGAAAAACGAGCAAATGAACAAGTGTGACAGCACAGATGTCCCACAAGAGCAGGCCTGAAAAGTGGCTGATAAGCACCGGCACTTTAGAGGAGCAACCAAAATCCACAATCAAGGATATGATGTATAACTACTCATCGATTCAGCCGTTTGGAAAACATACCTTTTACTCTGTCGTTCTTGAAAAGGGCAATTTCTCCCTCAGCCTGAGGTTGATAAGACTTTACCACCACGTAGTGTCTCCCAGGCACAGCACTGTAGAGCCGGCGCTTGGAGCCCGGAGTCTCTGCCCCAGAGAAACCATCACGACCAGGACGTGGACTACAGAGAAAAGAGAATCATTCTTTAGATTTGACAAACCAGTGGTTAGTTGGAAACGTAATGCAATCAGCTTTTTAACTGATATGTAATTATTTTGTCAAAGGGGGTTGTTCAGTGTGTAAAAAAGCTCTTCTATAGGACCCTATGTTCCCTGGGTCCTACTGTACAGTATGTTCGCATGAGCTTATGGTCCCCATCTTCATATAAAAAGGTCCTATGTTCCCATAGCCATATGTTCCCCAGTTTTAGGGGCCTATGTTCCAAGGGTCCCAGATTATCAAGGTCCTGTGTTCCCAGGGTATTATGTTCCCCTGATTTATATATCATGATTTACAATTGATTGTTTTACACCAGAGCTTATACATTTCCAGTGAAAAATGTACTGTAGGTACACTGACTGAAGAGAGCAGAGAGGGAGAAAGCAAGATTGGCTGTTAAACAGCTCCCTCTGCTGTTCCAAAACAAGCGCTGACTTCATATTCAGTGTTTTATTAAGCCCTCACTGTGATTCCAACACCGAGGGTTTTTGAGTGAATCAATTCTGATCTGCACCAAAATAATTAAACTGTGTGCTGAGAAAATAAGCAGTGGCTCTGGAGATTAGCAGTGAGTCACTGAGAAGCAGCTCGGGACGCACCGTGCAATAGCTAAAAGGAGCAGTCTGTGATTATAATCAAATATAAAAAGCCTCATGGTACAGAAATGCAAGAGAGCACAAAGGGTGAGGCTGGGAATGAGGACAGCAGGGACACGACCTGGATATGAAACAAATGAAAGTGGACTATCTGCATAACATGGAACGTTTTCCATACAAGATTAAAATATTAAGCAGTGTATTAATATTAAACTGGCGGCGTGATGGTTAGCCCTGTCTGTGATGTTCTCCACGTGTTTGGTGGGTTTCCTCCGGGTAATCTGGTTTCCCCGCAGAGACCAAAGACATGCAGATTTGGCTAATTGACATTTTCAAATATTATAAAGTCATTATATAAAAAAAAAGCCCTATATTATTTAAAGGATTACAAATTATAATATGGGAAAAATATAATACAATAAAATGTCCAAACACTATACTGTCAATAGGTTAAATAATGTGTTTTCTAGTTTAATCTAGTAGATTAAAAAACACGTATGGTGCTACACAATGTGTTTCTAATTTTCAGTGTGTAATAATTACATATTTTTTTTAGCTAACTGCATTTGCAAATTCTCCTGGAGATTGTGTGAGTGTTATTTACTCCATTATCTCAAGTGTCCTTGAATGTCTTCTCAATATCATCCACCCCTTCCACAGAACCTGTAAAGCCTGATTTCACAAACGACCTCTTTTCCACCTACAACGTGACCCGCCCCCACATCGTACAGACGTGGCCCCGCCCCACCCCACACCGAGACTAACTCCGGCCTCTATAGGAGCAGGATGAAATTGGGACAAAGCACCTACACTTACCCTTTATGTGACTTTCCCTTTAATAAGCCTCTACTGGGAGACAGTCCAATGTCAACGCCAAAGGCACAGTCACAGCTAACTGCGTGAACTAGCAAAGACAGATTCGCCTGTTACAGCTTGATCATGTTCACTGCACTTTTGCTGTAGCTGTTTTAGATTTGGTATATAAAAATGCAAAAAAAAAAAGAATGTGAAATTTTTTGCTTAGATTTATTTTTTTTAATTACCTCCTCCTGTACGCAGTCCTCACAATCTTCTGTGCTACATAGGAGCTTTCCTCCTGAGATTACCATTGACCTAAAACATTTCTCACAAATGAGAGACTGATCTGGGACTATGTTGAGTTCAAGAAACATTGTGTACTGTTCACTTTGTGCCTTTGTTTAGAAGAGCTGGGAATAATCAAGATTTAGGACAAAATAATTAAAGACTTTTAAAAATTAAAAAATCACATTTTTTAATTTTTTAAAATTGATTTTACATCGCTAAGGCCAGATTTGTGTCCAGGCTGCGGTTGATCAACTTTGATCAAACACTTCCAGTTGGCCACATCTGCCTCCCATGTTTTAGTAATGTAGGTAATTGTTATTTAAAGTTTGGGTTATTTTTTTGAAAACATAATTGATTCTTTTCACAATTTTTTTCCTGGACTGGGTCTTTATGGTGATATTTGTTTAGGTATACAAAACAAATTGTAGGATCTTTCAGAACCAGGTGACAATGTAACGGCAAACAGGTCAACGCCATACAACTAATGATACAACCTCTGATGGCAACCAGATACTGTACATACAAAGTCATCTTGGGATTTCAAACCAGTGAGGGTGATCTGAAATTATAATAATTATAATAACTTCTAATAATAATTAGAGGTTATTTTGTTTGTAAATAATTTTTCAAACTACAAGGAGTGTTCAAGTTGAACTGGGACTTTTAAATCTGCAGAATAACAGAACACAGTTATGAGAGTAAGAAACTCCCTTTATTTCTCTATATAATCCGCTGCTACACTAATGCACTTATCCCAGATTTTCACTAGTGCTTGGATACCATCAAGGAAAAATGTTTTCTCAGTACGCCAGGCTGCGTCCTTCTCATCTGTAAGGGTGATTTCCTGTAGAGCTGAAGAGCTGAGTTCCTGTGACGTGCGAGTGGCATTCATGAATGATGTGTGTAAAGTTCCGAACAAACAGATGCGTCTTTTCCGCAAGTTGGTGACAAGTTATTCATCGATTTTTCATGGTTCAGGCACGCCACTCGCTGAATGTTAACAGGAACGATTGCAGTAGACTGTGATTGTCATTCACAGAAGTACAGCCTTCATTAAAACGTTTGCACCATTCGCATGGTTTAGTCTCATCACTGTACTGTGCATGAAGTTCTCTGTAAATGCAGATTAGTTTTACTCCTTAATGCACAAGAAAGTCCCGGTTTGACTTGAACACCGCTTTGTATCTTGATTTTTCCCTGTACAGCAACGTTTGGTGATTTATCATGATGTATAAGCCAAATTATGTAGATTTAATGTAACACGACAACATGTGAAAGGCACTGTATATATTATTGAAATATACAACTGTAGTTGTAGTAAAAATGACTTTTCCAGTAGTGTGCAGTCATCCATAATCTAACCCAAAACCTTGTAATTAACTAGTGTATTTCTCAGTGATGCTTCTCCAGATGCTTCTTTCAGAGGGTGGTGCATCTGCAGTAATGTTCTGATTGATTAATTGAGTTTGGAACGGTGCTTGTGCAGATGTGCTATTGCATGCGATAACACAGCTGCACAACACAAATCGTTTTAAATCGATCGATTAAACAGATTTACGTTTAGCAAATATGGGCTGGAATCCAGCTTGCTAGAACACGATCTTAAATCTACCAGACTCTTTTCAAGGCAAGCACATGTACTGATATTCGCAGTTTATAAAACATTAGGATTTTAATAATAATAATAATAATAATAATAATAAAAAAAAAACAGAAATAAAGATAAAAGCTAATGGTAATTTTTACAGAATTTGTGGCTCATTTGTTCTAGCTGGATTTTTCTAAAAGACATAATGATGTTTTTATTTGATAGTAATTTCCTCTCAGAAACCTATTACAACCTGACCTGAGTCAGCATTTTTAACCCCCCCCCCCCGACATACTCTAGTTAATTTATTTCAGTATTATGCCATTAGGGTGTCTAATGATGCAAAACAGCCAACATGTACTTGTAAAGTGTTATTTAAAGCAGTTCGCTGTGAGGCAGTCATGTTAAAAAGGCAATTATGCATCAGAAAAAAAGCTTTCACGAACCGCAAACAGAAAATATTGACTTTTCACAGACAAGGAGAAAAGGGTGAAAGGTGTCAAGATGGTCAGGGGGAGCATTACGATCAGTAACGAACAAGACCAACAAATAGTGAATAAAAATGAAAGGATGAATGACTTAAAACATTTTGTTTCACAGTTGTTAAAAAAAACAAACCTTTTAATATATACCGCATATTTAAATTAAAACAATACTATATTAAAATACAATGAAATGGTTGGAATTACACTGGGTAGTTTACAAAAAGGCATAACAGAAATTAGAGCCTAAACAAGCTAAATCTGCAACAGACTGTACACATCCATGATTTCTATATAGTGAATATATTCTGTAAGACATTCATGTGTGATTCATTGCTAATCAAGATGTCTTAAAAAAAACTTCAAACATTGTAAATCACTCATCAACTACGATGACAGGAGAAACAGTCTTTTTGCATCATGTCACTAAAATTAAATAAATTTAAACTCAACCTTTCATCGAAACACTGACATGGTTTAATTAAATATGTTTAAATGTGGTGAGACAAGGTCAGGTGTCAGCCCATCTACAGATTCTTTCGTTCTTCTATTTAATTTTTCGATTATTATTTTTTTTTGTTTTACAGTAAATACATTTGACATCTTGTCCTTGTTACCCCCCCCTTCTCCCATTCTCCGCCCTCCCTCCTTTATTGATTATTCTTTCCTCCAATCTCGTCTCCTTTTATTCAGTTCCTAAATAATGTTTAAGAGAGAAGGCGTAATTTGACTGTTACTTTTCAAATTATCATATTATCCATTTATTGTGTTATTTATTATTGAGGTTCTAAGTGTCTGGTAATCTTTTGGGTGATTTAATGATTGTGGTACCATTTAGCCTCTGCAACTCTTTATACATGTATAAAAATACACATTTATTTCATATAATTTTCGAAACTGACTCTAAGAAAACAAGCATTAAAATTTTTTTTAATCCACCTTAGACAACCATTAAAACGTTTCAAGTTTTTAATTTCTGTTTGAAATAAACAACTAATTTTTGTTCCTCAGTTGAAAATGTACCAATCTGTAATCTGGTGGAACGTTGGCTTAGAGGTTAGCACTGTCACTTTGCACCTTCAGGGTCCGGGTTGATTCCCACCTCGGGGTCTGTGTGCATTAAGTTTGCATGTTCTCCCGATGCTTAGTGGGTTTCCTCAGGGTTCTATGGTTTCCTTCCACAGCCCAAAGACATGCAGATTAGGCTAATTAGCATTCCCAAATTGCCCATAATGTATGTGTGAATGTTGACTGGAGGTCCTACCACATTTGTGAAAATTGTAATACAACGATCACCATTGGCCTCCACGGTCCCTAGTTGGACTACAGAGGTTCCTAGATGGATGGATAGAATCTGTAGTCTGAGTATAAGGATTGTACTATGAAAGTGACTTTATTAGTTAATATTATCAAAAACTAAATAAATTTAAGACAGGTAACTTAACATCTTGTCCTTGACCTTTCAGTAAATCCCGATGATCCAATATTCTGTGTTCAGGTAACTTATACTACATGGGGCATTTGAGTCAAACCAGGATTTTTAATTGTGCAGAATAACAGAACAGAGTAAAAACTCCCTTTATTTCTTTATTTTAGTCCCCTGCTGGAATAATAATGCACTTATTCAGTGTTTCACTAGTGCTTGGACACCATCAAGGTAGAAAGTTTTCTCAGTACGCCAGAGCCATGATCAGACTGCCTGCTTTAAAATCTAAAACCGTGGCCTCCCAGGAACTTCTTGTGGAAATGGCTAGGAGGGAGGTCAGGACTCAGGATGTGGCAATAATTCGTGGCTGAGTGCAAGTGGTGTTGGTGAATGATTGTGTGTACAGTTATACTAACAGATGCTTCTCTTCCGCAAGTTCAAGGATTAGTGTTGATAATGTGCTTCTGATAATTGTGTCTTCTGTAAATGTCAACCGGCTTTACGCCTTCATTCAACAGAATTTTCATCAGTCCCAGTTTGACTTGAACACCACTTGTTGTGTTTAAAACATCTTTTACCTCTTTTTTTTCACTACATAAAGTTTTGTAAATGAAACGTCAGTTGGACCCAAATGGCACAGTGAACACGAAATTACCCTCCTCTTTTCATTTCAGCACTACACTCCAAAATATACTCCAGGCATAATCTGTAATAACTGAGATATTTGAGGCGAGACATCATCCACGTTCTCAATCTTCATTCAAGGCAGCAAAACAGCCTTTGAGTGACTGAGAGTCTTACTTCCACAAAGTCAGCGGGGACCCTAATATTGCTGGAGCAATCGAGCTGCCAGTGCTCTTAACACAGCTGTCAAAGCAGCACTGAGATTTCCCATTCCGGGATACGTTGCATAAGAGCACGGCTTTTTTTTTTCCTGGCCGAAAAAAAGCCAATGTGAGCTAAGCTAATTATGCAAAACAGGTGATAGAGAAATAGGGCCACTTTGAATTAGAAATCGGTTAAGGAGGTGTTTGAATAGTCTCGCCCACGGAGCTATTTACAGCGTGCCACTGCAAAAGAAAATGATATCCTGAAGACAGTCTGAGCTCAGCAATAAAAAAATAAAGCCATTCAGAAAATGTTGACATGCAAGAATATTTAAACCTGACATCTTTTGAATAGTCGACCTGTTTAATCTGTGTTTCAGGATGAGTCAAGTGTTCAAATCATACTACGACATCTATGATAATACAATACTTTAAGATCATTTTATACCAACCTCCAGCTCTGTGAAAAGCAGAGGAGAGCAAAATAGACAAATCCTAGTAGAGATACACAATTTAAAATATTACTCAAGGAAAATCTATTTACAATTACAGTATACTTGTGTAAAAGCACCTTGAAATTTACTAAAATAGCAAAAGTACTGAGCTTGTATTAGCCTACAGTAACCTTAAATATGTGTGTGTTCTTCCCAACTGTAGACATCCTGTTTAACCTCTATCTGCAACTGTCTCCACTTCTGATTTTAAACACCTGCTACGTACATGATCAGGGAAGGAAAATCATGCAATTATGCATAAAATTCAAATACCAGAGTACTACAGTACAAATACAGTACTACGCACCGCTCTGGTAATGTAATGCAACGGCACACAGAAATGTAGTAGAGAAGAAAGTACAAATATTTGTTGTAGGTTATAGTGGAGTAAAAGTAAAAATGATCCACTGATAAAACTACTCAAGAAAAGTACAAAAGACTGAAGTATGTATTTAAGTACTGTAACAAAGTACATGTACTGTATTAAATGACCTCACAGAGAATTTAGATTATTTATTTATTTTTTTTGGTCAGATCAGATTTTCATGTCATGACAGTTCACATTCATACGCAAGTACGCGTAACTTTTATCTGACTCTAATGTGGACGCTGTCCTGTGGGATACCGCTCATGCACAGAACAATACGTCTTTGCTTATGCCATCTTGGTTAGAACACATCATATTTATGCAACTAAAATAAAAGTTAAAAGTCGCATAAATTCTAATTTCACCTGTTCTGTTTGAAGTCGCATGATCGTGTATCAGATATTTATCTGATCTAGGACCACATACAGTCTGAAAGTGACTCAGATCAGACTGGAAAAACTGATTTACGCATTCAGACAGTCCTAAAAAAATCAGATCTGTGTCACTTTTGGGAAAAAAAAGAAAATCAGCATTGGGTCACCTCAGGCTTGGGCACTTCAGACAGGGTGCTTTCCGACTTCAAATTCTAATTTTATTTGTCACATACGCAGTCATACACAGTTCGATATGCAGTAAAATGCTTATATGACCGCTCGTGATCTTAAAAGCTAGATCATCAATAAGACATAATTTATGGAATAGAATAAGAATAAAATATAGAAAAACTTAGCTGTAGAAAAAAAATAGAACAACAAAATATAAAATATGAAATTATTTAAAAAAAAACTTAGCTGTACAAAATATAGACTATAGATAGACAATATGGCTGAACAAATATGGAAAATATGGAAACTGTTGTGGAAATTGACATTTGACTGTGAAGATGTAATGACCATAAATGTGCAATGTGCAAAAGTGGGCAAAATGAAATGAAATAGAAATCTTGCACTCAGTGTTCACGATATAGGCTCCATATCTATTGTAATTCTTGCCAGGTTAAAGTACTTACTGGTAAAATGAAGGCAGCAAAGGTCTTATAAAAGCTGTTTTCCCTTTCTGACCAGTGCCCCATTGACATTGTTATTTTAAGCCCTTAGAGACAGCGATGAGTCACACCTAAATAAACTGACTACAGCATGACAATGAGGCTGCAAATTGTAAGCTTGATACTGAAAATAACAGCTGCAGAGAAGATTTAGGTCATGTTTTTAATGAGTTTTTAAATTGAAAACCATCAAGAATTGTTAACAGTGAAGACTCAGAGAGAGAGAGAGAGAGAAAGAGACAGCAGAGAGAGAGAGAGAGAGAGAGAATCCAACAACAATCAGAGAAGCCATGCTATCTGGCAATTCAAACATGCGTTCAAGACAAAATAATGTCAATGCACAGAGCATTCTCATTACAGGAGAATCAGCAAGACTTTGCAATCACTGAAACGCTTAAGCTTATACAGGCATGAACGAAGATAAACCAAAGGTGAATGATTTGGTGCGGCACAGAGGTGTAGTGGTTAGCACTATCAACTTGCACCTCCAAGTTTGAGGGTTTGATTTCTCCCCCTCTGGTCTGTGTGCATGGAGTTGCATGGTTTCCTCTCCTCAGTCCAAAGACACAGCTTAGGCTAATTGGTGTTCCCAAATTCCCCCTTAGTTTGTGTGTGTGTGTGTGTGTGTGTGTGTGTGTGTGTGTGTGTGTGTACCCTGCAATGGATTGACACCCCATCCAGGGTTTACCCTGCCTCGTGCCCCAAGTCTCAGCCTGGACATGGTGCCAATCTATCACAGGGCGCACACCTAGGCACGCTCACACACTATGGGCAATTTTGGGAACGTCAATTAGCCTAATCTGGAGGTCTTTGGACTGTAGGAGGAAACCAGAGTACACAGAGGAAACCCACGGGGAGAACATAGTAACTCCATGCACATCGTAGACATCGAGGCGGGAACTGAACCCTGAAGGTGCAAGGCAACAGTGCTAACCACTAAGCCACCATGCTGCCTTTATCACCAGTTATACTGTATCATTTTAAACCTGTCCATCAAGCCTACTGTACTTACAGTATGTGTAAATTTTGCAGGATAAGAATTGAATATGACCGTTTTTCTGAATTAACCACAAATCAGTTATACACATATAAAATTTGACAAATGAGGTCAAATTTACATTTTCTTATTAAAAAAAATTAATTGTGCATGAATATTGGCTGCCAAATAAACATAAAGAAAAAAAAATCCGGATATGAAGTTAAACTTGCCGCTAGGTGCCAGAAGCTCCCAGGCAAACTATGGCAACCAAGACTAAAATCAAATCTGGAATCCTATTAGTAATGAGCATGAGGTGGAGGAAAAAAATCTGCCATGTCTGATATAACATTAAATATTGACGTGTATTAAAAATGTGTCACTGTAAGCAGATGCAATGTACTGTACGTAAAATGCTCCAGGAATATAACGTTATGTAATATTGTTCTGGCCCTAGCCACAAACAAGCTCACAGGTTACCTAATCCTGACTACATCTAATACTGCACATTGACACGTGGTGCTTGACACGGCGTAGAAGAAAAGCACGTTCCTCTGTTCCTTCTTTCTCCAGCCATCACAGCCATCCTCCAAACCTGCAATTACCCAATGACATCAGAACTGACTGCAGCTGCCTCACTTTCCCTCTGAGTCTCTGAGGAGCAGGCACATTATCTAATACACCACACACACACACACACACACACACACACACACACACCATACGGTCATGGCCATAGCAACTGCTGCTGTAACTAGGGACAGATCCCCATCAAGCAGCACACATAGCTATGGAGGCCAAAACCATATTCACAATGTTTTTTTTTTTTCTACATGGATGCTAGACTTAGCACAAAATGTGTCAAAAGTCACACTTTTTTTACGCTCATCTGAGAGCAGCTTGGAGGATTCTCTATCATATGGGTGCCAGATGTCATAGAATATGCAAGCAGAACCTTTTTATTTAGTTTTTTTCCCAAGAACCATTGTCTACAGATGGGGTAAGAGAACAGCCAGTCCAGGTTAGCAGAAGAAAGTGTATAAAGAAAATTGCACAGGAAGCAGAACACAGAGATAATAATAATAATAACAATAATAACAATAATAATAACAATAATAATAATAGTAATAATAATAATAATACAGCCTTTATTGTTGAATTGTTCATTCCGGTTAATTTTGTAAAACAGCAGTTTTGGGAGTCGATGAGGGTTAGAATGGTCTATTTTTACATCTTATATAGTTCTTATGGACATTTTATATAAATTAAAGTAAATAATCTGACATTTTAAAAAACAAGCAAGTTATTCACTCACTCACTCACTCACTCACTGTCTATACCGCTTAATCCTGTATACAGGGTCCATGGAAACTTAGGGCACAAGGCGGGGATAATTTGGGAACGCCAGTTAGTCACCTAATCTGCATGTCTTTGGCTTGTGGGAGGAAACCAGAGTACCCAGAGGAAACCCACCAAGCAAATCACCAGGAGAACATGCAAACTACATGTGCACAGAGGCGGGAATTGAACCTGTCCCAGGGGAATCGAACACGGACCCTGGAGGTGCAAGGCACCTTGCCGCCAGCAAGTTAGTTTATAAAGAAAAAAAAATACACAATAGTTGATAAATGGAAGAAATTCATGTTTGTCTTGTTTGCACTGTCAATTTTACTCTCTATTTGCCGTTATACTGGTAAAATAAAAGCGCCATATCGCCATATAAAATAATTGTGCCATATCGGACCACAAGACCCTCTTCTGTTAATTTATGTTGTAAATTTATGTTGCATGTAGCACCTTGGTCCTGGAGGAACGTTGTTTCGTTTCACT
>JAOVVA010000001.1:33704784-33718361 GCA_028565275.1 Leiocassis micropogon
AATTTATTAAAAATCTTTGCTCGTCTTGCGGAACACTCGCAAACCGCATTACTCGCAATCCGAGGTTTCACTGTACTATACGTTACACTGAAACATTGCCATGATATGCAGTAACTATCTCAGTGTTTTGTTTTTCTTAAATCTTAAATGGTTCAGCGTGAAAAGTTGCCAGGAGAAAGTCATCTAATACAAAACGATCACGGTAAAACAGACACAGAAAAAAACAAACTTATTCAAATACGTTCTAATTGTAATCATTTATGTAATCTGTGATTGTTCTTATGCCACATGGCTCTGTTAATTTCTGAATTCTGATTGGTCAAAAGACTGCAAGGCACATGAAAATCAAAATTATTTCCCTGGCTCACAAGGCTGTCTATAATAAATCATTTTAAGTTGTCATGACAAGCCAATCACATCACATCTTTCTGTCATGTGATCCAAGATCCTAGCATAACTACCGGCTCCGCAGAAATAATTTCCCTGCTATAAGTCCATATATAGTGGATTTTTGGAGAATGTTAAGGCCTAGAAAAAAGACGTTAATACTTTGTTACTGCCATTGATACTCTATGATACAATATGTTTAAACATGGTGTTATTTCTATAGGAACAGCTTTCAGAAGGACTTGAGACATCCCACAGCAATACTTTTGCAACTATTACTGTTTTTAATAAGTTATTTACATAAGATTTAAGAAAGGAGTCACCAGTGTCAGTAAGGTTCCTCCCCCACCTAATTATAAATGGATATAATATCCTGTACACAGGGTTGCAGGTGGCCTGGAGCACATCCCAGAAGGGCACGAGAAAGAGTACACCCTGGATGGGGTGCCAATCCTTCGCAGGGTGCACACGCACACACACTACGGGCAATTTGGGAACGGCAATTAGCCTAATCTGCATGTCTTTGGACTGTGGGAGGAAACTGAAGTACCCCGAGGAAACCCACCAAGCACTGGGAGAAAACACAAACACACAACATGTAAATTACAACATGCAAACTCCATGCTCCATGAGGGTGGGAATTGAACCCGGACGCTGGAGGTGCAAGGCGACAGTTCTAACCAATATGCCACCGTGCCGCCCAACGCAATTTATTCCCTACTTAATACAAGATGTGTTCAATGTTGCATGTCGCTTTCCCTTAACACAAAACTCTCTTCAAGTACAGCTTTGCAAAATATGAAGATTAAAGTTTACTGGCAAATCAGTCAAAACCAGAAAGAGTCGAGGCAGAAGAATAAACAGCAAAGAGTGCGGGTGAGTCATGTCTGGATCGTGAATCTTCTCCGTGCCACAAATCAGATAAAAATCCATAACGTTACTCAGTGTCTAAGGGATTTCCTGTGACTAATTTATAAACAAGACTGAAAACAAGACTGTTGTATAAATGTCTGGCCACAATGAAAGCATGAATTTATAAACGTGATTTGAACGCATTGTTAACTGCAGTATGTTTACACGGATGATATTTCTCTTAATCCGAGTAAAATCATTCTGATTAGAAATTCCTACTTAACTGTTTACATGGACAATAATCTGATAAGATATGTTCTGTCATGCTCAGAGCAATTAAAATAAAAATATAAAATAAAATATAAGTTTTGTTTACATTTGCAAAGAGTTTCTGCTCACTGTAAAGTGTTTGATCTGCCAGAAATATAAGAGAAAAAAAGAGAAGATAAAAAAGAAGAAGAAGCCCATGTTCTTTTCTGACAAATCCCACCTCCTGCTTTATGATTGGCTACAAGAATTTAATCTTATCTACAGTATGACTGGTTAGGGCGGCACGGTGGCTTAATGGTTAGCACTGTCGCTTGGTGTGCTTGGTAAGTTTCCTCGGGGAATTCTGGTTTCTCCCGCAGTCCAAAGAATTGGTGTTCCCAAATTGCCTGTAGTGTGTGAATGACCATCGGGCATCAAGCTGGCAACCTGACCCTTTAAGAAACTGCCACAGAAACGATAGATATATCTCCAGGGTGAGAGTATCCAGTTGGCATGTGGATGGACCAAAATACCAACAAATGAATAGTTAGATGCTTTAGAGCATATGAAATGGTGGGGCTCAGTGGATGAAAGTAAAAGCTAGTGGGAGAGAGTTGTTCTCACTGTACTGAAATACTGAGTTTTTTCGTGCCAGTAAAAGCTGCAGAGTCCTGAACTGAAATGCTTTTCTCCCATAGGCAGCTCTGTGGTCATCATGTTGGTTTATCCTTTTTTAATAACAAATGCAGTCATCATAGGTGAAACACAGGGCTCAAACCAAGAGCATACATTCAAAACGAATAATTGGTTTAACAATCAGCCTAAACTGGCCAACAAGAAACACCTGTCAATCACATTTTCTGTTTTTTGGTCACTTGTGGTCTCTTTTTTTGGTCCTTCCCGCAGTAATTTCACAGGGCACAGTACAGTATGTTCCTCTTTTGAAAATATCTCCATCACAAGTAAAGTGAAAGTATATAAAACTCTAGTTAACCTCCCCAAAGGGGAAAAGAGAGAGTTCAAGATTTGATTCCGACTGCGGTGTAGGATCATCATCGGCATTTGGATAGTCAGTCTCTAATTAAAAACTGAATCGAATCAGTTTTTAATCAGTAGATTTATTTCTGCTTCCTTAAGGCATTGATCTATCCAATAACTTTCACTGTGTGTGGAAATCTCATTTAGTTAGCTTCTAACCGCATGTTTGTAAAAGCGCCTCCTTATGAACAGTAAAAAGATAAACACCATTTTCAGACTTTTTCTCATTTGGGCAAATTATTCTTCTCTGGCCCATAAGCTGTCTATAACAAAATGTTTAATTTCAAATTGTGACAAGCCAATCACATCACATTTTTCTGTCACATGATCCAAGTAGCATAACTACCGGCTTCACAGATTTACAGGTGCAATGAATAAAATAAATGAGTTCAGTAGATTTTTGGAGAATGTTAAGGCCAAGAAAAAAAATACATTGATACTTTGTTACTGCCATGTCACTCCATCATATTATTGGTACTAAATTTTGACATAATATTTGGTGCTTATTAATACCTTTGTGACGCAAAGAAAGCAAGCACAAAATATTCTATCAGATTGCAACACTTTATTTATTGTTGCAATTATTTATATATATTCCTCAAAACTGCAAAAATGGTTTTATCTCATTTTGCAGTCAAACTGTTCAGATTTTTGCAGAAAGAAAGTGAAAAGTAGATAAGACATTTTCACATTATTTGGTTAAATATATTTATTGTTTCCTAAAGGCAAGAATAAAATTATTATTACTATTATTATTTTTTATCTTTTTTTTTCTTTTTTTTAGGTATTACTTTTAAGTTGTTCATGGAATTTAGCACAGTAGTCATGATATTAGACTACTAACCAGAAGGTCACAGGTTCAACCCGAAACACCATCAAACTGCCAATGTTGGACCCTTGATCAAGGCCCTTAACCATCAACTGCTCAGATGTATAATGAGGCAAATGTAAGTTGGTCTGTCAAATATCACACATATAAATAGTTTTACCTGGAACACATAAATGCTTTTTTTAAACAACACAGATTATCTTTACCGTTCTGTAAAAAGCATTATTTGAACTACTTTTAAGTTGCTTAAACTAACAAACAAACAAACAACAATGGTATTTCTATTCTTATAGGACTTCTTATAAGACTTTGTAAAATTGCATCACTGCACACACTACCACTTTAACATGATTTCACTGTCCTGTTTCCTTTCACAAGTAGAACAAGGCCAGTGATATGTGAAACGCTGACTATGGCACTTCCTGTAGTCTCTGCCACATGCTGTCCTCTATCAGTCCAGCCAGAGCTGTGTCACACTGAACATCCTGGAGCATGTCGATGTGCTAATTTTCCTTCAGCAGTGAAATTTTGCTGAAGCCAAATAAGCCTAAGCTTTATTATTTATGGTTAAGACAACCAAGGGGAAAAAAAGCTACTAAGAATAAGTGATCTGAAGAACGATGTTTAAAGGCAAGATTCGTGCTTATCAAGAATTTAACCATAAGGCCTGAAAATAACTTCTGAAAACCCGTAACGAATAAAAGTTTGATGTTTAAAGGCTGAATGGAACTAGGCGAGAATTAAACCGGAAGTGCTAATATACAGGATTTGAAGCCTGATGTCCATCACAGATAAAGCAGCAGATTATAAAATTAGTATTGTTTCGTTAGATATCTTTAAACGCTCTGCATTCCAGCTAGAAAAAAAACAAATTCAGTCTCTTTAACTCCATTCACAAAGTAGCTCTTCTTATGTTTAATAAATTACCCTTAATGTACAATGTATAGAAATGTTCACTGGGACTAAAATATAAATCAATCATCACAGTTAGTTGGCTAGCTTGTTCCTAACAATAAACCAACACGTACAGTACTGTACGGTAAATGTCAATGTTTGTTCTCCCAATCTTATACTACTGTAGCTCAGACGCACAAAATCCCAGAATGTGATCACGTCTAAGACACTAAACTCATAGAACGGCTATAAATAGAAAGCAGTAGTAGCTATGATGATACAGTACGTAAATGAAATTTTAGTTAGAGGGATCAGTTTTAAAAAGGGGGCTGAAGACAAATGCACTCCACACTATTCTATATTTTAATTGTAAATACTTTGGAGAACTATTTATAATTTCCTTCAAAAAATTTTTCAATTATGTGCCACTTTGTGTAGGTCTATCACATTAAATCCCGATAAAATAAAAATTGACGTTTGTGGTTGTAACATTACAAAATGTGTTTTTTTTTTTTTTTAAGTTAAAAAAGGGTATGAATACTTTTGCCCGTCCCTGTATAGTGTGAACGATCTTGCTGAAAGTTCAAAGGCTTTATTTCAAATCAGGTTTTTAACAGGAATATTGCTGGAAAAAAAAAACCCTACATTCCACAGCCATTGATTGATACGGTTCAGCATTTGTTGGGAAAGCACGTAACAGTCATCACATATGAGACAAATCAACATCCAGCACTGAATCATACATTTTACACTACGATGAGTTTGATCAATACTGAATAAAGACTCATGCCATTAGAGACGCGTGCCACTGTGACAGTGATCTACTGTTTGATTCAAACGAGGGTTTGCTGTTGCTTTAATGCTTTAAGTTCGCAGGGAAATCTCAGTGGCAGGAAAATGCAATCCAACAAAAGGAAGGCAACTTATTTGTACGCCTTCATACGGAGGTGGGAATAACACTTGTATGTTTCTGTTTTCAGAGCTTTTGAAGCCTTTAAAAGCTATCCAGGTGGCATAATTCAGAATACAATAATAGCACAACTGTAAAAAAAAATAAAAAAAATGTCTAAGACATCTTGATCTGAGATACATCAACACAAAGATTGCTAATTTGAGCTCTTGATCTAACTGCACTACTTCACAGTTACAGTCATGTGGCTCCACAATGATGATGATGCACAGCATGAACTTTACTCAACTCTAACATCCCATGGTTCACCTCATCAGCTACCTGCTGAGCCTTTCATGAGCTGAATCGAGTGTTTAAGTGGGAAGAAATTACTGTACTTGTATCTAAAGAGTGCTGTATTTATCTTAATCAGAACTTTCCCAGTCCTCTCAACAATACGACTTGAACAAAAAAATGACACTGACCTGCTGTGACGCTGGGGCGGGTGTCTCCGGGCGTCGCCGTCTCCCAGGCGGCCCAGCGAGGGCGAGCGGCTGCGCGGGGGGTGCCTGGCCCCCCGGCCCATGCTCTTTACAGTGCCATTGGAGCTGTTCTGCATCTGCTGGGGCCTGCGGGGTGACAGGCTGCGCAGGGGCGAAGGCAACGGCGAGCGCGAGGGCGAGGGCGAGCGTGAGGGCGTGTGTGGCGCCGAGAGTTTGTTAACGTTCAGGTTGTTGTCACTGTTGGAGCGCAGGAGCACACGAGGTGCGGCCAGAGTGCTCCGGCCAGGCTGAGCCTGCTGAGGTTTGCTCCTGCCTGAGCTCACCACCGCTGCTGCCGGAGCCTCTCGGAAAGGCACTGAGAAAAGAGAAAGAGAGAGGGCGGGGTTTGTTATTAATAAAGTACAATGTACAGTATGTGATACCCTAAAACCTATTCCATATATACTGTATATACAGTACAGAAAAAGTCTTGCACCATCCCACATTTCTTCATATTTTACTTCCAAAGAGCCAGACTTTGTCATATTTTGAATGTTGTAATTGATATATGGAATTGATCTTTTCAATCCAGTCTCTGTTCCTGACCGGTTTCCTGAGCAGAGGAATGTTTTTCTGTTTGTCACACAGTGACCTATGAATCATTCAAGCATAAAAAAACAAAACATCTAATTTTAGGAATGAACCAGTGAGAAAAAGGTGCAGATGATGACAGATTAGTATACTGGTGATGCTGAATGCTGAGCGGTTGGAACAGATGAGAGGGGAAATGAGGTTGGTGCTGAGGTTGTAACATAAACAACCAATTACAGTAAATTGTATCTATGGGCTCTTTGCAGACTGTCGCAGAAAACTACTCTACCTACACAGTATACAGTACACTATATTGCCAAAAGTTCTACTTGTATGCTGCCTTCACATCATATGAACTTGAGTAACATCCCATTCTTAATCCATAGGGTTTAATATGATGTTGCCCCGCCCTTTACACCTATAACAGCTTCAACTCTTCTGTGTAGGTTTTCCACAAGCTTTAGGAGTGTTTGTGGGAATTTTTGACCATTGTTGTCTGACCAGAAGTGCATTTGTGAGGTCAGACACTGATGTTGGACGAAAAGGCCTGGCTCACAGTCTCGGCTCTAATTCATCCCAAAGATGTGCTATTCACATCATCCATGTCTTTATGTACCTTGTTGGAACTGGTGTTGGGTTGTTTTTCAGGAGTTTGACTCGGCCCCTACCTGCAGTGAAAGGAACTCGGTATACCAAGACATTTTGGACAATTTTTACAATATTTGGATAATTGCCACTGTTAACGGAGGCTCATTCCACAAATAATAAATATACAGAAATGCTAGCCTGTCAGTTTGTCTTTTTGTTACATAAGGACACATTTTGTGAGCTATCGCTTACTACAGAACAAGGAGATTTTAGAATAAGTGGATTAATACAAACATACTGTCTGATTTTCCCTACAGCCTGATTTGTCAGAGCTCTGATCGAGAAAGACGCCATATTTTCTGTTCAGACAATCTTTCTTACGTTTGCCCGGATGGCTGTGATATGATTTGAAGTCATATGGCCCTGCCACTTTATAATGATAAGGTAAGATCTCAGTAGACTCAGGAGACTCGTCTTATACTTGACAAGTCTAGCACTGTCACAAACTCCATCAAGTCGCACTCGTCCTCGCAGGTAATCCCAGCACACTTCCCCAAACTCTTCAGCTCGACTTTCTCGTGACATCTGAAATCCAGTCGAGATGTTCTCATGCCTCGGTCCAAGACTGGGTGAGAAATCCTGTGTGAATGCCTGATTAGCAGCTATATTTATGCCGCAGTCGCAACACGGAAGCAGGCCGTGGAAGAACTTACAGAACTTCAAGAACATTCGGCTATTTGAGGTCCCGGTGCACAAACCGCTCAGTTCTACAGGAACACCAAGGTAAAAATACCACTGAGATACAACTCCATAATGGTAATGGCGGTAATAAGCCATGGCTTCATGTGTGCGTGGTCGACATTATGCAGCCATTACCAGGCTGATGTTGCTGCATCTCACCGGGTTTCGTCATAACACTTTCATCTAACGACTCTCCGAACGACGAGATCCAAGTGTAGTACCTCTCTTTCAACCATGTAGATGCTGTCAGAAATGAGGAAACCCACAGTCTTGGAAAACAGCTTGAGAACCCACATATCCCACTGCTAATTCCATGGTGGAATTCAGCATTTCGACTCGTAATGATATTGACGCTAAAACTCTGTAATCAAGAGTAAGTACCGGGTGTTTTGTCATTATATGTGATGTTTCCAGAACATTGTGTGTTTGTTCCCATGGACACAAGGAGCTCTGGAGTGATCACTGGTGTGAAAACAGCTACATTCCCAATAACAAATAGGTCACCGCTGAACACGTTTGAACCCGTGAAGCTGAGGACGCCGTGTCTTCACATTGGCTTATAATTACGGTCATTACGAAATGACAGCTTGGAGATTTTACTCGGAGCGGTTTATGTCCTTGGATGTGGAAATTAGCTGCTGCTACGGTGAAGCACCCAGCACCAAACCGTACTGTATACCGTGATGGGTAAACGCGCTAGCAGTTACAGTAGCTAAAACATTTTGTTTGCAGATTAGCTGCTCTAAACCAGACATTTTTGATTTGATTAAACTGCAAAATAAATTCTATACACAATTAACCACAGCACTGTGCAAACGTCTTGAGCCGCCCATTTCATCATATCAAATGAAATTATGCAGATTCAATTAAAGCCAAAGAAAAAATGTTTTACTGTCATAGGCTGCAAAGTGCCTAAATATACGGATTAAAAAACGGTTGTTTATGTAACAATCTCAGCAGCAACATCATTCCTCCTCTTGTCTGTTCCAAACACTGAGCATTCAGCTTTACCAGTATACAGTACTAATCACAGTATACTTTCTCACTGGTTCATGCCTTTGTAATACTTGAATAATTCATAGCTCAATGTGTGGCTTAACAAACAAAAACATTCCTATAAATTGGACAGGTACGGGGACTGGACTGAAAATGATGGCCAAAAAAGTCCTCCAGGACAATTCAAGGAGGTCTGGCTCTTTGGAAGCAAAATATGAAGAAACGAGACGTGGTTTAAGACTTTTGCACAGTTTGTTTTGGTCTGTCCACGTGCCATCCGGCACATCAGGTGATGGATATTCGCCACCTTGGAGCTATATCCACTGTTTCTACAGTATGGCAGTCACTTAAGTTTCCAGCTTGACAGCCGATTATCATTCCTACACTACAGACAATTCGGTATTAGCCCAATCTGCATATCTTCTATGGGAGGAAACCGGCGTACTCTGAGGAAACCCACCAAACACGGGGAGAACATGCAAACTCCAAGCACACAGACCTGAGATGGAAACCGAACCCTAACCTTGGAGGTGCAAGACGACAGCGCTAACCACTAAAGCCACCGTGCCGCCCTTTTGCGCAGTACTGTAGGCAAACTTAACGAATTATTTTGCTCCTGCATGAAATTGGTCACTGCATGAACAGGTCACATAAGGTATTGAGATGTGTTCAATTTAAGTGATTAGCGTTTAGGTTTAAGAACATGAAGTTGGTCTAAAACTAAAAAGTAAAATTTTGTGGTTTGAAGTTCTAAAAAATATTCTAATTATTTACTGAGTCGTGAATTGTTTTTAGAGTTCAAATGAAAAAGAAAAAAAAAACGAACTCATGAAAGTCCATTATAGAATGTAAAAGTTTGACGTATTTCTCTCAATCCAGTTTTAGTCCTGTGAATGTGTGTGCCATGGATACATATGGTGTTGATTTATTTTCTTTTTAAGCAAATCCAACCTGAACTTAGACCTCATCATTAGTTCCATTTGAAACGTGTAATTAGCTGAAAGCAAATAACAGCGTATTAGTCGATCTTGCTGGACCGCCTTTGAAACGGCTTTTCATTAAAAATTTTTTTTAGATGTGTCTGAGAAGTATATAAAATAGTCTGAGCTCTGGAAATAACAAGATAATTAAAACAAGAGAGAATTTTGGCATATGCATAACGGAGATCATTAAAAAAAATGTTTTAATTATTTTGAACTGAAAGATCACTCCGAAAGCAACCTGAAACCAGAATAATTGCAGAATAATTCCTTTGTATCTCCTTGAGGCTCTAATTAAACACCCATTACAATTAGGTACAACGAGAAGAAAAACCTTATTACAGCAACACGCTCACACACACACACACACACACACACACACACTCACACACTCACAAACTCCTGCTCAGAACAAAGTGTCGTTCTGTTAAGTTCAAAATCCGTATCATGATCTCCATCATGATCAAAACCCGAGAAAAACTAAAGTTCTGGCATGAATCGTGAATCTTCAGCAAACTCGACACCGGCGTCCGGCGTCCTCTCACCTTCTTTCTTTAGAGCGTTCAGGATGGACTTCATGTCTCCTGCAGCTTTATCAGACTGACTGAAGAAAAGAGTTCCAAGCTGGAGGTTCTCGAGGTGAACGAGGAATGAACGAGGGATGATGGAGAGATGGAGGGATCGGGAGATCACTGCACACACTCGGCCCTCCACACATCCTGCCTTGTGTGACTCTCCGAGAGGAAGGAGCCGAGCGCATAAGCATCACACGTTCACTTCAAGCTCCCTCCCTCCCTCCCTCCCTCACACTCTCCTTCTCCCTCCCTTCCTCCCTATCTCTCTCTCTCTCTCTCTCTCTCTGTTACACTTTCTCCCTCCCTCCTGTCCTCTTTTTGTTCCATCTCTCCTCCTTCTCTTTCCTCTTTCTCGCTTTCTCCTTTATCCTCTTCACCTTTGCTTCCACATCTCTCCTTCTCTTTCGCTGCTTTTCTTGTCTCTCCACTTCACCTTTTTTTTTCTCTTCATTTTCACATCTTTACCCTTGCTCTTTCTTTTTTCCCCTCTGCTTCCACTCTCCTTATATTCTTTTTATACGACCTCTTCTCCTTCCTCTATCATTCTTATTTTTCCATCCCTCCAACTGTTTTTCCTCTCTTCACTTCCCAGAGCTTCTCTTACTTTTTTCTGTTTTAAACCTCCCTTCTTTCTTTTCCACCCTAATTCCTTCATCCATTTATTTTCAAACTTCTCTCTTCTTCATTTACCATCCCTTCTTTCATTGCTCTCTTATTATCATCTTCTTCTTCCTTTATCTTTTCTCATTCATTCTATCTTTTCCACCTCCTTCTTGCTTTTTTCCCTCTCCATCACTTTGTCATCATCCTCCTTTCCCCATTTCTTCTCATTTCTCTTCACTTCTCGCTCCCCCTTTTCCCCTCTTCTCTCCACGCCCCCTGCTTTCTCACTCATTTCTTCTTCTTTTCTCTTTCTCTCCATCTGCCTTTCACTCCTCATTCTCACTTCTTCTTCCACCATTTCCTTCTCACCCCAGTCTCTCCAAACATATTCTCTCATTTTAACTTATTCTCTTCTCTCTCATTCTACCCTTCTATTTCTCCGCTGTCTCCTGCAGTCCTTCTTTTACTATCCTGCTCTCTTCCGTTCCCACCTTTTTATTTCTCAATTTCTCCTTATTTTGTTTCTTCTGTTAAGTTTTTTTCTCATTCTTCTTCTTCCTTTCGCTTCCTCACTATTTACCATGTCCTTTCTTTTCCTCCTTTACTCATCCCTTCATCTTTTTTCTTTCCTTTCAAGTCTGTCTTTTCCCCTCAATCACTCATATTATTTTTCTTTATTATCAACCCCATATAGCCCTCCATTCTCTTAATCTTTTTTATTTCAGTTTCAAGCTTCCATTCACCTTTCACACTTTACTTTCCCTCTTCTCGCTTCCCATCCCAACATGCTCCTTTTCCTTTTTTCACTTTCATTCCTCTCTCAATCTTGGTCTCTCTCTTTTTACATCTCTTTTACCCTTTACTTGCACTCTCAACCTTTCTGATCTCTGTTCTCTTAACCTTCTCTCCATTCTTCCATCTCTGTTTCTCCTTTACACATTCTTTCACTCTTGCAATTTTTTTCCACCATTGCGTCTTTCTTTCAATTTCTCATTTTCTCATTGCTATCATTTTCTCTCTTTTTTCCATCCCTTCCCCAGAAATGTCCATGTAAGCCGTCATAAGAACTTTCTATATTTCCGCTCAATCCAGAAGGAAGCGGAAGTACGCTAACGTGCACCAGAAGTTCAACGGAGAAGTTCACTAAAGTTCACCCTGTCTCAGCTTCACGCGACGGCGTGAGGAGAAGTCGATTGCACACTGATGCAATCATCTGAAGAACAACGCAAGGCGGCGTAACAAGCAAATGAACGTGTGCTGGAATGAAAAGGTCTCGGGAATAATTTAACCCTTTCTCCTCCTTCACACAGCTGTAGATGCACAAATTAAAAGAGAGAGAGAAAGAGAGAGAGAGAGACAAACCCTAAGTGTTGCTAGGCAACCCATGGATGGATGTCTAAATTAGTCAGTGCAAGTTGCCTGGTTGTGAATTCTCCATGTATGTGGGCTGTCCTTTCACGCTAGCAATTCACAACCTCTCTCTCTCTCTCTCTCTCTCTCTCTCCCTTATTTCTTTCTCTCTCTCTACCTCCCCCTCTCTATAGTTCCTTTTTTAACAAGAGAAGAAAAAAAGCATGGTGGTAAAGAAAGGCCTTCTTCCTTTTTAAAATCTGTGCCAGGCTGTGATGTCACATGGGCAACCTATTTTTATTTAGTGATTAATGCACAGTAGCTAATTTCGACTGAATGTTGCAGACAGTGTGAACAGTAACTCCCAAACCATGACAACTTAAACAAGCAGTGCAGCTACATATACTGTGTATGCAGCTACATGCTATATATACAGTACTGGTGCAAAACCTGGCATTAAAATGAAAACAAACAACAAAAAAATATATATATATAAAGTAAAGTCTTGCACTTAAAAAAATGTAAAAAATAAATTTAAAAAATCACAGACGCTCATTCGCACACTGCGGGCAATTAGGGAACGGCAGTTAAGCTAATCTGCATGTTTTTCAGATTCCACCAAGTCCACCAAACACGGGGAGAACATGCAAACTTCATGCATTTTTGTAAAATAAAATTTAAATTTAAATTTGCTGAAACTTTATTTATGTCTTACCTATATTTATCTTACTTCCTGATTTGGTTCACTACTGATCCAGCTTCACCCTGAACTACGGTGGCCGAGAAGTGAGAAACAAAATAACAAATTCAAAAACAAAATAACAAAACAGAAAACAAAATAACAAATCAGAAAACACAAGGACAATTCAGTCAACCCGGAAAAGGTAGTAATCTTACTTCGTGATTTGGTTCACTATTGACCTAGCTCCACGCTGAACTACAGTGGCTGAGAAGTGCAAAAGAAAATAACAAAAACAAAATAAAAAATTCAAAAACAAAATAAAACCCGAAAACATAATAAATTGAAAAGCAAAATAACAAAACTGAAAACAAAATAACAAAATTAAAATCAAAATAACAAATCAGAAAACACAATGACAAATCCGGAAAAAAGACAAATTAGAAAACACAACGACAATTCAGTTTAGACAATAGTTTGCGAATAAAAGTCTTACCACTGATTGGACCAAAATTCTCATTTTACAGAACGTATGCTTTACTGTTTAGTATGTTTTAATTTACATTTCTTATAACATTAGGCTCATTATATGTTTTTTTAGGTTTGTAAGTTTGAGGTTTTTAAAGTAATCACAAATTCAAATCCACTTTTTCAGAGTTTGACAATTTATTGTTATAGTTTGTTAGGGAATGTGAAAATTGTCATAAATAGTATTGTAGAGCTGTAATGTATCATGCTATAATATTTTTGTCACTCTACAAGGTCCTGGTTATACAGTATATATATATATATATATATATATATATATATATACAGTCATGTGAAAAAATTAGGACACCCCTTGAAAGCATGTG
>JAOVVA010000001.1:33746472-33760679 GCA_028565275.1 Leiocassis micropogon
TTTTTTCATGAAGGGTAATGGATGGAAATGGTGTGTCTTGTGACAAGTGGCATCTGCCGCTACAAACACTGTAAACTGACACTATAAACATAAAAGTTATTGAGAATATTGAGATTACTAAAATAATTCTATATGTTAAAAAGAAAAGGAGAACAAAGCCAGACACCTTGCTTTAGCTGTTTCAGCAGCTATTGCTAGCACTGCTATGAAAACCCTGTGCCGACTGACGTCGCATGCCGGTGCTGACGGAGTGACTGACTGATGCATTTGAGACAAAAAGGTGCCTTAGTTCCAATCTGACCATTCTCATTCAAACACAGCATATAAGATATATATCCTGTCTAGGACCACATGTGACAGTGACTCAAATGCAATTTGAAAAACATCAGATTCGTCTGGATTTGAGTGAGTTCTGGCCGGTAATGTGAACGTTCCTTTGTTGTATATACGGCCAAAACAACAAAGTTCTGCCTGAAAGCTTCATGCTCCTGAGTCAGCTGTTAATGAGCCTGAATTCACGCATATTATTGCTGACCCCAAACAAAGCAAAAAATAACCTGTTTGAAGGTTATATAATGGCCCGGCTGTGAAAAGCACCTTGTTTTGAAAGGAAAGTGACAGGTCTAATGGAGCATTAAATGAATCCATCATAATCCCACCTGAGATTGGTATCAAGGGAATGAACTGAAATCAGTCAGGGATGAAAAAGGGGAAGAACCTGGGTGGTGTTCACAGTACAGCTAAGAAAAAAAGGTGTATTTAAAGTAATTTAAATGTAATGTGTTGGAAACTAGTTTAATGTGAATATAGAATTTAATGTAATATTTTTAGGGTGTGAACAGAAAAACATAATCATAGCCCTGCTTCTTTTGTTACATGTCACAGTGTTGCAAGTTAGCCGTGTCTGACTTTAAGGTTGCATCATTCATAGATTTCTAGACTGCTGTGTGCAGCACATACTTAGGTTTAGCTGTGTGTGTGTGTGTGTGTGTGTGTGTCCTTCCTCTGGCTGTATAGACTGCATACTTGTTTTTTCTTTTGTGAATGACACGAAGGAAACCCTGAAGGAGACATTTTAAGCCATAAAATGCAATTTATGTTGATAATAAACTGTTTTATGTGCTTTTATATCTAAGAAAAATCTCTTTGCTTGTTAAGAAATACAGTAGCCTATATATACTACTTATAGTCGATGAAACACAATGCATAACCTTTTGTACAAAAAATGCAATATATCTGAGAAAATGTGACCATGTACAGGAAAAATGTCATAATAGTAGGCCAAGTTATTTTATTTATTGTCTTGAGTTCACATAAACTAGTCACTGTAGAAAACTAGCTGGCTAGTTAAATGCTAGCAATTTGGCTAGCCTTTGTCACGTGAAGAGACATGCTGGGATTAATGAAAATACGTTCTTTTTTCTTTACATAAGCATCTTTTTAGTGGTGTCTTTAGCGGTAAGTTAACATGTCAACTTAAAAACTGCTGTGATATAAAAGGAATAAAACACTCTTCGCTTTATCCTGCGTACAGGGTCACGGGAGGGCCTGGAGCCTATCCCAGGAGACTCAGAGCACAAGGTGGGATACACCCTGGACAGGGTGCCCATCCATCGCTGCCACATCATACTCATCTTGTGTTATTTATTCTTTTATTATTTATTATTACAACGGATGTCCTTCCTTATACAACCCTCCCATTTTATCCAGGCTTGTTGACTGGCACTGCATCCAGTTGCTGGGGTTTGGTCATTGGTTGGGAATTGAACCCAGGCCTTCCGCATGGCAGGTGAGAAACCTACCACAGAGCCACCTTTGATGTTACTGTATATTCCTTAATTATGTTAAATGGTCATTGGACTTTTTCAATCAGATTATTCTCTTGGACTTTGTCCCTTTTTATCCTAGGGGCACCACATTGGATTACTTGATTCACAAGATCTGGCACATGTTTTACATCAGATACTGTTCCTGTTCCTGAGACCAGCAGTGCATGCAGTGGCAGGGTGGTATATGGGGGGAGTAGGGTTAAGTGTCTTGCCCAAGGACTCAACAGTGGTGATCCGGCAGTGGTGGGGCTCAAACCCCTGATATCTGATACTAAATACAGCAAGTAATCTCATACCTTGCCCTTAACACACAGCGGTTATTAATTATAGAGACATTGTGAAAAACATCTTTTGTTTACGTCTCAGCTGATTCATCGTGAAAAACATATTCCTCAGTAATTACAGTGAAACTAAATAGAAATTGTCATAATTGCAAGCCTAAGACCGATAAAGACTTACTATTTCCTATTGTGTGCCTAATTACCTTTGGACACACTGGAGTCATATGAACAATGTTTTGATGCATCATTAGGTGCTAGTTAAACTAGAACTAATAAGATATACAGTGTCAGTTTGAAGGGTTCAAAAAGCTTATGCCACATTATTCAACCCTAGTGGCCAGCTCTCACCAAGTTACATAGAACAGTAGAGATCCCAGATGAACATTACAGACTTATCAACACTATTCATCATACTGTACTGTATACTAGAACCATTATAAATGGTTGTGCAGCCTGTACTGCATCTCAAAACTGGTGTAAAACCCATGAGCAGTATTTTCTCACAGATGAATGATGTACCTCCGGTGTCTGAGTCATGGTAGTTGGGGTCGAGACCTCGTTCCAGCAGCTTTGTCACTTTATCCACCTGATGTTGCTGGATGTGTTCTAGAAACTTCTTCAGGTTGGCCTGAGAGAGAGAGAGAAAGAGAGAGAGAGAGAACAATGTGTGCTGTATGATGTCAGTTATGCGGATTTTAAAGGTGCCATATTATTCTTCTTACACATTTTAAGACAACAAGTTTTTAATTTACTACTCCAGCCAAAAAACCATGCATACTATAATTCCTGTAATTCCTTTTATTTTATTACAGGTTCAGATACACTGTTTTAGAGCCTGTAGTTGTAAATGCTAAAGAGCTGCTGCCCCATGACCATTTGTCAAAGTGTATTTTCTTAATTAATCAGGATGCAAGATGCGAGCAGAGAAGGGCTACGCAAATGTCTGCCTTTTTATGATCTTGCCTGGAATGATGTCATACCAAGTGGCAAATTTAATTTATGGACAAAAAAAAAAAGAGCTGGTTTAATTTTTTTCTCCTATTGTGTCATCATGCACACACAACGACCTGCAATGATTAAAAAAAAATGCTTAATAGGTGCCCTTTAATGTCAAGTGATACACATTTAATTATTTATTATTCTATTTTTTTTTTTTCTCATAAAAAGTCATGGGCAGTCATGGCAGTAAATTTGATTGAGAGACACAAAGGAAGAGAAAGAACAGAAAGACAGTTAGAGACAGTTAGAGACAGCCGGGAACGAGGGCCGTTTAATGAGTCAAACCGATTGAAGTGGCATGAAAGGACTGGGTGCTAGATTAAGTGAGCGAGTGACTGATTGACTGAGTGACTGAGACACAGTGTGTATAGTGACTGAATGAGTGACCGAGTGAGAGTGAGAGAGAAATTGGGAGTGAACAAGCCCTCTTTTTACCCACCAGCCCATGTGAGCCCAGGGACATATATGCCGTTTTACCAAACCCAGTTAAAAATAGACAGCGGGAGACAGCTCCCAGTATAGATAGGGGAGGAAGGGGGAATGGGGTGGGAGAGCGAGAGATAGACAGGGACCACTGGAGACCGCACCCTCTGATCATTTTGCTGCCAAACACACATAGATGCCCACACACACATTCACATACAGTACACAAACCTCCCAGAAGAACGATATCATCACCTTGCCAAACAAGACAGCAGGTCAGAAAGATCTCTACATTCTGTATATAATAAGGAAGAAAATCTAAAGAGCTTTTAATAATTAACAAACTTCATCTCACAGTACAGTGAACAAACAAAACCAACAAATTCCCCACTTAAACAAATCGATAAGAACTAAAAAAAAAATATATATATATAAAAAAATAAGCAGACATGGACAAACATACCTTCAGGCTGGACAAACTCCTCCATAAGACACATCCATAGGATATATTTATACTGTAATATTTGTAACCTGCTTAGCGATCATAGTGCTAATTTGCTGCTTGCTTGGTCTTGATTTCCTTTGTTCCTGTGGAACTATGCGCCATGCCAAATGTCACAGGGGGCACTGCTATTGCTAGCGCAGTTTAAATGGTGTTTAACGGGGTGAAAAAATTCAATGATTTCATACAATGTGTACTGTAGTGCTCAGTTACTGTAGAATGATCTAATCTAATCAGGCATGCACCAAAATACTTCTGTATTCTGGTCCATGCCTGATTAGATTAGATTAGATTAGATTAGATTCAACTTTATTGTCATTGTTCAAAGTACATGTACAAAGCCAATGAAATTCACTAAGCATCTAACCAGAAGTGCACAAGTGGGCTATGGATGATAAATAACAAATGTAGTAAGTGTGCGTATGGGTCTATATGTACAAGAGCGAATATGTACAGAAGGTGTAGTAGGTAATCATCATAGGGTACATATTGAATGGGAATAAACTCTATAACCTTGCAAACATTGATTGTGCAGTGAATATGTTGTTTATGTGATGATGTTCGATAATTCATACTCCACACTTTCTGCGCTGACAATAACCAGACAAGATCAACATGTTTTCATTGTCATAATCCTGTCAATAACAACAGAAAACACAATCAACCGAACAAACGAATCATTTCATAATATCCGTGGAAAACTCTGTGAATAATCCCCCCTTCAGAGTGTAGCTTACAGACCACTACAGAAGACAAGAACAACAAATTCATCTTTTAGCCACATCGATAAGAACACAACAACCTTTGCTAAGCCAAAATACTCCAAGCGATGTCTCTGTACATTTCATTCCAAATCCACCAAAATTGTCTATTTAACCCTATTCATTGATTGGAGGATTCTTCAGGGTATTTATCAGACTATGCCAGTAGTGTGGCTTAGTGCTTAGCACTGTAATCTTGCACCTCCAGGGTCCGGGGTCAGTTCCTGCCTCAGGGTCTGTCTGCATGGACTTTGCATGTTCTTCCCGTGTTTGGTGGGTTTCCTCAGGGTACTCCGGTTTCCTCCCACAGTCCGAAGACATGCAGAATAGGCTAACTGGCATTCCCAAATTGTTCGTAGTGTGTGAATGTGTGTGTTTACCAGAGGTCTTACCCTGGTCATAAAAATGGGAATAAATACAATGGTCACCAAAGGCTGGACGACAGAGGTTCTTAGATGGATGGATGGATGGATGGATGGATGGATGGATGGATGAATTTTTCAGACTGCACCTGCAAACAAGATCTGAAATAGTGTTGTTTATTCAGGATAGGATATAATAAACATACAAAAACCTACATTACATTCACTTTTACAGCATATAGCAGATACCCTTATCCTTTTGACTCACAGAAGTGCTTTAAAGGTTCTATCAATAAATACATCCTCATACTAGTTTAATAGGTTATTGACTTTGAGTATTATCAGTCAAAACCTTGTTGAGGAGTTGTTGTTGTTTTTTTTAACCCAAGTACTTAAGGAAACAGTAGATAAAACCAATACCATAGTTGTGTGCAGATTGGTATGTATGCATCAGTCAGTTTGTTTAAATGATGTCATGTTAGTCCAACTGCAACCAGCCAACTTCTTTCCTTTCCACTGCTCCCATCAAGGGGTCGCCACAGCGGACCATCCGATCTGCACACAACTTTGACACTTCCTGACGTGACCTTTCCATTTCAACTGAGCTTGGGACCAGCACTGCATGCAGCTGGCTGGGTAGCATATAACGACCGACAGTGGGGCTTGTACCCGGATTCTCAAATCCCCAAACCAACAACCAAGAGCATTAGCCGCCCAAGCCACCACTCCCCCCTACGTCATATTAGGCCAACTAAAACTTTATAATAGACTTTTATAATAGATGTAAGCATGTTAGACCAACTGAAATTGTAAATCAAACTTCTCCAAGTTGAATTAGCATACCCATGTAATGCGGTTGGGAGTCAAACTACACCCTGAAATTATAGGTCAATCGTACACAAAAATCAGTCTAAGTGCTCTGCGCACGCTCCACAGTTTCTTCCCCGGGCTTCAAAAAGCAGAAGTAATAGCAGACAAAGACGGGAAGAATACTATGGTGTGGTCTGCCTTTGGATAAAACCTTTAACATAAGGGATAGTGAGCATGTCATTTGTACAAAAAAAGTAAAGCATAGAGCAAGTACGAAATGTACAGCGTTGTAAAGTTTTCCATGTTTTCACTGCTCAACATGCTACCAGTTTGCGGCTAGCTAAATTGTTTGTCAAGTGTTTGATCTGGGAATACAAACAAGCTGAAAGAAGGAATATCGCCACCTCTTGTAGTGGAGTTGGAAACATTTTGGTCAATAAATTGATTTGCCTGCTGTGCTTGATAATAGGACAAGGACAGTAGTCCAATTAAATGTCCTAGTAGAGCTACAATATGAACATATAACTGTGCAGATAAACGTAGTGAGTGTTTTAAATCTGATGTGGGCAGCTACAGGAAGTCAATAGAGGCAGCAAGGAAATGGAGTGGTGTGGGAAGATTTAGTAAGGTTGAAAGCAGCTGCATAGTGGATCAGTTGCAGAAGATGAACAGCACACAGAGGCAGACCTGCCAGGATTGAGTTTCGAAATGACAAGAGACGGAGCAAGATTCCATAAAGTAACTGGACACTTAGGCCACTCTTACATATGTATGAATTCCACAGCATTGGAAAACAATGTGAACCCAAGTGCTATTTATTTTATTAAGATTCCAAAAGCACACTTTCCAGCAAACATTTCACAAAAATGTTTTAAAAGTAAACTGCATGGCTGAAAACTTCACCACTGAGAAGTTAATAAGCATAGTACTTTAAGAGCCTTTGATTGGGCAATTAGTGTACTGAACAATAGGCTTTAGCTGGCAACAATTATTTGAACCCTAACTGATGCAACGAGTGGCTTCTCATTTCTTAAACAACCATGTCAACAGGTCATGGAATAGATGTTCCTCTGTTTCAGAAACAAAGCAAACAACTAAGGAACTTGCTGAACTTACTGGAATTTGGTTAAGAACTGTCCAAAATATTATTAAAACATGGACGTTAGACTTGTTAAACTCTCAGCTTTATGGAGGTAATGTGCTGGGAAAAAAAAGCACAAATGATTGTAATTGGCGATCACTTAAATGCTGGGTGAAGTTGCAAATCACAGCTATGTTTAATGGGGAAAGTACAGTAAGAGCAATGTCACATATACACACACATCATGAGAACTTACAGGATTGGGACTAAACAGTAATCTGGCCATAGGAAAACCACTTGTTAGTGAGACTAATCAGAAAAAAAGGCTTAAATTTAATGATTAGCTTAAACATTGGATGTTGATGCAATAAAAAACAATGTGGTGCGTCATTGTAAGAAACGAAGCCCATCATGCATAGTTCCCACTGTACAAGCCTCTGGAGGCGAGGTTATGATCTTGGGTTTGCTTCAGTCGGTCAGGTCTAGACTCAGCAACATTATGTGTCAAGAAAATGAAGTCAGCTGACGACCTGAATGTACTGAAGACCAGGTGATCACATCAATGCTCGTTTTTCCCCTGATGGCACCACTATATTCCATTTGACTCAAATTGTGAAAAAGTGGTTCTGAGATCATGACAAATCATTTCCACATATGAATTGGACACCACAGAGCCCTGACCTTAACCATTGAAAGTCTTTGTCTGGTCTTTTTTAAGGATGACATCATCTCATGGAAAATTCTGCTTTCAATTAAATTCAATTAAAAACATTCTTAACAAGCGGCATTATCCAAAGCAGCTTATTATATAGGAATCCAAATTCTTGATATAAATTGAAAAATGTAAGAAATGCATAGATTTTCAGGGTCTCCGCACCACACTGAATACAGGGACATCCTGAGTACAGTTGTCATTTGATGGTAACTGAATTTCAGTGCAGCACAACTGAAAAGTATAATAAAAGAAACATGCAATGTGACTGGAAATTGCATTCTGACCATTCAGGGTTTTTTATTTTATTTTTATTTTTTTTTATTTAAAAGCAATATCCCTGGGCACATTTCTTTACTGAAGAGATCAAGCGATGAAAAAGCAATATAATGTGTTCTATCTTAAAATGGAATTGCAGAGTAAAATGCAAGGCAGCGAGGTCCGCTTTTAAAGGTGAATGACATTTATGAATTCAGTGTTTAAATCTTAAAAAGCATTCAACCTTTGTTTTTTTTTTTTTTTTCATTCAAGAGATTATAAATTGAAAGAGAAATGAACAGAACAAGGTTGTCACTGATGAATAATAATAGCAAATGTGTGCAATGCATTTCATGTATGCAGTGAAATTTTCCCATACAGAATTTTATCCATATTCCCAATAAAGAGGGATGATTTATATAAAACTACACTAAGGAGATATTAGTTGCCCAATATGGCCATAATTATTTCAACCATAATAATATTATTACATAAGATAGAATGAAGATAGAGTGGGAGATACCAAGATTAAGCAAGGTATTAAGCAAAAACTCTTTCGTTTAGCATTTCATCTGATTGGCTAAAAGTGTATTAGATTACTTATTGAATATCAATGATTTTTCAAATGAAAGGGTCTTTTCATTTTCTAGGTCGTGGATATGAAAAGATGTGACATTTCTAAGAAACTGGAAGTGGGTTGAAGCAAATATTGATCTTTTTGTAGTGGAGTTGGACAAGCTTCCTCTATTCACGGAGATACATACAGTGCTGTGCAAAAGTTTTAGGCACATGCAAATAACTGCTGTAGAGTACGAATGTCTTCAAAAAAACGTTAACATTAAAAAAATAGTATAAAAGAAGTAAACAGTAATGAATAAAATTATGGCAATAGTTAGTTTGGCGATCTAAAAATAAATTCTTTATATATTAACTGTCAATATATTAAATCATTTAGTGTTCTGATTTTATAATGGTAATATTCCTCATTGCTACACAAGAAAAAAGTTCAAAAATGTATTTAAAAAAATATTCACAATACACTAATATATTGTATTCATATATTACAATATATTGAAAAATACATTAGGAGTTGCTGCTTTTCATACACAGAGAAATATATTCAAATATATTTGTATTTTTATTGTATATATGTATGTACAGTGAAACCTCGGATTGCAAGTAATGCGGTTTGCGAGCGTTCCTGCAAGACGAGCAAAAACTTTTAAATAAATTTCGACTTAAAAAACGAACAAGTCTTGGTTTACGAGTACTGAGTATCACAACTGAGCCAATGGTTTTTCTCTCTCTTGCGCTCCGGAATTGTGGGTAATCGTCTCCCCGGCTGGGTCTTAGTGCACGTCTCTTACTCTTACTCTTATGTATAATCAACATCCGTGCACGTGTGTAATGTTTACTATAACACTGTGACCGCATGTGTGTGTAAAACATATTTTATCTTGTGTTTGTAAGCGCATGTACAGCGCGCGTGCACTGTTTATTATAACACGTGTGTGCGCATGTGTAAAGCAAAAGAAAGTCTCATTAGAGAGGTTAAAGATCCATTTTCTCTCTCCCTGTCGTTATGTGTGTGCGCGCATAATTTGACACAGTGCCCCTTCACACACCTTTACACCCCCCCACACCCCCTCTCAGCCTTAGACACACACACACACACTCTGCTCTACACAGAAACACTGCTCTGTCGTGATTCTTTTCAAAGGTAAAGTGCAGGTTCATTTGTTTGTTTTACTTTACAGCAGTGATTCCGTTAGTATGCGCTCGTGCGAGTGTCATTAGCGATGTTCCTTGCTAATTTTTCCAACAAAACAGTCTTTCCATTAATGTGAGTGTGAGTGTGTGTGTGTGTGTGTTTGTGTGAAATTCCAATAAAAGAGGAGAAATGTTTACTGTGTAAGATAAGAAGGGGGAGACTGATTCCTTCTCTTACTTCACAGAGACACACACACACACACAGCGCCTGCGCGCATAAACGGAAACACTTATCTGTCGGGATTTATTTTAACTTTTTTTAAAGATAAAGATAAAGGTTAATTTGTTTTATTTTTACTTTATATTTTGTATTAATTATTTATTTATTTTTTGGGCTGTGGAACGAATAATTTGAGTTTCCATTATTTCTTATGGGAAAATTTGCTTTAATTTACAAGTGTTTTGAAATACGAGCCCACTCCCGGAACGAATTATGCTCATAATCCAAGGTTCCACTGTAATTTTATATTCAACAATATACTTCATAATACATTGAATTTGATTAAATATATCTATTTCTTTATATATATTTTTTTACAATATGCTTATATGATAATGTAGTTTAAACAAAATGGACTTTATATGCAATAATCAGAGCACACTGACAAAGTAAAATTGTGTATATAATTCTTAAACATGCATAAAGTTAATAATGTCAAAAATGTTTCAATAAAACAATTGTAAGTATATATACATACGTATATACATCATAGGCTTGGTTCATGGTCTTTCCTTAAAGGTCTCATATTTAACTATTTTTAATAACACAGGTCTCAGAGTACCACCAAATTGTGTGTGTTAATGCTAGGGCGGAAATTCCCTCATATAATGTACCGTAGTTTTTCATATCTCACACCTGCGTTTCACATTTCTTCCAAATGCACAGTTTCAGTGTAATGAATAAATGAGCTGCTACTGAGCCACACCACTGACGAGAACAACAGAGCTGAGCAAGAAGGCGGGGGAGGGGGATCTTCTTATATGAGGTCACAATAGGGGGGATCTAATTGGCTTGTTTAAACTATAGACAATACAAAAAGAAAAAAAGGAATGAAATGTTGTTGTTTTTTTCTCTCATGTTTTTTTTTTTTATTTATCCTCGAGACCAATCTAAAAGTAAAATTTGCATAATAGGACCACTTTAAAGGCTAGTGTCTTCCAGAGCAGACATCCACCACCTTATTAAGGGAGTCCTGCTAACAGAGGCAGAATAAGATCGAACAGGCCAAGCAATAGAGCATGACCACAAGAAAACAAAGCTCAGTCCTACTGCAATGAAAGACCCTTGCAATTAAACCTTCACATCAACTTGAGGCATAAAAAGGACGATTCGCACCGGTGACCGCCTCTGGAAGGAGCTGGGAATCAAAGCGTATGTAAATACAGTACAGGAGCTTGATACATTATTTATGAATCCTAGAATTGAAATGAGATATTCCTTTATACTTGGGTCCTTATGAAGGTTTTTTTTTTTCTCTTCTTGATTCCTGACGTTCCAATACAACCGTCTCCGCATGCGATTAAACTTATTTACCTTAATCAAAATATGCAGGATTCGTTTTAGTGCTGATGATAGCACAATTTAATGCCGACATCACCCCGTTAACTGACGGATGCATTTCATAACTTGATGCATTATGCTGTTCAAGACAACTCTGCATAATAAGACAAAAGATGTTGCATAGTTTTGATCTAATCACTGCAAAACATGCAAGGACTCAGTGTGTATTTTAGACCTAAACGTGTAGAATCAGCTTTCTGCTTATTAGGGGGGAAAAAAGCATCAACAATGGTCAAACTGAAGATATTGAATTTGCGTCGGGGTAACATGATCCACATATAACGAAATCTCACCTGCGTATGAAGCTTTTCAATCTGCTTTTCATTGACGTTGGCATGCTGGTACACTCGGCTCTTGTAGCGAAACTGAGAAAAACAAAAGCAGGGAATGAACAGCAAGACACATCCATTAATGCATTAACTCCCACAGCCTGGACAAAAAGAATTTCATATCCTGCTGCGTGTTACTGTAGCTGCATATGCAATGGAAGTGTTACACCTTACAACATTCAAGTCAATACTGTAATTACAGGCTCATGTGCTTTTTTAATGACTCCCAACAGGCATGAAGGACAAACAAAATAAAGGACAGATTCCATCAACTTGGTACATAAATATTAGAGGGGAATGAATTTAATAAGAAAATATCAGTGATGCTTTTAGCAACAGCAGAAACACTACATACAGTATATGAATGCACCATTAACCAAAGTAAGTTTATTTGATTGTGTCAGATTGGAACTGGATTTCATTAGGACCCAAGATCTTTAGAGTAAAAAGATGATTGGGCAAACAATCCTGGTTTGGGCATTTCCAAAAATTTGTGATAAAGGTCACACAAGGCATGTAGAAATGATATTTAAAAAAACAATCAGAAATATTCAAATTAATGATAAGGATGAAAACAATAAACAAGTGGTTGTTACAGTGGCGATATTGTCGCCACTTTAGTTTGTAGGTTTATAGGTTTGAAATGAGACCTCTTAGGAAAGTGGGATTTTTTTTGTGGGGTAGAGTTTAGTGTGAGTTTGTGTATGTGTGTGCCCTGTGATGGATTGGAACCCTGTCCAGGGTGTACCCCGCCTCGTACCCTAAGTCTTCTGGGATAGGCTCCGGGCCCCCCCCCGTGACCCTGAATACAGGATAAAGCGGTGTAGATGATGAGTGAGTGAGTGAGTGAGTGAGTGAGTAAAGTTTAAGGTTTAAACTAAATTTCTATTCAAGGTTGTGTGTTTAGACTGGAAGTGCAAGTTACAGTTGGGTTAGGGGTTCGGGGTTAGAATACAGAGCGATTAGAAATACCAGGGATGGGGTTATGGGCTAGGTTTTAGGAATTAGATTAAAAGTGCAGACACATTACAAGCTAAGTATTTATAAACCCCCCCAAAAATACATATCTTTAATAAAGAGACTGTTTATGCAATTTGCACTAAGTAACTAAAACCTGAGTAACCATAACAACTAAAAGCATTGCTTTATTAGCATGTAACTTCAAATTTCTTAATGAGTCTGGACTTTTTCTTTTTTTGTTTATGAAGTGAAGCATCGGTACCTCGAGGGTAGGTACATCCTTGCTAGCTGGGAACCCGTGGTCTCTCAGGAGCTTCTCCTCCTCCAGGAAGGTGCTTTCTCTCCCATCCACAGCCGGCTGGAAGAGGCCATAATTCAACACGTCTCTCAGACTCTGTGTCAGTGTGCAGAGGATCTGCTGTTTGGCTGCCCAGACCGTACAGTCAGCCTTGAACCTCATGGATCTCTGCCAAAACAATATCAACACACAAAAGGTTCAGTGAGGCTAAAGTGGCTGTACACATGGATTAAGGAGACGACAATGGCCGGCCAGATTTTTCCAGTCTGTAGAATTCCAATGTGAATGAACTAGGTCGATCTTTTGTATAAACCATAATAATTACAGACAATGCTACTGTCATATTTTAGACATTTTTTGGCAGATTGTCAGACAGACCACACTTTGTGTCTTCTTAACCTTTTTACTTTTTTTTTGGTATCTGGTCATAGAAAAAATGTATTTAGATTAAGAATTATGTGTGTGGGAAGATCCATTAAAACATATAGTGAGCATGAGCATTTTATTCTAAACCACTCGTTGATGGGAAAAGAGTTTGTAGAAATAGTTAAAAGGTTAAAGCTAAAAATAATCTGATCAGCTTTAATGTAATCAGTGATATTATTATATTTTTTCATCGTCAGCCAAATACACTCCCTGTTCGATAATTGGAGAGTGAATCACAGATGAGAAATCCAAAAAGGAGATCGGATAAAGATGAAGTTTTGTCCCAAAACAAATCCAGCATGTTAAAATTCACTTATACCACGTATTTCAGTGGTGACAATATTGAACTAATTGGTGCAGGTGTGTGTTTACATTGAGCGAGTAACTTTTAAGTAGCTTATTTTAAAGTGGATTATTAAATCTGGCACATAACTTTTCATAACATCACTTTTACTCAATATTTTGATTTCATTTATGGCTCAGGTTAAACTCCGGGTAAATACCGGAGTTCTGCCAAAGTTTTATTAAATTCTTTCCAGCCGGTTTTGCATGATGCTGTAACAAAATCTGTCTGGACAGACATACAGATAGATGGACATTTTTCTGAGACTGGTTTCAGGCCCCCAATAGATGAAACGTAAAGATAAACATAAAGAGTTCTGTTCAATGTACAGGCAAAACCTTTCTTTTATTTATATAGATAAGAATTTTACTATTTTCGAATCACACAAATGTAGGGAAGAAAAACATATAAAAGGCTATATATACAAAGTCTCTATTGATATAAAGGAAATGACTCCCAGCAAGGCAGCTCCATATGGGAGTGTAATTGATTACACTTTATG
>JAOVVA010000001.1:33787393-33799159 GCA_028565275.1 Leiocassis micropogon
GGTCTATGCACCAACACGTAGATTATACATGCAAACAGATAAAAAGCAACAGATACTAATGAACATAATGAGGAAACAAATTGCAACCACTGAAAATTGCCAATTGCAACCAAACAAAATGAAATAAATGGAAATAAATAGAATTTGCTTCCTGACTATGGGGTTTCATTATTTCCTTATTGTTGCTTTCAGCCATAGACTCTATAAAAAGACCTGGAAAAACCCTCTGTGATGTCACTCATAGGTTTGATTGGTTGGTTGTTGCCATTTTGATTTCAATTCAATTTGATGTCATTATGTTAGACAAAATTGGATGAAGAAAAATTATGACTCTGTAGATTCCTTTTTATTTTCTCATTTATGCAATACAAAACTACAGAGGTTTAATATTATGGACAAAATATATTACAGGTTCTGAAAACAGCATATCTGAAAAACAAATCATTAAACGTATAAATTCCTCCCAAAATATGGAAGGACAAAACAAAGTGTCCAGCTCTGAGAAAATGATTGATTGAAACTTCGGAAGCTGAAATAGAGCTCCAAAGTCGGCTAAAATGACGGTTTTCAAATTCAAATTTTATTCAAATTTACATTTTATTTGTCGCATACACAATATGATATGCAGTGAAATACATATACAACTGCCTGTGACCTTAAAAACAAGATTATCAGTAAGAAATAAATTATAGAATAAAATAAGAATAAAATATAGAAAAAATTAGCTGTAGAAAAAAATAGAAGATGAACCGTATTATGAACCGCCTGAACCGTATTATGTGTTGGTCATTGTACTCAAACAACAAGTGTAGATCACGCAGCATCTCCATAAAGGACATGATCACATTACCGTTGTATATACAGGGTAAGCCATAAGTCAGGATCCTTAGGTAAAACTAAATAAAAATGTTAAATTATAAATTACAGCAAACTACAGACACACTGAATGGTTACTTAAATATGTATGAAGTCGATTTCATGAGAAATTTCCCATCTACTATTTTTTTGTCTCTTTTCCTAGGTATTGTTCAAAAGCCTGCAGACCTAAAGGGACTCATGTCCGTCACTATCAAAGCCAAGCTACATAACAGAGAAAGAAGGATTGATGTTAGTGCTGTAATTTACAGCAGACTCAAACGTCTCTCCAATATCATACTCAGGCTTCACTTTATCTGTAAGTGCAAACAAGATACAGCAGGCGATGATTTATATACAGGATTTTATCATCTGATACCTTCGTGGATGTCAAAATCAGATGAGGATCGTTTATCATTTATCAATTTTGATGTCTGTAAAACTGAGTACTCATCGCTTAAATTGGATTTAGCATGAAGAGGGTTATGACTTGAGAGCTACTGTATACAGTATGCGTAGTAGCAGGCCAGATGTCTTTGCAAGGACATAGATAAACATGTCGGGAGGGTTTAAATTGTGAGGTTCACCTTCAACAAAGGATAAAGTGAGTTACAATGGAGTGAACTGAACACCTAGAAAGAAACTCTCAAGAACCAAACCTAAAGGAGATTCTATAGAGCTGGAAATTAGCACAAAAAAGCATTAAGCATAGATCAGAACCATATATAAAGTATTACACAGCAGATTGATTGGACCTCAAAATATGAATTTTGTCACCTGACAGCCCTTATTTACATATCACATGCTTTAACAGGCCTGGTTGAATATAAATCATAGCATTAACATGAAACACATCTACATTTATATTAATTCTTATGAAACAAATCATTTACACTGCCAGTCAAAGATTGATAACGTATAATCATGTACTATATGGTGACATTTTTATTAAGGAGAGGCTTACAGTATGAATAATTTATATAAGGAGTCCCCAATGTCAGCACTTTGTAACAGTCAGCAGTTTCCCCATGTCGTAGAGTCCTCAAAAAAATGGAATTAATGGATTAATTCAGCTGGTGAGCTGAGTGACTGTTTAGGGTTATAATAATGTAAATGATAACAAGAGTTGTTACATGGACATATGCTGATCAGTCATAACGTTCAAACCACCCTGCCTAATATTGTGGAGGTCCTCCTTGTGCCACCAAAACAGCTGTGAACCATCAAGACATGGACTTCACAAGACCTCTGTGATATCTGGGACCAAGGTGGTAGAAGTACAGTAGCTACAAGATTCAAGATTTAAAGAACTTTATTAACCCCAGAGAGAAATTGCTTAATCGTTTAAGACCTGTGAATCCGTGGATCAGAATAGTTTGTCCAGCACATCGAAACCATGTTCCAAACCATTCCTCAACTTTATTTTCCACTTAAAAAAAGGCTACTTTCATTAAGGCATAATGTTGCATAAAGGGATGTGTTTGATCTGGCACAATGTTTTGTAAGGTGCTGCGTATCAAAGTGACATCCACATGAATGCCAGGACCTGAGATTTCCCAGCTGAATATTGCCCAGAGCATCACACTGTCTCCACCAGCTTGCCTTCTTCCCATAGTGCATCCTGGTGACAGTTCTTTCCAAGGTAAGCAACGCACATGTCCCTGGCCATGTATATGATGTTAAAAGACAATGTGATTCATTATACCAAGCCACCTTCTTCCATTTGTCCATGGTGGTAGCCAGGTAGTCTCTGCGGTTTTCGACTTTCGCCACATGCAAACGCCGTTTTGGTCATTTAAAACTGAGCTTTTGGAAAACTCAGTCCAAAATGAAGATCTTCCAAAACTCCAGTTTTCAGTGGTGTTGTGTTGAGAGGGGAAACGGAGATTTTGGCTTGTTGTAACGTCACCTTGTGCCGATGATGTCATTGTCTGTGTGCTAGTCTCCTTGATTTGATGTCAGCTTTGTTTATGGAGGATATTTTGTGCAATGGTGGACGTACGTATAGTAAACTAGTGACTGTGTCTACGTTGCTTACTGGACTTTTTACATGCGTGTACATACAGTTACTCACACATTATGTTAATGAACAGAGGTGCCTGAATGTTATTTTTTTATTAGGCTATTGTTTTTTTGGTACTAACCCCTGCGTCTTGAGAACACCCCACAAGACCTGTCCTTTGGAGATTCTCTAACCCAGTTGTCCAGCCATCACAACTGACACTTAAAGCCATATGCTTGCCCATTTTTCCTCCTTTCAACATACCAACTTTGAGAATTGACTGATTACGTGTTGCACTTGGTACACGAAGATATTAAAAGTTATTCATGTCACCTCTCAGTGCCTTTAATATTGTGGGTGAACCGGCATACATAGACCACAAGGCAGGGTACACCCTGGATGAAGTGTCTACTCACCACAGGGCACAAGCACACATATTTGCACACCAAATCACACACTACGAACAATTTGGAAGCACCAGTCTACAGAGCATATCTTCAAACTGTGGAAGGAAACAAGAGTACCCAGGGAAAACCACCAAGCACGATGAGATCACGAAAACTACAAACATACCAAAGGTGACCAAAGGTGAGATGTGAACCAACATCAATAATAGTTATCAATAATACAATACTGCCAGTATTATTGCGTATAGTATACAGTATAACATGAAGTAACACTGTAAAAATATGAACAAACAACACAACAGTAATCCTTGTGTCCCCAGAGTAAAATAAAGTCCATAGCTAGTTACTAGGACTGTAACTACTGTAACACTTAATCTTTATTAAAGTCATGCATTGGTTTACTAACAAATGGATGACATTTGTATGTCTCTGATCTTGCATAAATAAATATATCTAGAGATGTGATTTATGGTATAAATAATTACAGGAACACGGCTATGACACAATATAATACTTTAAAAAACCCTAAATCCGTAAAAAGGGTCAAAACTCTTAATCACTTTGAATAACGTTGTAGTACCACATAGTAGCTGCAGTAGAACAGATGAAAAAAAAAAGATAGATGAAAAGCATTTTCAATGCATCACGCAGCGTAAGCAGTTTAAAACCGTATCTGCGATTTAAGCAATTTATCTTGCAATATCACTGAATCAGAATTAAATTAGTCTCCCCATCCTCGGCACAACAGGATGCTCATTTCCCCTTATTCCCTAAGGAGGAGTAAGTAAATAAGGGAAGCTATAAGACCCAGAGACTCCAAAACACAATTTACACTATGATTAAAAAACAACAGTGGGTTTTTTTTTCTAGCACAAAACATCAAGAATATTGAAAAACATAGAATATATAGTGTCTACTCCTAGTAAGGTGAAGGTGAGGTGAAAACCTTAAAAATATAACAGAAAATAGAAATGAATCGATTTTTTTTCCAGAATTCTTTCTAGATCCTTCCTAGAGCTGGAATATTTGTGTTGAACAAATACTAGCTAACATCAAACAATGTTTACATTAAACAATGTTACTTTGTTACATTAAACAATGCTTACATTATTGCTTACATTAAACAATGCAAAATAAAAGATTATGACTCAAATAAAAAACAGCAAAAGACAAAACTAGGACATCAAAAAATCAATCATTTACTACATTTTAAGATCAATGTACAATGATTCTGTTTAAATATTTAAACTATATAATACATTTTATTAATTTAAAAAGTCAATTCAATAAGCGACCGATTTATCTAAATCAGTGCAACTAATTTAGCAAAACAATAAAAATGCAACCTCAAAATGACTAATGATTGAAAACAATATACAGCACGCTCAATGTGATTACTGCTCATCGCTCTCGGTGTAAAATCGTACCATATCCCTGGAGTTTTAAAGGTTAGGTCTGTAAGGGAAAAATATAGTCCTAGAGACTCCAAAATCCAATTTATTACAGGATAAAAATAATAATTCTGAAATAAAACATTCTCCCCGGCAGCAGAAAGTTCCTGTATGGATGTGCGACCAAAAAGTGTGCTGCACTTTTACAGCATAGCAATTTGTCTTGGCCAGAATTTGGGGCAAGTTTTAGTAGCTTAATAAACTGTACGTGGAGAAAGTCCACCAAAAGCTGCTACACAGTCAGTGTAGCAAGGATCCTGAGTGATGAATGATGCCCTAATGAAGTGTGAACACTAACACGGTACTGCAGGTGTTCATTCAACACTGTAATGATTTTGTGCCGTGAAACTACTGCATCATGACCTAGAAGGGAATCAAGATAGACACAGTAAAAGAAGAGCAGCACTCACCTACAGCAGTGTGCACTTTCACACGCTTCGTAACGCCATTCCTGCGTTCGCAAGCAGCACAAAGTCCTCAAATCCAACCACAACTGGGTGAGAACAGCCAGGGACTGTGTGGGGAGTGAGGGAGTAAGGGAGGGAAGGATCGAGAGGGAGGGATCGAGGAAGGGAGTGAGGGAGTGCTTAGCAGTGTTGGAGGGAGTGATGCCCAGATACTGTGAGAGTTAGATATGTATTGAGGGAGGAGGGGGATACTCCAGAAAAAAAATCTAGAGCAAATATAAACAGCACACGAGCATGCTCACACACTCTCTCTCTCTCACACACACACAATATAGAACACAGCCGAGTGTAAAGATTTCAGCAATTTGTGTATATCTATTCCACTTGATTTTATGGGTTCTCCAACTACTCAATGATCTGTTTATAGATCATTGAGTAGTTGGAGTAGTCCATAAACAGATCATTAAAATCACATCATTAAAATGCTCGTTAATAATCATCACTTCACTCACCGCTTCTTTGTCGAGATCCTGGAGTCCCATAAACCAGGGGTGAAGCTTTTACTACAATGTGTTATTGTACATTTCATCACTAAACATAACCAAGCCCTTCCTGCTTTAACAAAGATCGTACATTTGAGTGAAACTGAAAATTAACCAATCAAATATAAAACAGTGCCCCACCATTTCTTCATATTTTGCTTCCATAGAGCCAGACTTTGTTTTATTTTAATGTAGCCTTAAGAAATAGTTCTTTTTTGCCTCTCATTATCAGTCCAGTTCCTGTACCTGTCCAGATTTAAATAAAAAAAAAAAAAAGATTTTTTGTTTGTGAAACCACACCTTTGAATCATTTAAGCATAAAAAATATCTAACTTAAGGCACGATCCAGTGAAAAACAGGTGCAGATGATGAGATCAGGCCGGTGATTAGTATACTGGTGATGCTGAATACTGAGTGGTGGGAACAGACGAGAGGGGAAATGAGGTTGCTGCAATTTTCTAATTGTCTTTTTAAGCACTTTGCAGCCTTTAGCAGGAAAACATTTATTCCTATTCCTAGAATTTAACTAAATTTAATTTAATATGACACAGTCAGGTGTGGCTTAAAACTTTTGCACAGTGCTATATTTCTTCAGGAGCATTCTAGAACAATGTAGAAGATTGCACAAAATTGTTGTAAGAAAAATCTTTAAATAACATTTAAAGAAAAGGTAAAATTTTTTTTTAGAACCAGTTATTATATCATATCTGGAAAAGCTTACGGTGTCAATGTACATAGAGCCAATCAGATAGCAGGCTTCAGGAATCTAAAGCTTGTGGGCAGAGAAGTGTACAAAACGTTGGAGTTAGATGTAGATCCTAAAAAAGAAGGGAGAAAACATATTACAATGTTTAGAAGTCTAAAATGTTATTCTTAATGTTAACATTAATTCAAATTTGGTGTTGGATTTCCTTTTAATCTTGAACTATTAATCTTTAATTGATATTTTTTGACATTGTAATGTCAGTGTAGCATCTTACTCTGTGAGTAGCTCTTATTGTTCCCGCAGTGCTAATATATACCATTTTATTGTACCATCTAAGATTTAAGGCTATATCAGTACAATATCCATTCATCCATCTAGGAACCTCTGTAGTCCAACAACGGACCGTGGAGACCAATGGTGACCATTGTATTTATTCCAATTTTTATGACCTCTGGTCAACATTCCCACACTACAGGCAATTTGGAAACGCCAATTAGCCTAATGTCTGCATGTCTTTGGACCATGGAAGATAACCTAACCACCTGGAGGAAACCCACCAAGGACAGGTAGAACATGCAAACTCCATGCACACAGACCAGAGGCGGGAATCAAACCTGGACCCTGGAGGTGCAAGGCGACAATGCTAACTGCTAAGCCTATATACTGAACTGTACAATATGTACGTTCATAAGCATCAGTCAAACCATAGAGTGTATAAAAAATTACTGGACAAATGCACTGTGACATTACCCATAGGTTTTTTAAAGAGTGGTTTTGAAGCTCAACTGTCAGAGCTCTGGTTGTCACCATCTTGACAGGACCCAACTCCAACTAAACTTTCTTTCGCCTGATCTGTCAATGGGATGTCATAGCAACTATCTGATCTGCACACACAACTTGGCACAGGTTTTACACCAGATACCCTTCCTGACGCGTACCCTCCCATTTTATCCGGGCTTGGGACCGGCACTGCATGCAGTGTCTGGGTAGTAATGGGTGTGGCACACACCAATGGTGGGACGGAGCCGCCTCGGTTAATCCGGTTAATGAATGGAAAAATGGGTGGGGAAAAAAACGGAACCTTGCTGTTGGTTGGAACACAAATATTTACCTCAGTTACTGCAAATTAGCTATATTATATACAGGCTAAAATGTTAAGGTGGCTAATGTTAACTTTTATGCTAACCTTACTTCCCATTTGATGGAACTCCATCATCCGTACCCTACACATCCTGTGTCAACTTTCTAAGCTACAATACAATTATTTTAAGTTTAAAATTCAACAATTCCAGTTAGCTGCTTAGCTAAAGTGATGCCTAATCACGCATCATTTTGACTTTCGAACATCATTTTAACTGATGAGTATCCCCAGTACAGTTGTCATGAAGGGGAAACATACCTATGGAGACCAAAAACCTTTTTTTTTTTTTTTTTTTTTTTTTGTACCAGGCTTGTACTTGTTTATTTCTTTTATAATGTTGGACAATTTAACAAGGAGGTCTATGAGAATTGATTCAGTTTTGAAGCCAACTCCACACAACTCCACATTTTGGCACTTCTGCATTGGCTTCATTTTTCAGAACCGGAGGTTGCCCCTTGGGTCAGACAGAACACAAACAAGATGTCAGGAAAATCAATTCACTGAAAGAGAAGAGTCACAAGATGTGAAAGACACGTCTGTTTCTTGTAACAAACCTGATTGTAGATGAAATTTGACATGAATTTCACGACCTCTATCATTTGAGGCAAACAAAACCAAGACTGTTGTCTCTTTGGTGTGTTAAAAAAAATCAAAATACATTAAAGTAAAACGAAGAGCTCTTTATTAATTAAGTAGCACTCATTCGGGACACCAGATGCTCACATGCTGATGGTTTTTCTTACTGTTGCTTGGCATACACCTGAAAAAAGAAACAGTCATCTCATTTATAGATCAGCTTGGAAGCAATCTGTCTTTATTTCTTATGGGTTTCCTGCTTGATGTTTCAACACAGATAAGTCCATGTTATTATACATCATAATCACGCAGTAAGGACATAGCGTGTGTACGACAGATGGCAGTTTGAAATTTACATTACACAGCTGGAGCAAGGTTTCTTGCTCAACATCCTTGGCACACCAGCAATCACCCCGAGCTCGGTTTGATCCTCCTGTGGATCTCGTTTTGCCATTGTTGCTTTCTGTCTATTTTTTATTTTTTTTTATCACGTTTGGGTACATCAGTCCCACAGCACACTATTATTATTTTCAACTAGATTTGTCAGTGTGTCAGATGTGATGTAAGAGATTTGGAGACAGAAGCAGTAAAACCAATCACTCCTCCATTACAACAGCAATTATTCACAAGCTAAAAAAAAAAAAGTAGGTCTTGATGGTGTGTATAGTAACCCAGGTGATGGAGCTAGAATGGTTTGAAAGTGTATTTGCTCTTTAAAGAGAAACAGGGATTTGTATCAGGCATCACTGGAACTGGAACCTTGTTGTGTAAAGACGTTTTCCTCCATCTAAGCGGTGAGATTTATCAGAACAAAGTGCCAGCTGAAAATATTCCTGTAATGGAGATAAAACTGAAAAATGGAGGAAAACATAAACATAATTTTTAATCACAACAGCACTGGGTCATTGATCTCCTTGTTTTGACCTGTGAGATATCTAAAAAGGATGCCGTCTCCCTCGGCGTGTATGAGACCAAGAGAGCGAGCGAGAAAAAGAGAGGGAGTGTTCTGTGTTTAAGTTTGCCCGCAGAATGGCAGCTATGCTGCTGGCCTACATCATCCTGACCTCGTTTCTCTGATGTACAGTACGTTCTGAAGCGTTGATGAAATCTGTGCCTACAAAAACACCATAGAAGATCAAAACTGTGCATAAACACTATTTTGTGTTTTTTTCTGTGTGTGTGTGTGTGTGTGTTCTGTTCCTTATGTTTTGAGCGTTGTCTGTATTTTTTTCAGCATCATTCTTTAAATCAGGGTTCAGCTATGAAATCTGGGTTTTGAATATAAATGAAGTGAACTACGATAAAACATTAACGTGTGAGATGACATCATCCTGAAACAGTACAAAGAAAATGAATAAAAAAAAACATTTTATCTATTCAGATAGAAATTTATAATCTGTTTTTATTCATTAGTTTTTTTTTTATTATGTTTGTTTGTTTGTTTACTTATTCATTTTAGAATGTATTTTATATTATTAAAATTTTAAATAATGCTTTACACAATATACCTTTCTTAAACCATTTTTCTTTTTTTTTAAAATTCATCTTCTATACCGCTTTCTCCTGTGGACAGGGTCACGTGGAGCCTATCCCAGGAGATTTAGGGCATAAGATGGGGTACACCCTGGATACAAATTCAAATTTGAATTAGGACAGGTTGCCAATCTATCGCAGGGCACACACATACACAGTACATGCAATCTGGGAACGGCCATTAACTTAATCTGCATGTCTTTGGACTGTGAGAGGAAACCAGAGTACCCGGAGGAAACCCACCAAGCACTGGGAGAACATGTGAACTCCACGCACACAGACCAGAGGCAGGAATCAAATCCTCGACCATGCACGGGGGACGCCACAGTGCCATCACTTATCTATTTTATGGCTACATTAATATTGTTTTTAGAAAGATGTACTCTTTTAGAATTTAGTATAGAATAAATAATTTATTTTACAAGAAACGAAACTAATTAAAAAAAAAATTCTAAAAGATTAGAGGAATCCCAGCATCAGAAATTAAACCATGGCGGTCATTTACTTTACAGTTTTAACGGAAATGAAAATTTTGTAAAAGTCATTTAATTTTTATCGACTTGCTTGTTTACACATGTAGAAATCGCTCAGTTTATGGTTCGATATCTGACCCTTACCCAAAGTCCGATCAATCTGGTGACTTAAAACCTGCAGTACTCTGCCCTCCAGTGGTCTTCATGGAGAACAGTCCACCTAAGATTATGCAAAAAGGAAAACTCAAAACAAAAAAGAAGTCGGAGAACTATTGCCACCCTCTTCAGCAACCATCTTGAAGCTGAATCTCTTTCTTTCTAAGCGCAGAAAATTTTTATTACCATGTTAATGAGCCAGATAAGTTTTTTGTTGAGTCTAACCAACACATAACTTTACGTTAGGCTTGGAAGTAAACCTCAGATACAATGTACTTGCACTTGTAGCTGTTAAAATTCTCACTCACTCAGCATCTATACCGCTTTATCCTGTATACAGGATCGTGGGGGGCCTGGAGCCTATCCTAGGAGACTTAGGGCAGGAGGCGGGGTACACCCTGGACAGGGTGCCAATCTATCGCAGGGCACACATGCACACACTCACATACTTATTTACACACGATCTGAATGTCTTTGGAATGTGAGAGGAAACCAGAGCACCAGGAGGAAACCCACCAAACACGGGGAGAGCATGCATACTCCATGCACACAGACCAGATGAAGTAATCAAACCTGGACCATGAAGGTGCGAGGCCACCGTGCAGCCTGTTAAAATTCTCTATGTAATAATACTATTTGGTGGAAAAAAGATCTTGGTTGAGTTTCTGATGTAAAATTATTTGCAGCCAACGTTAGATATAAGAGGGATGTTTTAACTATTGAAAGACTAGAAATAAAAATCCATGGATAATTGTTTTTTTCCAAAGCTTAAATGTTTTTTTAAATAATTAAATAAAAAAAAATTAAAAATATATTTTTTTCTGTTAAAAATGATAGATTTTTGTCAGATAATTAAGTTTTTGCAATATTTTAAGCATTAAAAATAATTTATTTAATTTTAGTTTTCCAATACATTTCCACCTAAAATCTTCCTTTGTGATACTGTCAGTTGTTTTTTTTTCTTTTTCCCTAATTTTTTTAATGTTTCTGTCTCATGACTGTATAACACATAGTTTATGCTCTGTTCAATTATAGTGTTCATTTGTCAAGTTAAAGTCCAGTTATATCTAGTGAAAATAAGCTTTCTAATACTTTTTCACCCCAAATATACCAACTAGTTTTTCAGACACCTAAAGTTTCTGAAGTGCGATAATGATAGACAGCATGGCTCAAAATACACAAAATACATTTATTTAGCAACATACGGCAGGGCATGAATTTTTAAACATGGGCACTTCAGCTAAACACGAAACATCACTTTGTGGATTGCTGAATGACAACATGAGCGAAAGACAGGAGACAGAGTCTGCAGGAATTGGCCAAAGGGGACAGGATGTTTAGAAGCACTTCCTGTGGACGATAGAGGGTCCGGCCTCGTCGTACTCATCCTTGCTGATCCACATCTGCTGGAAGGTGGAGAGTGAAGCCAAGATGGAGCCTCCGATCCACACGGAGTACTTCCTCTCAGGAGGGGCGATCATCTGCAGAGGAGCATCAGTGGTGTCATCAGAAATATT
>JAOVVA010000001.1:33799259-33811075 GCA_028565275.1 Leiocassis micropogon
ACCAGGTGCTGTAAGCTTTTCACTTTTATTCCTCTTATAGGTATTTTTTTATTTTTTTATTTTTTTTTTTTAAATAAGTTTACAAATAAAAACCCATATTGAAGAAATAGTCTGAATTTTGGCTTTATAAGAGAGATACATGATTTGACATTTGACATATTCTGCATTAGAAGAAATTTTGTCCCATATTTAAAAAAAAAAGTCCTCATAGAGGTCAGACATGAAAATAAGTAAACAAGCCACTAATTATAGTCATAGGTCTTACCTTGATCTTCATGGTGCTGGGGGCGAGTGCTGTAATCTCCTTCTGCATTCTGTCACCGATACCTGGGTACATCGTGGTGCCTCCGGAAAGCACGTTGTTGGCGTACAGGTCTTTACGGATGTCAATGTCACACTTCATGATCCCGTTGTAGGTGGTTTCATGGATGCCGGCTGACTCCATGCCTATGAATAGACAGCAGGGGGACAGTGTACTGTATGCGTGTATATGTGGTGTGTAGAATCCAATTCTAAACTTTACTGAACATTTCTATAGAGTCCCGAACAGGTCTAGTGTATTTGACTATTTATAATGTCTAAAAATTATTTTTTAAATAATCAAATAAACTAGTTTTTGGCTCTCATTTTCAGTCCAGTCCCTGTACCTGAGCAGTGTCAGAGGAATGTTTTTAGTTTGTTAAGCCACACAGTGACCTTTTAATCATTCAGGCATAAAAAGCATCTACGTAACTTAAGGCCTGAACCCGTGAGAGACAGGTGCAGATGATGAATCTGAGTGGTTGGAACAGACGAGAGGGGAAATGAGGTTGCTGAGGAAATGATGTTGTTACAAAAGCAACCGATTTTTTATTTGTATCTTTAAGCACTTTGCAGCCTGTTATAGTAAAGCATTTAATTTAATCTATATAATTTAATTTAATTTTATATGAAGAAATGAGGGGTGGCTTAACATACAGTACTGTTTGTCTACTGTATTTGGATGTTGCTCATACACGCATAGCTTTCTCTGACAGAGCACAGAATCTGACCCAGTGAGCTCCTGCAAAATGACCGTATTATCCACTATTATGCAGCATGTAGTCACTTTAAAGGCTTTCTGAGTGACGTGGCTTTGATCCTAACCACCAAAAATGTGTAGTTTGACTGGACTGTGTGTGTGTGTGTGTGTGTAATGAACCTGCACAGCCTAAAGATGGTAAATTGTATCATCCGAACCTCTTTGAAGATTCAATACACATTTTTTAATGACTAATAATTAGTGACATAGGTTTGTGTGTGTGTGTACTAGTGATGAATAGTTTAAGGCAACCTTGCGTCCACATCCATAACTCATCATTAGCAGTGAGCAAAAAGCTTCATTCATTAATATTTTTCTAAAATGATTTTGGAGAAACAGGTAACTAGATTAAGAAGTTTCATCAAATTACCAAAAAAAAAAAATCTCTCTAATAAAATAATACAGCTTTTCTGTTTAGTGTGTCTTCCATTTTGAAGAGATGTAACATGATAACATACTTAATTTAAAATGAAATTAAATTCAGGAATGGTGCTTTCTTTCAATTTTTCAATGTTTCTTTGCATATATGTAATACTTCTATGTCTATCATGCAAGTGAGTACTCGATCATAATAGTTGGACAAGTTATTGATAGATAGTACTGTAGTATTTGACTAATAGCAAGACAAGCGGTCACTTATAACGGGTTCTAACCTCCTTGTAAAGGGGTTCTACCCGACAATCTCTTTGTTGAATTTTTTAAAAGAATTTTCCAAGGTGGCTAGAAAGAAGTTTCATTTGTTCCATCTACTGCAAATATGCCAAGGCTCACTGTTTTAAACGTATCTTGTAAAGTATTTTGTTGTAGGCATGTACTATAGAAAGACACAAGGAAAACCCATAGAGGGCTGAACTTGTGAGACCCATAGAGTGCTGAACAGGGTTCGATTCCCTCCTCGGGTCTGTGAGTGTGTGAAGTTGTGCATGTTCTCCTGTGCTTGGTGGGTTTCCTCTGTGTTCTCCGGTTTTCTCCCACAGTCCAAAGACATGCGGATTAGACTAATTGGCGTTCCCAAATTACCGTAGAGTGTGAATGAGGGTGTGTGCTCTGCGATGGATTGGCACCCTATCCAGAGTGTGCCCTAAGTCCCCTGGGATGGGCTCCAGGCCCCCCCGCATCTCTGTACACAGGATAAGCGGTATAGAAGATATGAATGAATTTTATCCTTATTCCAGTGGAGTCTTAAACTTTTGAGACCTCACCGCACCGTATGCTCAATGCCTTTGTGTTATATAACTAATTAATGACTGAGAATGCATTTGCTTTCACAAACACCAGCTTTCCTCCATAAAGTGTAAATTAAAAGAGAAAACGAGCACACCTCCAGCTCTCTCTTGTACGAGCTGACAAAGATTGATGTTTGAATTCAGGAACATCAGACAACTACGTGACCCTTAAATAGATCCTGAGCCTCTGGTTATGCAGCACCGCTGTGAATTAACTGCTACCAAAAGGTGATCTGTCACCCAGATGTGTCCTGCTGAGATGGCTGGCACACGTCTATAGGGCTATTTGTTCGTTTAAGTGCTTATTAAGGTGGAAGGTGGAAAAAAAAAAAACACCTTTGTAAATGCTTGAGGCGGAAAAAGAAAAATCAAGCAGGTTTAGTCGACAGAACGGTGGGGGCTGGGCAGTGAGGGAAGAACATGCGGTTAATAAATAATGCATATAATAGTGTAAGTACTGTATAGAGCACATATATCATTTTCATGTAGGTAATATCCTGTATGCATATTATATAAATATGTCAAGTGTGTACAGTATGTGGCTTGCATGTATACCATGTGTATATATATTTATTATTTCTATTATTACATTTCTTTTTCAGGAAATGCAGTTTATCTATAAGGAACAAATATGATAACATTCCTACATATTGTTCTTACACTGTATGGATGTTAAATTTAATGTGTAGATGGAAGCATTACAGGGTAAGATTATCATTCTCAGCAGCCTGTGTAAAACCCTGTGCCGACCCCATGACTTTAATCACAGTACACATATTCGGACCAGCGGAATGATTAAGAATTATTAATGATGCGAATTTTTCATTCGCTGACTTCAGGCTTTGTGTGTGTGTGTGTGTGTGTGTGTGTAAGAGAGAGAGAGATATTATGCTTGTCTTTAAGGGATTCCTCTGAGAGTAAAAGAGTGCTATGAAAAAAAATTATGATCGGCCGATAATAAAGCGTAATCATATTCACGTGTTATAAAATTCACTGTCATTATGAATTCTTACATAGTTACTTTTTTTTAAAACAGAAAGACTTTCCGACATAAAAGTACTGTATAGTCTACAAGGCTCCATATTAAAAATAAACCGAATCAAATGATTAAATTTTGCTACAATTTTGAAATTTGGTAAAGTAACCTACAGTATATAATCCAAAGCAGTGGTGGCTCAGGCAGTTGCGGCATCCATCTATCTATCCATCCATCTAAAAACCTCTGTAGTCCAACTAGGGACTGTCGAGGCCAATGGTGACCCTTTACAATTTTCACAACCCTGGTAGGACCTCCGATCAACATTCACACACACACTCATTCACACATTAAAGGCAATTTGGGAACGCTAATGAGCCTAATCTGCATGTCTTTGGACTGCGGGAGGAAACTGAGTACCTGGAGGAAACGCGCCAAGCACGGGGAGAACATACAAACACCACGTACACACACCCCAAAGCGGGATTCGAACTCGGACCCTGGAGGTGCAAGGCAACAGTTCTAACCACCATATCCTCAGTGCCAGTACCAAGCTTGGAGGAAAGGGTGGGTTGCGGCAGGAATGGCATCCTGTGTAAATCCTGTGCCACTGTGGATCGAGTGATCTCGAGAAAGGGAAAAAAGCCCTAAGGAAATAAAAAACGTGTTTTTTTTTTTTTTTTTAGGAAATCCGAATGCCATGATGATTTCTTATTTTCATTCCCTTCTTCTTGGTGCCTAAATAGTGATATTACTGCTAATAAATAATGTGTGTGTGTGTGTGTAAGTGCCACACTGACCGATGAACGAGGGCTGGAAGAGCGTCTCGGGGCAGCGGAAGCGCTCATTTCCGATGGTGATGACCTGACCGTCTGGCAGCTCGTAGGATTTCTCCAGAGAGGAAGAGGAGGCAGCGGTGGCCATCTCGTTCTCGAAGTCCAGCGCCACGTAGCACAGCTTCTCCTTAATGTCACGCACAATCTCTCTCTCAGCTGTGGAACAGATGAATAATAAAACACACGCAGGGTGGCTAATGTCCATAATATCCATACAGGTACTGTGTTATATATTCATCGTGGAATTCTATTGCACTAAAAACAACAAAAAATTCCTTAAACCATGTTCAGCTCTTTAAACTGTGCAGCTTCCCCGGGTCCAAAATATTTTTATTTGGACTAGTCGTTAATTTTAACTCAGTAATTTAAAAAATGTAGCCCAATAAATTCTATATAATCCAATAATACTTGGAGATTTTAGATGAAGGTTTGGAGCAAGGAGTGGTTGTGTGCATGAGTGAGACAGTGTGTACAAAGCACACCTGTAGTGACGAAGGAGTAGCCTCTCTCAGTGAGGATCTTCATAAGGTAGTCGGTGAGATCTCTGCCAGCCAGATCCAGCCTCATGATGGCATGGGGGAGAGCGTAACCTTCATACACTGGCACGTTGTGGGTTACACCATCACCAGCATCCAAAACAATGCCTGTATGCAGAGATGAAGAGAGAGAGAGAGAGAGAGAGAAAGAGAGAAAACATATTATTATGTAAATTTTGGTTAATAATAATAATAATAATAATAATAATAATAATAATAATGTTGTGATGATTGATTGGTATTGAAATGTCTTTATTTTTTTTTTCTAATAAGGACTTATTCTACTATTAAACAAATTATTTAGAGATTTAGAAAAATACGTCTAGTAAAATGTACGCAGTTTTCCTTTTGTGCTTACACATCTTAGATGTTGCAGTATTATTTACAGCTCAGTGCCTCAGAGAGTCACCCACTTCTCAGTTTAAAGCACAGCGCTCTTCCTTGAAGTCTAGTTTTCAGTTCTTTATCAGTTTCTCATGATGAGAAAAGTCGAGAGCTGCTGAATTATTCAAGAAACATCCAGCCAAAATCCATCACTTAAAATAAAAGCTATTCATCAGGAAGCTGTGAAGTCAGTGAGAACAGAAGAGCAGAGAGTCTGCCGCGCAGTCGTGCTCTGACCTGTGGTACGGCCGGAGGCGTAGAGTGAGAGCACGGCCTGGATGGCCACGTACATCGCTGGAACGTTGAAGGTCTCGAACATGATCTGAAATCACGCAAAGTTTATAAACAAATGTGAGTCTAGTTGAAAGGTTAAAGGGGCAGCATGTGATTACAGAGCCCTCTGCTGCCCGTGAGGTGCATTACAGTTGTAATGCGTTACTGCGCTGGCAGGTTTATTAGAATATTCAGAATGTCTAATATTCTAAGGATTCTAATCAGAATGTAATAATAAGTATAGCAATGTTTATAGCAATTGTATTTACATTGTTGTTGTTTTTTACAACAGTAATGTTGCTTACTTGTAAGTGCAGGCATGGTGTATATTTCATTTTTGGTTAAAACAATTTCTTTAAATGGAGATATTTTGTATGTTCTTTCCTTTACAGCAACATAGTAATAAGTATAGCAATTGTATTTATGTTGTTGTTTTTTTACGTGTGTCTGAATGTAAGAGTGTGTAAGAGTGTGTTCATATCTAAGAAATAAAACACTACGGGGCATGCTGTTGTAGAAAAATAGCCAACTTTTCCAAGATACAGTATCACCAAAAATACTTTTTCCACTTTCTAAAATGTTTAGGAGAAAAATTAAACAACCTGTTATTTTTTTTAAACATTTTTTTAAATCCATGTTAATACTGTAGTTACAAGGACTTCCACACTTGATGTTAACTCCTGTTATCACTTATGCTATAGCTGCTGTATATTTGTTTCCTCATCACACCCTTAACATTTATAAGATCTTAAAATATGCAGATTTTCTTGTTAATTTGAAACCAGAAAGCACAAAGTCGTCTTTCCTAAATATAATTAAAAAGAAACACTAAAACTGGAGACTCCTTACTTAACTCTTAAATATATGTATCTGAACAGATGTGCGGTACTTTGTAAACCTACAGTATTCATTATTACTCTAAGATTATGTGGAGTTTTTGTGGAAATATTTGTGTAAGTTGTTGTTATAAAATGTAATAATACGATCAATCAGATTTGAGAATTGTGCCTTGGAAAAAATGGCTTATAAACAAGTCTTAAGTAGCATCAGGCTCAGAAAAATGTCCATCAAATGCCCTTCATAAATAAGCAGCACTAAGAGGAATTTAAGTCCCTCCTTTGAGACATTGTTTTCATGATTATTTTCCTGGACTCACTGTTCACTGTTGCTCTGCTATAATAGCTCAGCCTGGCTATACTCACTTGGATAACACGTACTGTAAATAGAAAAAGAGTCACGGGTGCTATTTTGAACCGGTGCTCACCTGAGTCATCTTTTCCCTGTTGGCCTTGGGGTTGAGTGGAGCCTCAGTCAGGAGGACGGGGTGTTCCTCGGGAGCGACACGCAGCTCGTTGTAGAAGGTGTGGTGCCAAATCTAAAGTTCATCACAACCATTTTTTATTATCAGTCGTTATTGTTCAGCAGGATGCATTATAAATCGATACATCTTCGTGTCAGCTGCACATCGCAGAGTGTCATACAGTACCTTCTCCATATCGTCCCAGTTGGTGATGATGCCATGCTCAATGGGGTATTTAAGTGTAAGGATGCCTCTCTTGCTCTGGGCCTCGTCTCCTACGTAGCTGTCTTTCTGACCCATACCCACCATCACACCCTAGGAGGAAGATAGCAGCCGGTTAGCCACTCTGCAGCCTCTTTCTTTATTTCTGATTCGTTCATTGTGAATATAAAAATGTTAGCAATACAAATATTAATAAATCAGGATGTTGTACTTAGCCGTGCGGTATTTTTGATAAAAGTTGCAAGTCGTATCCATTGTGTGAGAAATGGAAACATAATGATGCTTAATTCTAAGTGCAAAACTAACTAAGCATATCTTTTACTGAAGCAGAAATAGTATGCATTTCTTTCTTGGTAAAAAACTATTAAATGGAAGCATCTTGCATTTCCTTTCCTTTACCGCCATATAGTATAAGTATAGCAAATGTATTTAAGTTTTTTTTTTTGTTTTTTTTTACTTTGGTGTGTATTCGGACAAGACATACCAAACTAGTATCCTATTTAGTGTGTATGAGTGGACAAGAGTGTGTAAGAGCGTGTGAACAGAATAACCTGGTGGCGAGGACGGCCAACGATGGAGGGAAACACAGCTCGGGGGGCGTCATCTCCAGCAAACCCTGCCTTCACCAGGCCTGAGCCGTTATCACACACCAGAGCTGTGGGTTCTTCCTCGTCGCACATGATTACTCACACTGCAGAGAGACACACACACACAAACACAATTTGTAATTCGTTTAAAACGAATCACCGTAAAATAATCATTTTGTTTGTCTTGGTCAATTACGAGAGGAAATGTTTGTCCTGTTTACTAACAATGTTGACCTTGTCCTGACCCCATATTACAGTCTGACATTTGATCCCTTTAACTCCGTATAATTAAAGTTTAATTTTAACATTCAGTAATTCATCCTAAGGCATATTATTAAGTAACTACTATTAATTATTAAGTTACAACAATATAACAAAGTATGAAAGTTTAATATTGAGCTGTAAATTTGAGCATGTAAAGTCAATTAACCCTTCATAAAGCTTTATTGAGAAAAGTCGTTGTTTAAAATGCAAGCTAAAGTAATATTTTTTTTCTGATATTCAGTGTATATTCATTGTATACAAAAGGTGGCTTGTCGATTCATGCATTAACATTCCATCTTACCTGGGTGAGCACAGCAGAACACACCATTAGCATAATAAGACTATCTCACAGACTCACCTAGGAGATTTAGACAAAGAAGGCCGGAACGCCGACTCCCGTGAGAGAGAGAGAGGGATTGAATCAGAGAGAGAGTGAGCCTGTTGTTCACCTCCTCCCTCTATTTAAACCCAACGATGCGGTCGAGCCGTCGCACGGGCTCATGCCTCACGCCTTTTTAGGACACGATGCACCCCGGCCACAGTCCTACGTGCACAAAGGTAGACTGTCCTCGGTGTCCCAGGAATTCTGGAATCTGTCCCGCAGCAGCGGCTGTCCATGGGCATTTAATATTAGAAGGTAATTTATTGGCCTGTAGGAAAGTCAGGGCTTCAAAAAAGAGGTGGATAGTAGAGAATGGCATGCCGGTATCTGCTAAAAATAAAGCAATGGGCAATGGTCATAATGGTGATGTGGCCGTTTATCTGACGACTGATGACTGTTCGGGCATTCCAACACGCGGACGAGTGTGACCTCGCCAGCAGGCCTTCAAAGGAAAATTTTCAACACAGGGACAATGGGTGTGGAGAATATGCTGGCAAGCCAGGTCTATTTTCACCAGAGCAAAAGGGGTGGAACTTGCACAGGAAACAATCGGCTTAGAAATGACAAATTGAGACAGTTTTGTGCTGGGTAGTACTCATATGAGGGCATAAAGTGATACACACACTCAGTTTGGCATTTTCATATTCATGTCATGATAATTTTGTAAGGATGATTTTTTTTTCTGATAGAATTTAAATAGCAATACTCTTTAACTGTTAACTTCACTCGGGATGTTAATTCCTATAGATCCTTAAAAAGTGGTACTTTTTATTGTTTCTGGGGTGGTATTTTCAAGGAAACACCTTTAGTACTTATAGTGTATATCTTTATTATATAGAAAGGTGCAAATAATGCATCTTTAAAACTTTATTCTTAATGCTAATCGACAGGTACTATGGTATAGGGGTTCTTAAGGTCAACTTAAGGTGCACTTGAATCATGTTTAGGTTCAACACAGTCACATTACCATGTAAAAGATGTAGATTCAAGGTACAAAAGAAGATCCCTAAATAGGGTACCAGGGCAGTAAAAATGAAAGGTCCTAATTACTGAGACTTTCAAATTTTCCTGCAATTAGAATTTTCTCAAAGTTTTGTTTTTCCATAGTTTTTTTATTTTATTTACTTATTTATTTGTATATTTTTAATGCCTTTTTGAAATCATCTGGTTGGTTGGTTAAAAAAAAAAGAAGAAAAAAAGAAACTGCTTTGTAACAACCACTGGGTGCAAATATATATATATATATATATATATATATAAATAAAATAAAAACAGGGGTTAAAGAGAATATAGAATGAACAGTAAATTAATAATAAATAAATAAATAAATAAATAAAGTATAAAAACTAAATTAAAATGCCAAGCAAAGTGCATTAACAGAAAACTGACACTAGATAAATGTTCTCATGCATAATTTAAATTTAAAAGCTGATTTGTAAATTTTCATGGCCTTTCACTAGGAAGGAAAACTGCACAGGGTCAAACATTTGCATTTTTTCTCACTTACATTCCTGATATTTGACCTTAGTTCACTCTTAATGTCTTTTTAAGGGGCTTCAGAGTCACAGAGCATAGTTCCACCACACACACCCACACTCACACACACAAATGCCCACGTGCACACACGCCACACATGTAACCTTAACTTAACTTCTATTAGGATTCCCCAGGTACCACTGAGTCATGTGACCAGCTTTTTGGTGTAAGAGCAATTGTCCCACAGCTTACATTCTTCTTCACTAAACTTAGAAATAGCTCCTGCGTTCTCAGTGGCTGCAGCGGGACATATTAATGAGGTACAACCGAAGGTTTATATGTGGACGAGGACGAGTTAGTGTGAGGTTTTTCTGGTCGAATGGGTTCACTTGGTGTGAAGGTAAATCATGTAACTATATGATGCATACTCCAATCAACCATAAAATTATGACCACCTACCTAATATTGAGTAGCTCCCTTTGCCACTGTACTGTACCAGTGATGGACTGTGTGTTCTGACATCTTTCTAACACAACCAGCATTTACCTTTTCCTTAATTTGATCTACACTTTTGTGCTTTTTGTTGGATCGGACTACACAGGCCAGCCTTTGCTCCCCATGTACATCAGTAAGCCTTGGGTTTCCTTCTTGGGATTACTTTTGAACACTGCAGACCAGGAACATCCCACAAGAGCTACAGTTTTGGAGTTGCTCTGACCCAGTATTTCTGCTTCCAATAAATCAACTACAGGAAAAATGGTTCAAATGTGCCTAATATATTCCACCCACTTCCAGTCGCTATTGTCAACAGATATTAAAAAATGTAGCTACTGTGAGAAGACCAAATTGTAATGGCTAGACAACTGGGTCAGAGCAACTCCAAAACTGCAGCTCTTGTGGGAAGTGTCCAGGCTGCAGTGGTCAGGACATACCAAAAGTGCCCCAGGGAAGGTAAACTAGTAAACTGGCAACAGGGTCATGGGTGGCCATGGCTCACTGATGCACATGGGGAGTGAAGGCTGGCCAGTGTAGTCCGATTCAGTAAAATCGTTTAGTGTAGGATTTTGAGGAAAGGTTAATGCTGATTCAAAAAGAAATGTGTCAGAACATATAGGTCATTACTGTTTTGGTAGCAAGGAGGGTGGGAGTCACACCCTATCACACAATCTATCAATTTTAATCATTGCCAAAAAAAAAAACAGTAAAGCTAAATTTCATCATGTAACACATAGCTTCTAATTCAAATTCTTAAAATTCTTAATTTATTCATAAAAAAACATTACGTCTGATTTTTCTGAATAATTCTGCAAGGCTTGATGAAAGTAATGTATGTAATGTATGTATGTAATATAAGAATTTGTGTAAAATATATATATATATTTATATTTATGATGCTATTGTCTATAAAATTATTGCAAGGTTATCAGGGTAGAAAGTTTTCTCAGTACGCCAGAGCCATGATCAGACTGCAGTCCCAGAGGTACATGTGGAAATGGCATGGAGCAAGGTCAGGACTGTACAGGGGCATGGCAGTCAACTCCCAGCTGACATCCTGTAATGTGAAAGTGGCGTTGGTAAATGATTGTGTGTACAGTTCCCACATACTGATGTGTGTCTTCAGCAAATTGGCAACTAATTAGATGTCAATTTTATAGGATCGGGCATTCCACTCTCTGAATGTTCATAGATGACTGCAGTGGGCTCAGGGTCACCTCGACCAGAATCGTTGTTCATCAATGTTTGCAGTATTCAAATGTTTTACTGCGGCTAATAGTCTTATCACCGTAACGTAGTCGTAACGAAGTCTTCTGAAAACGTCAATCACCTTTATGCCTTCATTCACAATTTGACAACAGATTGGACTGGATTTCACTTTGAAAAACAGACTGGACTGGAAATGCAACACAGCACCTTAAATTTGGCACATCTCATTAATGTGCCTTAAATTGTTAACAGTGTTCCTTAATACACCATTAATGTAAACATATTTTTTCCCCTTCCTCCCTCATTGCAATTCTTGCTTGCACTGCTGTAACGTTACAATTTCCCCTTGGGATTAATAAAGTACTTATCAATTTATCCATCCATCCATAAATACATACATACATACATACATAAGAAATTTCATCACAAGTCCCGGGTTTAATCTAATAATCTAGGCCTGCATTTGTCAGAGAGAGGGATTTTAGTACCTTAACAATTTAGTAGTCACAGCTAACCCAGATAGCACAGGTACGTCGCGGAGACGTCTGCTAAAGAGCGTATCATCTGGTAAACATCGCGTTCGTTTTTTT
>JAOVVA010000001.1:33829255-33851485 GCA_028565275.1 Leiocassis micropogon
AAAATCTTTTATATTTAAAATAATTTTCAAACATTATTAATCCAGCAAAAAATTTACTTTTACAAGATAATAAAAAGTAATTATCTTAAGCATATTATTTACAAGACAAAGGGAAAAAAAGAAAGCTTTTGGGTTTTGCATGTTTAAAAAAAAAAAAAGGAAGCAGGTGCTTCCTCCGAAGGACTGCGGCTAGTTCTTCAGGTTGTTCAGTAAAACTGAAACTGAGCAGGTAACTTCCTTATGAAACTGCACTAACTTTACCAGAGACTATTTTGAGGAAAGGGTCGTCACACGCCTCATTGACTCTGTTTCATTGATTACTGTTTACTGCTTTTTATAGTATTTTTTTGAATATGGAAACTCTATATATATATATATATATATATATGAGTTTCCATATTCTTAATTTAAACCTGCCTCTTTGGGCTCCAATAGCAGCACACAAAAATAACATTGAGATTTAGTTCAGTTTAGTTAGAGATTTAGAGATATGTTTATACAATTGATTTGTAATCTTGACCAAAAAGAAAACTCTAAGGAAATCAGGTGACCTGTCATGACCCCTAGTTTGGGAACCTCTGAAGCAGCAGTTGCATAAGTCAGATAATGTTCACTGATGCCTCTGAAATAAAAATAAAAAAGAAACTCCTATGCTTTCTAAGGTTATCTGCTTCATTTCCTCTTTTTGTGTTTATACTTTTTCCTATCTCATATAGCGATCTTTTATTTCTTATCACTCGTTCTCTATTAGATCGCACATCTGTCTTTCTGTCTTTCAGTTATTCTTATTCTGACATTCCTTTTTTCACCTGATCATAATTCTCTCTCTCTCTCTCTCTCTCTCTCTCTCTCTCTCTCTCTCTTTCAATATTTATTGTGTGATGAACAGTAGATGGGCTTCATCACCTGTCGCATTTTAAACATATGTCCCATTTTCCAATTATAAATGATATTGTGTGTGTAATACCTTCCAGTGATAGATTGATAGCTGATACATAGAAATGTCCAGTTTTCCCCCCACATTCCCAAAGTTATTCAATCCGCCATGTGATGCAGTGTCACTTTCTTTGTGCCACACTTAGACCTTTTACAGATTTGCGTAAAATATCAACAAAAGACGCACTCGTACAGTTCCATCCTCCACACGTCCTACTTACTGTAAATCTGTTGCTCGAGTGGAACGACATCAATCAAAGTGCTGAGGAACAACATGAGTCAGCTTCAATATGAAGATATGACCGTTTCACAGTCTGTGACCTTTTTTCTGTCCGTTTTTATAGATAACAAAGTGCCTTACGGTGTGTCAGAAACCACAGCAAGTCTGAGGTATGAAAAGCTTCAGACACGAAGCTGTGTGTGATGAATTGCCCTACAGTACGTTCACGCTTGTATGTTTTTTTTTATTTATTATTATTTCTTGTCGGATTGCAAGGATTGCTTGTGGCCACGCATTGTCCATGGTTTATTAATGAAATAAATTTTTTTATTATTGTTTTATGATAAATATTGGTAGTCAAAATATAAAGTCTTCCAAATATAACTAGTGAAACTAAATAGCTCATTAATCAGTGTGAAAATCAGTTGCTCGACTTTTAACTACTACCTTCCAATCTTTATTGATCTGGGAAATGTCTGCATACGCATTTAACGAAAGATTGGTATATATGCATGAGGATAGTAGTGATGGGTCGTTTTATTTAGACTCACTGGAGGAACCGCTCAATTCAGTTTCCTGTGTAATGCACTGCATAGCGTCTATGGGAGTCACGTGACAAAAGAACGAACGATTCGGACCAGAAGATATGAGAGGTGAGCTGCTCATTCTGTTTATCATAATATCTCCTAAAATTTGTGTATGCAGATGTGTCGGGGGTCTGTTTATTGAAAATGTAACATTTTATTTCATTTCTAATCAAAAGAACGAAATGAACTAAATGACTCAAAAAAAGATTCATTCATTTTGATGATCGAGATTCAAAGAACCGAGTCACTTAAATGATCCAAACCTTCAATCACTAGAGCATAGCTAGGTTAAAGTCACCTTATATCCTTTGCATGTCGAACAGTAAATGAAAATTAATTATAGGTAGAGATTTGAATTGCAAACTGAAAAATGAAGAAACGTAGAAACACGCTTGGACAGCAGTCCCTGAAGAATCATTCGAGTTAATCGTTCAGATTGATTTATTTTTGCTTAATATCATCATACGTAATTTGCATAGGGTTGGGAAGGGCAGCTTTGAAATGTGCTGCAGTTGCAGCTTCAGTTGGCACGTACAGGGAAAAGCGTCTCATGTCACTTTGTCTTTTACCGGCTACAATCTTCTGTTGCTTCCGTTTCTTAGACTGGAGTTTTGAAGTGTTCAGCATTTGAAGTCTGATTTGTTTGGTGTCACCGCGACGAGTAAAGACTCCGGATCAGCACTGTTTCTCTCATATTCTGTCTCTAAAGGGCAGAATAACATCACGACTCGGCCACTAAACTACCATGTACCTTCTGTGCCACGCCTGAGAAACCTTTTTCTGGCCGTGAATCTCAGAACAGTCTGTTTCGGGAAGAAGACAAGTGCGTGTTTGTCTATCAGTCGGTCGGTTCACAGGATCTCGAATGCACGACAGGAGAGAGTCTTTTTATAAAACAAAAGCCTTGTGTCCGGGTTTGTTTGCGTTGTTGAATTTTAAATAAGTGTTCGAATTCAGAGCGAAAGGTCAGCTCATATCCATTCTCAGAGGCCCGTGCGCGAGCGCAGGGGTTGCGTTTTGAATTTGACCTTCTGCTTTTTCAGTCTCTTCCCAGCGAGGCATGTTCAGCTCTCTCTGCCTGAAGTGGATGTAATATTAAAATTGAACAGTGGCGAAAACTTATCAACTGAATGTTTATGTATCAGGCTAGCACGCAGCCTTTCTCCCCTGCTTACATCACTCGCATCGCCGTAATCTTTATTATTTCTTTCTAACTTCACTTCCCGTGTTTTAAGTGTTTTATTGTGAGAACACGATACGCAGTCACAAGTTGCTCTGCCGCTGAAGCAGATTCAGTAATCAATTCACTAAAGAAGAAATCTCACAGTTGCTTACAAAAGTCTAAAGACAAGAATGAGAAGGGAATGTTAGAAATAAGTAGGTCACGTCAAACAAAAAGAGAAGAAAAAAAAAACCAGGCAATTTGTGCATCCAGTGTCTAAATAAGTTCATAGTAATATCATGTTCCCATAAAAAAATAACATTATGCTATAATTAGAAAAAGAGCATTAATGCAAACCTGTGATTTCCCTCACAGCTGGAAAACAACCATTAGAGCTGAATTGAGAGAGATTAAGACCACCAGGGTAGGAATCGTACTCAACGTATTATCTAATGAGAAAATCCAGGAGCACTTTCTTTTATTATCGGTCTTGTAGCTGAGTGTAGATTAATACATGGTTCAGTATTTGTAAAGACTGGATAGAGATTTTCCACCAAGCCTGTACGAAAATAACGGATTACATAATTGTAACAAAGAGTACAGTAAAGCTTTACCTACTACACTATACGACCAAAAGTATGTGAACACCTCGCCTTTGTGCCTGGGCCCGTATTCACGAAGCTTCTTAAGCCTAAAAGTTGCTCCTAGTGACGAAAATTTTAGAAAGTTCCTAGAATTGTGACATTTTTTTAGAATTTCCCTTTAAATTTAGCACTAAATCTTAGTAAAGATAAAAAACAATTCACGAAAGATCTTAGCCCTCAAAACAGCTCCTAAAGTAAAGATTGTTAAGAGTAGAGAGGAGGACTTTTAAAAGGCTTAAGAGTTTCTACAGCAGAGGACAAAATGGCTCCGTAATTATGTAAATTGGTAAAAGGTGAGCCATTTAAAACCATAAATGTAATACAAATCAGTTTGGTAAATAAATGTAAGAACTTCAATATAATAACTACTGTGTGGAAATTGGTTGCTTCAAAAGTAGACACATTTTCAACATTTGGCTGTTTTAATTACCGTTAAGATATTTAACCTATAACAGAAACTTTTGATAAATTTGATAAATTCCCTGATTCGATATTACAATTATTTCAGATTTTGCTACAATTTTAAGCAAACTTAGCAAATCATTTGGTCCTGCCACACAAGATGCTGTGCTGTATGAATATTATTATAATTATAGAGGAACAACAGCATTTTAACCACTTTGCAAACATATAAAAATAGATAATTCATTAAAAAAGTATTTTTTGTGCTCAGTGTGGCGATACATGATTTGGCAGAATCACCCTACGTGACTGAAATGATTTTCCCTCCATCTCTAGCTCTCAGGGATGGAATATTCAAGCACACAGGGGTGTCGTAGTGGACATGTTTCCCCACACATTTGGCCATGTTTTTTTTTTTTTGTTCCTTTTTTAGTTCTTGGAATTGGGGGTTGAATCATGTTTTCACTGCAGCTGAACCATGCTAGAGCTCGCAGGCAACAGGGCCGACATCTCCTTTTATTCAAGGTCCTGAAGTCCATTTATTAATCATATCTATTTGGGCCCGAGATTTTTTTTATTGCAGTTGTTTAACTTCTTTTACTTTATGTTGTGCGGTACTAGTGTTGGCAACTCCTCAGTAAGGAAAGTAGCCATTGGCTGTCCTAAAAGTCGATAGAAGTCACTAAATGACGTCATTGTGTAATTTATTTAATGTCATGACAAAAAGTGAGTAGGTAAAAACACCCTAATTACGTTTAGAACTATACAAATAATTTTTTTTTCCGTCAAATATCCTGCGTTTATATATATATATATATATAAACGCAGGATATTTGACATATAAACGCAGGATATTTGACGGAAAAAAAAAAGTTTATTTGTATAGTTCTAAATATATATTGGGACCGGCTAAAGTGACCCAAAAGAGACACTCTGGCGGAGTTCGGTTTTTTTTGGTATATATATATATATATATATACGGACAAATCTAAGTCTCCAGTAACACCAGAAAAAGTCACTAGATTTGTCGCTCGTTGCTTTTTTAAAAATGTGTCGCTAGAAGGGTCTAAATACTCGCTAAATATAGCGACAAAGTCGCTAAGTTGGCAACACTGCGCGGTACTGTAGCTGTCTACCTGATGGTGCTCTGGTCATTTGATATTTTTTACTGTCTTTTTTTTTCTCTCTCTCTTTAATACTTAAAAAAAAAAAAAAAAGCTTGTCCTCAAAGAATGTGGCCATGACCATGGGCTGTTTCGCTTCCCTAGATGAAATACTACATGCACAATCTGCATTTTAATTTAAAAGCAAACAGCAGTGGCAGTGATTTAAAAAAAAATACCTGCATGGATTTTCATGTTTCATAAGAGATGATTATTTGCTGTTTGTATTTATGATCTGCAGTCAACATACTGCCAGTGTAGACGAGTACAATCCTGCTCAAAATAAATAATTGTGCTCTGTACGCTGTGGGCTTCACAGGCATTCAATCTGCTTACACATCCTCACGTGTGAAGGGTTCGAAAAGCCAATTAGCAGCTACAGTGTTTGGGATACTGATTTTTTTTCCCTCTCTTTTGCTTTCTTTCTTTCTTTCCTTCCTTCCTTCCCAGATCTGCCAAGCTGCCATTGGCTTGGTCCTTGAGCAAACCCTTCACCCTTAACTGCTCAATTGTTTCCTAAATTGTACGTCACTTTCAGCCCACTGAGTAAATGTAAATGTCAATCCTCTTATTGAACGAAGCATTTCTTTCCACTGTAAGCTTCTGTAACTAAGCTTTATAAGGCTTTCACACACTCTGTCATGTGCTAATTGTGTGATATCTGTTGTGTCTTTAAACAGAATGTTTCATAAAAAAAAAAAAACATGTCAGGGGATTGGATTCGAACAAATCCAGGTCAGCATTTCTGGCGCTTCTTTCCTCAATACTAATGCTCACAAGCAAACTGTAATAAACCTTTAAAACTGTAAAGTGTGCGGAAATGAGCACATAAAAGACAGCACCGTATTAACTTATGGAAAACGCACAAAAGTGGACTCATTTTTAGATAACCTGCTAGGGGTAGCTCACTGGTTAAGGTATTAGACTAGGTCTAATCGAAAGGTCATTGGTTTAAACCACTGGACCCCCATTTTGCTACCTGAGCACGGCCCTTACCTCAACTGCTTAGGTGTATAATGAGATAAAAATGTAAGTTGATAAGCATGCCAAATAAGTCTGCCAAATGCTGTCAAAGTAAATGTCATGTAAATGCTATGTGGGTAAAACCTCCAGTGTGTTTGTCCAGACCATTGATTTGGTTACCCAAGAAGTGACTATGCACAAAAAAGTGGTAGCTTTTCAATAATGTGTACGGTATAGCAAGCTATCGTATAGAAATGAGGGGGAAAAAAATCGATATACTGTACAGGAATGCTAAGATTGTTTATAATCGTGATAATATTTTATGAGATTATTTATAAAAGCATGCTGCTAACAGAATCATTATACAAATCGAATCTGCACCTAGGCATCATGATAATATCGTATCTAATAAGGTTATTTGTGGATGGTCGATTCCCATCCCTACTATTCTATACTGTTTCCAAAGTTAATGTCGCACAGCATGTTTGTTGTATTGACAAGGTCAGAATGTTGTTGGTGAACATTTTTTTACTTATGAACAACCAAGCAGGAGTGGGGAAATTCAGGCCAACTTCCACTGAGTCATCTTGTGCATACTGTACTGTACATGAGCTCACAGACATCTGTGACTGCTGTTGTTGTGCTTGACCAGAGAACGAGAGTTTGCCATCCTTCCCACCGAGATAACACGCTACCTTTGCCCTCTTGACTTCTGGTCATGCATAGTTGAGGCATCATTGGGAGTTGAGCTTGCAGTCTTCCAATTAGCTTTCTGGGCTATTTTGCTTTTATTTTTGGTTACATGTTAGTCAAATATTCAAATATAAAGCATTAACAGAAAAACATAAGCATCCTTTTTCTGGTTGTTGATCTTATTTGTCCACCACGCAAATAAAATTATAACAGCCTGGACACAGTGTCTTCTTGCCCCCCGGTCCCAAGGCCCAATCCCCAATGGTCAATAAGGTAAATTTGGCCAACTGAAAGGGTTCTCCCTGTGAAGGGTTTAACCTTTGCTTTAAGTAGGCTTTGGCTATCAATATCCCACTAGATCACATACGATATCAGGGACACAAAGGGAACTAGAGATACAAAATCAGCCCAGTTTTTACAAACCCAATTTTTATTTTTACAATTTGAAAATTAAGAACAGGCAACATTGTTGTATGCAGAAATCAGTTTTCAACAACCTCCATTCTGATATGAGGATATGAGACACGGTAGGTGACGTGCAAATACACCACCCACCAAAACCCCTCTGTTTTAAGGTTCTTCCGGAATTCAAATCCAGTCCTGAAGGGCCGGTATCCAGCACAGTTTGTAATTCAAACAACTAAACACACCCATTGAACCTGGTAATGAACAGATTAGTTGAATCAGCTTTGTACGCGGTTTCATTCCCGAAGTCTCCTGGGATTGACTCCAGGCTACCTGAGACCCTGTCCAGGACGAGCGCTATAGAGAACGAATGAATCAATGATTTCTCCATACCGCATCAGTGCTATACTGTAAAGGCGCTTCAGCATAACCAGATCATGCAAAATAGTCTTTAGCGCTCCGTGTCAAGGCGGTCAGGCGTTTAAGTTTTGAAGAGAAGGCATGTATGTTTGTCTGGTGTAGATCCTAAAGCCATACCCATCGCTCCTAAAAGGTCAGCAGGAAGTGAGCTCTAACGCTTGAAGCATTGACCTTCTCAATAAGGTGCTCACTTTAATAAGGTGTCTGTCCTGCATCTGAATCCGGACTGAAATTGAAAGTCTGCTTTGTCTTAATCCACTCACATTGTTTGCAGTCTGCTAAAAGGAGAGCCAATTTAAACACACACCTGGCCATGTTCTCCGAGCTTTGATTGCAACGCGCTGTAGCATTAACTCAGTAAATTGCATTCTGGATGCAGGATTGGCCTTTGTCCAGGACAGATTAATTCTGTGTGTGAAGAGAGTAGGCCACTTTGGCCGCTGCCAAGTTCGCGTGGCTCCTTCTAGAAAACCAGCAACAATAACACTCTTGTTAGGGATTTGTCCCTTTAGATTAGCCATGTCGAGGCCTTTATCTTACCCGTCATGTCCCTGAGCTGCCGAAACAGGCTCATATTGTTTTTCGTCAGGTTTTTCATTACAGCCAGGCCTCTGTGTTCGCCTCCGCCGCTAGAGTTTGCCATTTGACGGTGTTTTTAATCCTAGCGGCTCCGACGTTTCCCATAAGAAGAGCTTCAGACACGAGATAAACTTACTCTACTTTTCCTGAAGGTGAGATTCCAGGACCATTTTTCCGTTCCGATTCTCACACACGGGGATTTTATTTTTGTGCTTGCTGGTGAATGCGCTGTCTCATGAGAACATAGCCACTAAAGGCATTGTTTAGGAGCACACAAAGGCTCTCTATAGCTTCAGGATTCAGGTTTAAATCCCAGCCGTGCCGTGCGCCGGGGTAAATGAGGAGAAAGCTGCTGGCAGGGAACGATGCCGGTTTCCTGTCTAAGGGGGGCTTCAGTGAGCCAGGTCATCCAAATATCTAGTGGATAATTAGACTTGGTATTATATTAAAGGATGTTCAAGTCTTTTGAATGAGCGTCTTTAACATTAAACCACAAATCGAGTCTGTTCCTGGATACTCCAATTTTCCGAATCCAACATTGGCCACAGTAATTGCTTACTCCAAATGCGTGTACTGTATTTTTAATGTCGAGGTCCATTTAGAAGGATGCTACGTAAGTAGGCAGCATTTGTTGTACTGCATTTCACTCCGATGTACCCTGTGCTGTTGGAAGGCAGAAAAAAAAAGGACAGCAGAACTGAAGGGTTGTTATTTTGGCCAAAGTTGAATGGAGACCATATAGATTTGAGAATTTAGAAGGTGCTTATACTGTATATGATGTAGTGTTTCTGAGTAGACAGTTTTTTTTTGTATGTTTTTTGCTTTATTTTTACAATATAGTTCATAAAATGTATTTGTTAATACAAATATTCACTGGTTTTTACTTGTGTTTCCACTTGTTTCACAGCACACAGTCTAGAAACAGGATCGACCTGGAACTAGTGCTAGTGTCACGATACGATGTTTCTTTCGTCATCATCATGAAGTTTGATGCTTTTCAATATCTTCTCTCTGAGCCAGAGGACTTCTGCATTTAAATGGGGTACAAAAAATTTCTTATGGCACAGAACCAAATTCATTTGCAAGATAGAGTCCAAATACATTTACTGAGACTGATTAGATTTATTTTTATCTGGAGTCTAATGGTCACTGATCAGCCATAACGTTACAGTGCAAAACGTTATGCCCAGTATTGTGTAGGCTCGCTCTGTGCCGCATGGGCAGCTCTGATCCTTCAGGGCATGACTCTACAACACCTCTGGGGGTGTTCTGTTGTGTCTGGCACCAAGATGTGGCAGCAGATCCTTTGGGATCTTTGCATGATCGATCACATTAGGAGTCTGGAGGACGGGGCGGTGGCCTTGGGTTGTTTGCAGGCCCTGTGTGTGGTGGGCTGTGGTGCACTGGGTGTTCTGATGGCCTTCTAATGCCTTTGATGCTCAGCGTGGACTTTTTTGGTGAGTCCTGCTTCATTGGATCTTTTGTGATCTCTTTTGTGATTCTCTAGGGTTAGGGTTTACTGGTGCATAATTGATCATCAATATAAATGTGTTGATGTTATGTTCTGTTAATGTTATGGCTGATCGGTGTAGTGTGAATTGTACATTTTTATTTATGATTTTAATTTAATCGATTTGTTTGCAGAACAAGTAGTCATGAACTTTTGTAGTGTACTATAGTATTGAAAAAACGTAAAACAAAATCCTGTGTCCATGCTGTGTCCTAACAGTGCAATAAGTTAGATATCCCACTCAGTAGATGACTTTAATTATGGAAATATTTTACACATTTACCCAGGTCATGCACTTTTTAGATGCTCCCTTACTTTCAGAGAGGTTTAACAGGCGAAATCCCAAAATTAAATTCATGAAATGAGATTCTCAAATGTAGAGTGAATATCCTGATGGAAAACCAACCTTGCCACGCTTTAAAAACGGCACAGTGCTGCTGTGTTTGGGGGCTCGTCGATTTTCTTAAGACACGCATCTGCATATTTCACTTCTTTGCTGTTGCCATCTCTTTAAGTCTATTCTCTAAACAAACAAACAAAACAATGCAAAAAAAAAAAAAAAAACCCGCTTTGCCTTCTCCACTGTTGCTCACGATTCATTAAACGCTTCCTGTGGCTCATGTAACAAACTCAGTCGTTTGTTTGTACTTAAAAAGACAGATTCATAATAGCCGGATGAAATAGCAGTTTTGTGATATGTTGTTTTTGCCATTGTCAGAATATAATTCCAGTCACTTGAACACTGATGGCACTTTCTGACATGTTGGTTTAATGTAATCCACTGAAAGTAGAATTAGAGGGTTCTATGGATTATTCTGTGGATAAGGTGTGTGTGCTCTGGAGGCTGAAACAAATCTCAGATGATACAAAGATTCCTAAATTAAACCACTTGAAAATTAAGAATCTACTTTTTTTTTGTTGTTGTTTCTTTCTTTCTTTGTTTTTAGCTGTTATTAAGTAGGGCTGCACAATTTAATAAAAATAATGTTGCCACATATTATGATAGGAACTTAAACTGTAATATGTAACTATTAAACCTTTTTGTATTCAAATGTATTTTTTTCGAGGCCAACAGCAAGTAATTGGGCAATTGATCTTATTAAGACGATGATTGCCAATATTTATTTATTAATACAAAATATTTTGTAATATTAAAAAGAAATAAATAAACAAATACTTAAAACTATTGGCATATTCTGCATAAATTCCAGACTATGTGTATATTACCTGTAATAATTTGCAGCCTTTTGTGATGAAATAAATGCACAGATCCAAATCGCGACTTTTTATGTGATTAACTGTGCAGCACTACTTCCTTTACAGTCATACATTGTTTTTTCTTCTTCTTCATATTAGAAGTACAGTACATCTGTCTTAATACTAATGACAATCTTTTATCAAACCTTCTTGCGAATAGCTACTTATCATAGCTGATACATATACTACTGTACTGTACATCCAGGTCGTTCACGATCGTTCGTGAATTGTAACCTCGGATTAAATCTGAAATCATAATAATACATTTAAAGGAGGAGTTTGAGCAATTTTTGTTTTGTCTCACTGCAAAAAAGTGAAATATCCTTAATTCTAGCCAAGCCTATCTACAGTATAATATATACATATGTATAAACAAAGTCTAAGATTATTAAGCTTATTTCGAGTCAGATGTTACTAAAATTGTAAGCGAAATGTTCTCGTTCTATTGGCAGACCAATTCCTAAAACTAGCAAATGAATCTGCAAATCCAACCAGACTTTTTAGCTTAAAGTTTTGCCAACATTTGATTAGAAATGAGCTTAATAATCCTACATTCGGTTTCCTGTAATCTTATGTTGAGAAAGTGTAGATACATTTACGTACAGTATATTCAAGATAGTTATAATTGCTTACATATCAGTTTTTGCAGTTATAAAAAGGAACCTCAAGACCTTGTTTGCGTGCGATGTTACTCTTGAGATAGGGAGAAGATTAAAACGTTGAAGATCGCTGTATATCTTCATGGCTGTGCTTGCACTCTCTGGCGTGGACTCGGATAAGATGAATGCGAACTTTATATACAAGCTTGAGATTGAATGACTAAGAAAATCATTTAAGACTTGACAAACACTCTGTCTTTCTTATCTGCGGCATTTAATTAGTGGTATACTGAAATAGATGTTCTGTAGCCTCTTTTAGTCTCAAACACTAAATTGGAACATGCTTCAACACCAGTTTATCTCTTTCTCTCTCTTTTTTTTTTCTCCTCTCCCACACTTTTGACCTTACACTGTGTTTCGCCCCGTGGCGTCTCTACCGTCTCGAGCGGTGTGGACGTAGGGATTAAAAATAGCAGGTTCAGCAGGGACATGGCTGACACGCTTCCTGCTGCATAGAGAGCATAGCGGCGATGAACTCGAGCCCGCTGCGGCTTTAACATCACAGGGGACGACCTGATTTTGCGCTTTCATTTCCTCTCTCTCTTTCGCTCTCTCGTTTACTTTTTTCTCCAAGTTTACTGCTTTACCGTGTTAACCACTCTCATACTCCCATAGTGTCTATAGAGACTGGGCTCAATAAGAAGTTTCATATTCATATGTTGTTAATGATCACTAAAGCTTGTTTTGTATAAGAGAGATGTTTTTACACTGCATTTAATTAGACATACTGTAAATGAAGTTAAAATTGAAATGTATTTAGTACACACTTGGAAAATTCTGCTTTGTGCAGCTGGTTTAAAAAATCGACGCTGAAGTGCCGCATTTTAAACCATTAAAGATAATAAGCTGTATTCAGAGTCAGCAATTTAATTTCAAAAGTTATTATTATTTTAGCAGATATTCATCTCCCACAGTTGCTCTGGTTGAGTCTAAGCAGCCCATTTGCATTACTGAAATCCCAGACTGCTTGATTTTTCTTAATTAGCACCTTAAGAACCGCCTGTAAACATAAGCACTTGTCGTTTGAGCTCGGGGAACAAAAATGGGATAGAAAATGCGGACTGAAAAACTAGACAGCTTTTTTTTTTTTTTCTCAAAATCACACGAAAGACTAACACGATGAGATGTGAGTAAGGAGACGGGAAGGTTTTAAATAAGCAGCCCAAAATACACAAACGTTTCAGGTTGATGTATTGTAGTTACATCCAAATGTTAGCCGTTGCCTCTGGCTTTAACAATGCTCCTCGCTCAGAATGAAAAATGAGATATTTAGCTTTAAGATAAAAATGAGTCGAAAGTTCAGAATCACACGCAGCTGTTAGAGCAAACCGCGTCCCCTATGGGCGACCCTCACGAAACTTCTGGCTCCAGTTAAATTAGTAGTTTTGTCTGCCTGAATAACGATGTGTGATTTTAGTATTACGTAATTCCTCTGTGTTCAAACTCTGACTTGGGTTTTTCAAATTTTCGACATTTATTTACAAAAACACTATTAACACTTTCTTGCATAAAAGATTTCTTTGTTTAATATATATTAAGTTTGAGTTTCTCTAAATGTCTAGACATAATTTTTTTAATAATAACATGCCTGAAATAATAACAATTATTAAGAAAATTAAAAAAAAATTTCAGTGTCTTAAATTGTAACCATTCAGATTGAAAAAAATTGTAAGGCTCAGTAGAAATTTACTTAATGTAAGTGTGGAGGAAGAAAAAGCTAGCTCATAAGCACGTTTTGAAAAATGTACAGCGCCATCTGTTGAATTTTTGAATGAACTAAAGTTATTATATGTTAATATGAAGTGCGCGGAATGAAGGTGTGAGATCGCGTTTATTAAGTAGGTTTTAATTGAACATTCATAAGTGCGTATTAAAAAAATGTACCGCGCCATCTGTTGAATTTTGAGATGAACTAATGATTTTTCCAAGGTTAATTTTTTTTTATAATACAAGGGTGTTTTCCATTTGAAGTTTAAAGTAGCATATCTTTTCTTCACGTGAGCAAAGCCTACTGTATATGTTACCTCAAGCTCAGTCAAATACACCTGTGAAAACCCCATTAAAATTCGTACAGTAGTTTTTACGTGATGCATGCTCAAACAAACAGACAAACAGACAGAAAAAAATTCCAAAAACCATCTTGATGTGTTCTATTACTCATCTTACTGTACATCGGCCCCAAATAATTTTTTCGCAAATATCTTCAATGTACAGACACGCCAACTTTACAGTTTTATTATATGTGTAGATATATTATTTAAATATATATATAATGACATGGTATGTAATAATAATTTATTCAGAACAGCAGGTGTCATGGTCAACAAGTTTAGACAAACAAAATAGCACATCAAATAGTACGGTCTTAAAAACAGGGGGGAAAAAAAACATGACCTGAAATGTTCTTTAAAGAACCGAAAAAAAAAATTTTTTAGCGTATTACTCTGAAAAGCCCTTTCGGAGATGATTTTATATACAGGTATGTGTGCCTCTTCACCCGATATAATATTATCACGATACCTAGGTACCGGTTCAATTAAAATTGCAATTCTGTATCACAATTTTATAAACATCTCGATTTGATATTACATTTTTCCCCGATTTTTTTTAAACCTTTAAAAAAGTTGAATTAAATGTAGCCCATTCCTTATAACATTAGTTTTCTCACCAAGCGCAGCATTTAAACAATGCAAACTAACTTCGAATAAAAGGGTTTAACGTTTAGCTGAAGTCAAATAAAATGTCAAATGAAGTCAGCAAAAATCTACTTGTCATCCGACCAAAATTATTATTTCTAATCAAACTGATAAAATATTTCACACCTACTGTACCATATGGGATGAAAATGTGTAAATAGTTCAGTGTAGGTTTATAAAGAAACTGTGATATTTTACCTCAAATGCCTCAAAAGTCTCAAAACGCAACTCGACAGTGAGCGCGCGGGTTGAGTGACTACGAGCACGCGGCTGTGTGCGGCTTCTAACGCGACCACACGGGGCTTCTAACGAGGGCCATTTTTTAAAAAATGTGCCCTCGCAGTGTTTTGCGACCAGGGTGAGTGTGTGTAATAAGTGGTTTTGACACTAATTTGTTCACAGAGTTTGGAGAAAAAGGCAAATCGTAGGCTTTTACACATGCGATTTTTAATATTGTAATGCTGAAAAAAATGTTTCTTTTACGCCAATTGGAAGCTTCTGAGCTCGGTACAGAATCGTTAATATCTGAGACTGATCAGCCGATCACCGGTCACAGCCAATCAAACTGAAAAATAGCCAAATCAGTTTAGCAATACACAAATCGCCACACAAAAGGATGAATACATTTTTTTTCTCCATCTCGAAAATAAATGTATATATGTAATTATGTATATTGTGTATATGTATATATGTAATTATGTATATTGTGTGTGTGTGTGTGTGTGTGTGTATATATGCATATATATATATATATATATATATATATATATATATATACACACACATACATATGGATAAATAGAACTGCATTACTATTTCAACAATCTTTTTGGCTAGTAACGGCTAAGGAATGACTGGAGCACAGATTCATCAAATATTGAAACACTCTGTTCCATCTTTTTTTTTATTCCTATACCGACTTTTCCACCAAAACCAAGCGTTAGATGATGTTTCATCATTTATTCAAATCTCCACTGTTTCCCACCTGGTACTCCTATTTTAAATTCAGTATTGGTATAAAAGGTAAAAAAAAAATCGCTTCTGGCTTTTTCTCAGCATCTGTCTCTGTCGCTCATTTCTTCCCATCCCCCCATTGTGTTCTGGTGAGGAGCACAATATTTTGCCCATTAGTTCTGAGCACTACAGAGATGATGCGGATTCAGAGTCATAAATTCACTAGATGGGAGATTAACGCATTCAGCTGGCTCTCCGCCTCACTCTTGAACCCGGTGCCTGGTGATTGGGAGTCTGGGATCTCTGGCCATCTGGTTCGTCGAGTTAAATCAAACACACCTGTCATATTTGCAGTAATGTAAGGTATAGTGGGTGTTAAGTAAGCGGTTTTAATTCAGGGCCACGGTTTGCTGTGGTGTTCACTGCATATTAAAGGGCTGGTCAGGATGTGGGATGTGGGACCTTTAATTTTATTTATGTTGCTCTGGAGGTCTTTTAATGCGTACAAGCCGATATATAGTGGGTAGAGACATCTCAGTTTGAGATATTATGCCATAATTTGGACATCAGAGATATTTGCCTTGGTACTGGAAGTACTTGGTACTATATAAAGTATAAGCATAGAGTATACAGTAGTATCAGGACGGGGCAATACAATGTGGAGAAATAAGTCTTAGGCCAATATCACGTCTAGGCCAATTGTTTTTCATGCAAGTAGCATTAAGATCCAGACTAATAAAAAAATCTGTTCCTGTTAACATTGCAAAAATCTGGATCAATGCATTGATTTAAGGCAACAGTTAGAATGAAATCGAGGCAACACCCATTCATCTATTTTTCTAACTGCTTATCAGCATACAGTGCATGACTTTGGACATTGGGAGTGAGTACCCAGAGGAAACCATCAAAGCATGGCGAGAAAGACCAGAGGTGAGATTCCAACCGCTTAACCATAGATGTGTGAGGTAACAGTGCTAACCACTTAGCCACCATGCTGTCAGAACAATGTGTGTGTGTACTGTATGCATGTACAGATCAGCCATAACAATATAACAACCTTGACTAATGATGCAAAGGACGCCCTTTTGCCACCAAAACAAAAAAAGTGCGCTGTGGTATCTGACACCACAATGTCAGTAGTAGATGCTTGATTGATTGACTTCTGCAAAATTGAATATTATTCGGTATGAATGTTAAAACAAAAGCTTTGCCTGGTAGTTTTACACACTTTTGCTGCGCCCTTTAGTGCCCCTTTGATAAAGAAGCGATCTGCCTGTTGGTAAAGTGATTTGTACTAGGCAGGTTAATTAGCCTGCACACATGGCCGAGAATCTCTTCAGCACCAGAAAAACACTTAATTTTTCAGGTTATTAATTACGCCTACATGATTTTAACATTTTTTTTGTTTGTTTGTTTATATCTATGATCTCAAAAATAAAAAGGAAAGATATTTCTGAGCGATACAGCAAAACTTCTCTCGTAACTTCAGTGTTGTCTTGCTTTGGTGTTGATTGTTGAATTATTTTTTAGTTTTATATATATGTGTGTACAGTATACAGGGCTTGGACAATGAAACTGAAACGCCTGGTTTTAGACCCCAATAATTCATTAGTATGGTGTAGGGCCTTTTTTGCGGCCAATACAGCATCAATTCGTCTTGGGAATGACAGATACAAGTCCTGCACAGTGGCTAGAGGGATTTTGAGCCATTCTTCTTGCAGAATAGTGGTCACTACGTGATGCTGGTGGAGAAAAACGTTTCCTGACTCACCAAAACACTCCAAAGAAGCTCAATAATATTTAGATCTGGTAACTGTGCAAGCCATGGGAGATGTTCAACTTTACTTTTTTGTTCATCAAACCACTCTGTCACCAGTCTTGCTGTGTGTATTGGTGCATTATCATCCTGATACACGGCACCGCATTCAGGATACAATGTTTGAACCATTGGGTGCACATGATCCTCCAGAATGGTTCGGTAGTCCTTGGCAGTGACGCGCCCATCTAGCACAAGTATTGGGCCTAGGAAATTCCATGATATTGCAGCCCAAACCATCACTGATCCACCCCCATGCTTAACTCTGGGCATGCAACAGTCTGGGTGGTATAATTCTTTGGGGCTTCTCCACACCGTAACTCTCCCGGATGTGGGAAAGACAGTGAAGGTGGAATCAATACATGTTTCACATTGTCCACAGCCCAAGATTTTTGCTGTGGGCACCATTGAAACCAATGTTTGGCATTGGCATGAGTGACCAAAGGTTTGGCTATAGAAGCCCAGCCATGTATATTGACCCTGTGGAGATCCAGACGAACGGTTTTGGTGGAAACAGTTGAGATGCACATTTAATTCTGCAGTAAGTTGGGCAGCTGTGGTTTTATGTTTTTTGCATACAATCTGGGTTAGCACCCGGACATCCCATTCAGACAGCTTCCTTTTGCGTCCACAGTTACAGTACTCCTGTTGGATGTGGTTCGTCCTTCTTGGTGGTATGCTGACATTACCCTGGATACCTGGCTCCACCAGGCTGGTCAAAATTAGCCATGAAACCTCCAACACTAAACTGGCCAGTGTTTCAGTTTCATTGTTCAACCCCTGTATGTGTGTATATATATAAAATTGGTGAACAATTATGATTTTCCAAATTGTGAATTGTGAAACATTATGATGTTTTTATTAATTGCGAGTCCAGGTAGTGTAGCATATATAGATTATTACCTCAGTATACAAATTTAATTATTTAAAAAGTGAGCTCTTAAGGCGAAAAATTCGTATTGCGAAACATTTACAAAATTAATGGAAATGCAGATTCCGTTCCAGCAATCCAAAAAAAAAACCTATAAATATTACCAATTTTTAACACTGTAATCATATTTTTGCATATAAAAACAATCAGCATTCAGAAAAGACATGTAAATGAAGTAAAATGTGAAATAAATAGACATTAAACCTCACTGACCCTTAATTTATGATTTTTCTTGGCACCGGCTGCTTTAACCTCTTAAACCCAAATGTCCTCATATGACGACATGACATTTTCTTTCAACTTCATTGTATAGATATCCTTGTACCATTGTCATATGAGGACTGTTAGGTATAATTCTTCAGCTAAACGTCTTCCTGGTTAAAGACATTGATTAAATTTATATGTTTCAGCTATGAATAAGGAGAAACAGTCAGTAGAAATTGCAATGAACACGACAGTACGGTCCGGGTCTCAGGAAGTTAAAAATGAAACTGAAAGCGGCTCCCTTTTCTTCTTGCTACCTTCCTTGCTAACCTTTTTGGCATCCATGGTGCTATGTCTTTACTAAATCTTATACAAAATGCAAAAAAACACAAAAAAGTACTGTAAACTCGCTTCACTCGGCTTTCCACTTCCAGTTTTGAATGGCTCCCAGACGGCGGAAATTCATGAGGTGGGGCGTTGGTATGCCAAGGTATTATCTTACCTTACGCTGCATTATCTTATATAGTTTCTGTTGGAATGTATTAACGCCAGCTAGACCACTATTGTTTAAGACATTTTTCAGGTTTCCAGGGATTCAAGTCCCAGGACTGGGCTGTTTTTGCTTAACTAATACATTAATTGTTTGTCCATTCCTGACAATTTGATAAATTACCCCACACCATATGGTATCTCCATGATGGTGACCAACTCCTGTTGTTTCTCCATGTTACAGTCAGCTAATTAGATTTGAACATCAAATTATTTATTTTCTTTCCTCTTTATCTCTCATTAACTAATTTTCATCGTTCTCACTTTCGTCTCACGGCTGTCGTTCCTGCTGGGAGTTTGATGACTCCGACGCAGCAGGATCTAGACAGGAATGAAAATCTCTGGGAAATGTTAAGCGTGTCACGTCGTTTCCTCCACTTTCACTACTTCGCTCACCGTGGATTTGGCTCCGTCAGGGAGACGGGAGATGAGCTGGGCAGAATTTGAATTCTGCGTCTCAGTTGAAGATTTGCTGTAAGCAATAAAACGATCTTTATTATTTATGCTGTTACTAAAAGTTTTAAACATTACTTAAACCTGCTAATACATTACAAAAAACTACACAATGTACAGAATTGTGACTCTTCAATTTGTTCGAATGCGCGTTACAATCAGATCTAACGTGTGAGGAACACTTTATTTCAGACCTGACTCCTGCACACTCTATCACGTTTCTCTCGCGTTTGTCACACACACTTACTCCGACGGTGTCATGCACCGGATGTCGACTCCCGAACGTCAGCAGCGGTTTCTGTTCCTAGAAACATTTTGAAGAATGTTGTGCCCTTTTCATCTCAGCCGTAAATGCCACCGCTCTTGTTCAGTAGTTTTCCGCTTTGCTGCAGAATTTGATCGATTCTTAAGCTTTCTGGGGGAGAAGCAAACTGGGTGCTGCAGGGCAGGAAGGAAATGGCTAGGTGTGTGCGCACTTGTGTATGTGCATGTGTGTGCGCACATTTGTTGTAGTCTGAGAAATTGAGGAATTCCTGTTACTGATCTAAATGTGTTCACTAATTACAGTGCCACAGGAGGGTTTCTACGGAATGAGGGATCTACAGTACTGCTGCAGTTTTACACCACTCCTTCATCTTCTGCACTTTCCAGCATCATGTGATTCTGTATTGTTTGAACCCTTTCTTTTCATTGTTTTGTATGTTCCTTCTTTTATTCCTTCCTTCCTTCCTACTGTATCTTTCCCCTGTCCTTGTTTACCTTCCTTTGCTCCTTCCTATATTTAGTCTTTTAATCCTTCCCTCCTGTGCTCATTTTCCTTCCTTTCTATAACTATACACTATAATTAATACAGCACATGAAGTAATCACTATATATAATTTATTTCAGTGGGTTTTTAGTCATTGTAAGATCTTTGACTCGGGGCGCACCACTGGGGGAAGGGGGCCTTAAAGTCGCTGCAGCTCGCGCAGTCCTTTAGCCGCAGTCTCTTGCCCATCGTTCGAATGGCGGTGTACAGTCCGACTGCCTTTAAAGTCCCTGGGGCGCATGGCATCGCCCTGCTCACAATCCACTCTCGAGTTAATGTCTGCCACGCTTTCTCCTCGCTCCCGAACTCCCAGACCTTGAGCCAAGCTCCACACCTGGCACAGCAAGCTCGATGTCCATTGATGATCCTCTCCCGCCAGCCGTGCCAGGTTTAGTGGCCCCGCCCCTTCACACACCTGCTGTAGGGGAGCCCGCATGCCAAGTGAGCTCTTTGGAGTGAACGAAGAGCAAGAAAAGATTTAGGCACACGCCCGATTTTCTCCTCCATTCTACTGTATGTTCCTTCCTTTCTTTGTTACTTTTTTCTTTCCTGTCCTCGTTTTCATTTTCCCCACCTTCTTTCCTTCCTTTTTGCTTTTTCTCATTTTAATGCCACCCTTCCTTTTCCCCCTATTCACGTTTCCTTTTCCTTCCTTTCTTTGTGTCTTCCTTCCTTCTTATATCCCTTTCCTTTGTATGTTTCTTCCTTCCTTCATATGTTCCTTCCTTTCTTCCTTCTCCTTTTTCTCCTTTTATTTATTGCTCCCCTTCATTTTGTCCTATTCATTTCTCTTTTTCCTTCTTCTGTCCTGTCTTTCCTTCCTTTGTTTCTTTCTGTTTCCTCTTCCCTTTATTTACTCCCCTTGTCCTTCATTCCTTCATTACTGACCGATACTAGATTCTCACGATACCCAGGTGCTGAATCGATTTGTATTGCGATTTCTGTTAGTATCCTGGTTGTGTTATATTTTTATATTTTATTATGATTGTAATGAACGTGGCACATAATTTTCTCCTACCACAGTGTACAGTAGGCTGGGCTGCCTATAGTTTAGAGCACGCCACCTGTAGGGTTACAGAGGAACTGCACCATTTTCCGACCTCAAATGCAAACATTTTTAATATAAATTCAGTTTGTTTTTTTTATCTGTCAATATTGCGATACACATATTGCCAAACAACAAATATGTCCCTGAATGGATTTTTCTCCCATCTCTATTATATACTGTGTAAATGATTTAATTCTTGTACATGTGTACTTTGCGAACTCGAGTGTGTGTGCTCTGATTAACAGTCTTTAACAGCAGTGTGTTGAGCTGCAGCCAGTAAGGAGTCGAACACATCATTAGCGCTCATTAAACCCAAGTGCTCGGGAGTTAGCCCGTTTGCGGGAGTACAGCTGTGAATGTGTGTGCAGCCGAGCCATGTCCCTCTGACACAAGTCATAATGGGGAGTGTGTGTGTGTGTGTGTGTGTGAGAGCGAGAGAGAGAGAGAGAGAATAGTAGGAGTTCTGCAGCACCTAGAGACAATGTACCGTGTTTTACTGTCTATTGGAGTAACCGCAAACATCTAAAGAAACCATTCATCATAAAAGAAATCTATCTCAGCTCTGCATCACTGTCTGGAGTTGAGTGAATACTGTATAGACTACGCTGGTTTTTACCTTGGCTGTCTGAAGTCTGAAGCCAATGGACATCACCATTGCCGAGTTTCCTCCCTGGAGCTGTTTTGTGCCCCTACAGGGCAGATAGGATTTAGGGGCTTGTTCAAGGGTCCAACAGTGGCAACCTGGAGGAGCTGGGGCTTGAACCACCAACTTTCCAATCAGTAATAGTGTTTTAACTGTCTGTCAGTAGTCACACCGTCAATAAACCCCAGTGACCCAATTCTACACATGCCCATGTCATAACTCAGCCTCCACCATGTGTAACAGTGTTGGAACATAAGCCCTTCCTTTCCTTCTCTACTCCTGATGGTTGTCATTGATTCTGGTTTTCTCTTCCATTATACACTACCGTTCAAAAGTTTGAGGTCACTTGCAAATTTCTTAGTTTTTGTTTAGTGATTTATTTTCTACACTCTACAACAATACTGGGGATTTCAAAACTATAAAATAACACATATGGAATTAGGTAATTACATAACAAGAACAAAAACAACAGTTAGTTGTTATTTTAAGACACAGAGGTCAGCCTTTCTGTAATAGTTCTTGCAAGAA
>JAOVVA010000001.1:33851585-33866575 GCA_028565275.1 Leiocassis micropogon
ATTCCTTTACAATGTAGAAAGAAATAAAAATCAGGAACCATCATGGAGTTAGAAAGTGACCCCAAACTTTTGAACGGCAGTGTATATTCCTTCCTTCCTTTGTTAATTTCTTCTTTCCTGTCTTGATTTTCATGGTTTCCCTCCTTCCTATTCTCCTTCTCCCTTTTTCTAATTTTTGTTCCCCATTCATGTCTCCTTTTCCTTTATGTTCTTTCCTTTCTTCCTTCTTTCCTGTCATTTTCATTCCTTGCTGTTCCTTCCTTCCTCCGTATGTCCCTTCTTAACTTTGTACGTTCTTTCCTTCGTGTTTCTTCCTTCCTTCATATATTCATTCACTTCCTCCTTTTTTTCTCAGTTTATTGCTGCCCTTCATTTTCTCCCATTCGTTTCTCCTTTTTCCGCTTTTCTGTCCTGTCTTTCCTTTCTTCGTTTGTTTCTTCTTTCCTTTATTTCTTTCCCTCTCTTGTCACCTATTTTCTCCTTCTTCTTCTTTTTGTACTTCCTTCCTTTCTTCATTATATACTAGGGACCAGCCGATACTAGATTATCACAATACCCAGATGTCGATTTGACATCAATAAACACCAGCAACCCAACTCCACACATGCCCATGTCATAACGCGGATGATTTGTTATGTGTTGGAACATAAGCCCTTCCTTTCCTTCTCTGTGCCTGATTATGGTTTTCTCTTACATCGTATGTTCCTTCCTTTCTTTGTTAATTCCTCCTTTCCTGTCCTTATTTTCATTCTTTCCCTTCTTCCTTTTTCTCACTTTATTGCCACTCTTCCTTTTTTTTCCCCATTCCGGTCTCCTTTTCCTTTTTCTGTGTCCTTTCATTTCTTCCTTCTTTCCTGTCATCATTTTTCTTCCTTGCTACAGTAGCTACTTCCTTCCTTTGTGTTTCTTCCCCATAAGCCCTTCCTTTCCTTCTCTACGCCTACCTCCTTCATGACTTTTTCCACTTTATTTGTCTTTCAGGCTCACTAGTGCCAGACTGTTGATTTGGCTACTCCTAATGTTTATGCTACCTCTCTAATAGGTCTGTTTTATTTTATCAGCCTAATGATAGCTTCTTTCACTTGCCTTGGCATCTCTTTGGACTGCATACTGAAAGTTTTCACAAGTTGCAGCCAAATGCAAATTCAACACTTGGAATCGATGCGAGACTTTTTCATCTCTATAATTCGTCAAGAAATTACTAAGAAACTGATGGCTTATCAATCAGTTATCCAGTTACTCTTGAGGCTGTAAAAATTGGAAAACTTTCAAGTGAAAAGATGGAGGTTATAGCTAATGCAGTATTTTATTATTTTTTTAACACATGCACTTCGATACACATCTGACATCATTTCATATCCATTGCAGTGACATACAGAGGCCGAAATACAAATGTAATGTCCTTGTCCGAATACTTATGGACCTGACTGTATATTTTGAATCAGCATGTGTTTTGAGTATAATTTAAATGTATGGTCATGCTTTTTACAAGGATCGACTTTTAACTGTAAGATGAGAGGTCATTTATTAACCCCTTACTGTACCGTATACAGTAACTGATATTATCCAAGTGTATGCAATGACATTTTACAGTATATTAGTATTAATTCTTATATATTTTTTATGTGTTTATCAGTAACAGAACACACTACATGCTGCATATGTTTTGTCTCTGTAAAGAATTCAGGACTAGAGCTCTTGCTTTTGCCAACAGTCATAAACCTCTAAACGTTTAAAGAGTAGAGTGTGTTTTATTTTTATTTTAACAGTTTGTACATGAAGGCAACTCTTATTATTCAAACAGGACCTTTTACGTTTTATTGATTTATTGATGCATTTAATGTGGTGGAACGTCCATGAAATGAGTTCCTGTTACCACTTCTGTTGCAGCAGATATTGCTTCTCTGGAAGTTTAACCATTCTTGTCATGTTACAGAGAAAGTATAAAGCCTTCAGCCATTAAGAGCATCCAGTGGTGGAGAACTTGGTTACAGCTGTTCCTCTGACTGTTATAAAACACTTCACTGGAAATGTCTCCTGTAAATGTTAAATGATTCACTTTTTCACCATCTCAACATTGAACTTTTCTTAATTTAATGAATCAGATTTGTTCCTCGAAGCTACTGTAGCTTCTGCTTTGCGTACATGTCACCTCGATTTTTTAGATTTGTAAATACTTTCGGAAGAAAGGTCAGAGTTTATTTTTTTTCCCGATTTGTGGTTTTGCAGATTACGACAACAATCAAGATGATGGTGGAAAGTTAGTTAAAGTAAACAGAGAGACAGATCATCAGTGTGTTTATTGCTGTAAATGAAGTCACTAAAAATTTCCAAAAATCTCAATTTGCTCTGGTCTGGTCTGTCTTCTTGGAGCTTGGATGTTCTCTCCATGCTTGGTGGGTTTCTTTCTGGTGCTCTGGTTTCTTCTCAGAGTTTAAAGAGCTGCATGGTAGGCTGACTGGCATTTCCAAATTGCCTGTAGTGTGTGGTTGAATGTACGAGTGTGTGTGTGCTTGTGCGCCACAATGGTTTGGCACCCCATCCAGGATGCATCATGTCCTCTGCCTGAAGTGCCAGGCCCAAACAGTATAGATTACATTTACATTTAGGCATTCGGCAGACGTACTTATCCAGTTAAGGGTTAGGGGCCTTACTCAAGGGCCCAACAGGGACAACTCGGTGGTTGTGGGATTTGAACTTGGGACTTTCTGAACCATAGTCCAATGACTTAACCACTGAGCTACCCCTGACCCCAGTTTATGGATGGATGGCATCCGTTTATGGATGGATGGACAGATGGACAAATTGATGGATATTCGTTTAGTCTTTTAATGTAATAAATTGATTGACTTTTGCCTAAATTGTTTTTGCAGTAGTCCTCTCTTCAATAAATGAAATAAATGAGACTCGCGCACAAGCATGAGAATACACACCAAATGCTACCTTTTGACTGGCTGCCTGGGTTTCATTTTCCATTTCTTTAGGGTCTCAATTTGTTCCCGTATAATGTATTCAAACCTCACAGCTCTACATCAATACTCCGGTAAACACATTAAAATAAACAACGCTTATTTATAGACTACACTACCTGGAAATGTTTTAAGTAAAACTATCAAGACTAGAGCAAGAGAATGACATGTTGATATGTAACCATGACGACCGTTATCAAGTGCCTACAGTAGCATATTAATAGACGGGCTTGGATAAATAAAATGAAACGGATTTCCGATTTTCAAACCGGGCATTTACTGTACGTAACGGGAAGACTATTTTGTTTTGTTTTTTTGTGTACAGATACGATGAATTATTCGGTTAGCCTAATGCTTCAGTGGAAATCTGAACGTAATTAAGTGAAATTATTATTTTTTAAAAACCTACATGCAAATAAAATAAAAACATCTGAATATAGAAAAAAGAACAGACAGTGAATTGAGCTTCGTGTCAGGATGTTCCTTCCTTGCCTCCATTTTATTCGTCACATTTAAGTTATGCATTTTTTTTTGCTTCATTAAATGTGTTATTTATAAACAATAAACTGAGTTATATGTTTTAAAATCTGACAGCTGCCAGAATCCAGAAATAAAATAAAATAAAAAATAAACAGTCCATAGTTCCTTACAGTCCATAGTTCCTTTCCAAAACCCAAGGTCAGTTCACACTCATAATTACAAACATAATAGAAGCAAACCAAGACTAATGTGATACAGGATGCACACACAAATGAGCTGACCCTGCTTCACTTATTAGCAATAAGCTCATTTGCCTTCTGCTTTCATTCTCGCTGCATGCAGTAAACACCAGCGCGAGAGCAGTGAAGCATCCACACAGCAGGCCCACCTCTCCTCAGCCCAACGACTTTGACCTCCCGCAGACTTGTGCCTGCTCTTCCTCTGCGCTCGAACATGTGAGTCAGAAGGAGTTCAGTGAAGTAGCAAGAAAAAGAAAAAGACCACATTGTGTTTCATAATTTCCCACAAACGCTTTTGTACGTGCATTCTGTTCCAAGCAACGTTTGGTGTGGAAGTCAATTGGAAAACAATTTAAAATTTTTTAGAAAGATTGGCTGAGATGACTCCAGCATCACAATGTATTCGTTCTGACTGTGTTGATCGTGCCGTTTATCAAATAAGAGATTTTAGTAAATATCAGGTAGCTTGTGTCAATTCTGTACTACACACACACACACACACACACACACACACATGCAATGTATCACCATCAGTATTTTTGCTCACATCAGTCCCACACAAAGATATAAGATTTGTTTACTCCCCGAGGTGTATGGCTTTGTTTTGCTCGGTGAGTTCGGTTCACATGTCTGCAGTTACAGTGTGCCGGGAGAACGAAAGGAAGCAGAGGTGATGGTGATGCTGCTGCTGCTTCGTGAGGTGTGTGGGACTGCATATGGTCTGCCTATTACGCAGCATGTGAGGGCGAAAGATTTCATAGAGTTGGCCAAAATAAGTTTCTTTTTTTTTTTTATGGGAAAAATAAGACTCTGAGCAGGTTGAGGAGAGATTGAGGTCTGGTGGAACAAAATAATGCTCTGGTAGAGTGGATTACCAGATATGATGTTAATCGACAGGAATTGGGTTTGAGAAGTTAGAATTGGTGAATGGATGGAAGGAAGCACTTTGGTAATTAAAGGGGGAGTCGATGGATGGAATAATGGATGGGTAAATGGATGCATGGATTGATGGTCAGTGGGTGAGTAGATAGATTAATAAGCCGATGTATAGTAATATTGATGGATGAAAGAAATGGCTGAAGGAATGGAAGGTTGAAGCCAATAATTTTAACATAATTTTCTGTTGGATACCTGGGCACTCTGGAATCCCTGGTAATGAGAAAGCAGACAAAACTGCCAAAGAAGCATTATTTAAAAAAACAGTCAAATGCTCTATACCCACCAATTTTTTATGTATACCTGTACATCAAAAATAAATGGCAATCAGAATGGGGCCAATGTCTAAATAACAAACTACAAGAAATAAATCCAGATGTTGGATCAAAACATTCATTTCCTTTTAATAAATGGACATAATATAAAAGGACATTCAAAAGCTACACACACATTTTTACTATCTAGAGAAAAGCCGTGCGGAACCCGTCTGTCCATCAAACATATCTTATTTGATTGTAATTCTTTTATTCCTTTGAGGAACTTGTTTTATTCTGTTGACACTTTTAAAAAAAGTTTTTAAACAAGTAAATCCAAATCAAGTTTTAATGTTCTTAGAAAAAAAATATTTATGAATATGAATATAGCCATAGAAGCTGGCATGGCTTTAAAAAAGAAAGAAAAGTAAGAAAGAATGGAAGGGTGTGTTGATGAGGAATGGGAAGGTTAATGAATACTTCGATGGATGTGGGTCAGTGGGTGGTGGAATAGGCGTGAGTTTATTAGTCATGGATTGATGGATGGATGGATGGACAGAAAGGTGAATGAGTGCATGCTTTGATAGAGGAATGTTAAGGGTGGTAATGAATAGATGGATTAATGGAAGGGGTAGAGGAGTCAGTTGATGATGGGTGGATGGATAGATGGATTGATAGATAGACAGAAGGGTAAGTTAATGAGTCTGTTTTAAGAAAAATGGATGGATGGTGGATGGAAAGAAAAAAATAAACAGTTGGAAGATTGGAAGGGTGATCAGCTGGTCAGGGATGGGTGGAATCAGTAGAGGAATGGAAGATAACCTGTAGTTAAAGTGAGTGGATGCTTGAGGAAATAAGTGGACTGGTGGAAGGATTAGTGAATGGATGCTTGAATGGATGGATGGATGAGATGGGAAGGTGGGTGAATAGATAGGTGGAAGAACTGGGTGGGTGGGTGAAACAGCTGGTGGTCGATGCATGGACGGTTGAGTTGGTTGATTATGGTTGAATGGATGAATGGCTGGAAGGGTCAAGGGAATGGAAGTAAAAGTCAGAGGGTGAGTTTTAGGATCGATGGATGGACAGATGTAATGGTGGAAACATGGGAAGCTGAGTGGATAGATGGGTGGATGGATGGATGGATGGATAAATGTGAAGAGTCAGAATGACAAATGGTGACAGGTGGATATAGGAGTAATGGTGACAAGAACATAGAAATGGTCTAGAAGTATGAATCATACAAAATCACACCATGTTGTATTCCACAAATCATGCACATCGCAGTGTAACATATGACGTACTACGTATTAATTGTCCATCTGCTGCTCATTAGTTCCCCAAAGTGGGATTTAGGATTTAGTCAACATCGACATTAATGTTGTCCAAGTCCATCCTCGCACTGGATTAGTTATAAATCACAGCAGTTGGCAGGAAAGATTTCCCATACGGCTCTGTGCTTTCTGATTTGATCAGCATACAGCTCATCTTTTTCCTATAGAAATTTCTTGCATTTTTCTTTATTACACCTAAAATGAACTTAAGGAACAGCCCTAGCTATGTTTTACAAAACACGCAGACAAATCTCAAATATATCACTGAAATGTTAAAGTAATTACTGCCATTTATTGACATTTTGTTATAAATGCAAGGTGCCCAAGTGCTTAATTTTCTGTATAATTATCTCCTGCTTGGCTTTGGTGCCTGGTTAAACAACAAAAAAAAAAGAGCTATCACAGTAGTTTTTTTTTTTTTAGTTTTTTTTTTTTTTTTACACAGACTGTGACATTTCTGTTCTGTCCTTGAGCTAAGTTTTTAATCTCTTCTTCTCCAGTCCAAATATCAAGCTGGAAACTTTTGGCTAGTAATTTTACATTCCCCCCCTCATTACCAGCGGAGACGGAATTTATAAGGCTGGAAGCAGCCTGCAAAGTCAGACAGACCTTTTATTTTGGCAGCAAGCAAATTTCGGTGTCACTTTGACGGGCAAAATCTAGCATCACCCTCCTAATTAACCTCTGTTGGGCAGGAAATACGCTGTTTCTCAATCACCTTCACAGGTTTGGCTCAATGTATGGATATTGAATAGATGCTAAAGCATATGAATATGATAAGTTCTTGAGGGCTAGCAAGTTTTTTTAATTTATTCATTATAAAAACTTTCTACTTGTTTGTAACTAATTGAACTTTCACCTTTTAAAGCCAGATCCTGTATTTGTTTCAAGTGTGAATTATGAAGATGTTGGATTTGGGCGGAAAAAATATCTGCTTGTAATTCGATTTTTTTTTTTAGCATCTCATCAACTAATTAAAACTTTCCTTCTACCCTTTCAATCAGATTTGGACAAAGACCATCCAAAGAGCGAAGGGGGCGTGGTCTGGAGGATGACTGGTGGCCTCTTTAACCTGACCAAAGGAGCGGTGGGCGCCACTCTTGGAGGAGTGGCCTGGGTGGGCAGCAAAAGCTTCGAGCTGACCAAAACGGCCGTGACGAGCGTCCCGGCAGCCGGGGTGGGATTGGTCAAAGGCAGCGTCTCCGTGGTAACAGGTGGAGTCGGGGCGGTTGGGTCAGCCGTGGCCAGCAAAGTCACGACGAAGAAGAAGGACAAATCGGATTAGCGTGCCTGACGGCTCGGTGCACGTTTACTCCGACGTTTCCGTTACTGTCTGAGCAGGTGTACGGTCACTCTGTTGGGTTTGTCAAACAGTACATGATGCTGATTATGATTATGATCAATTTTCTGGCTGAAGTTGCCCTCTTGTGTCTGACATTACAAACATTGTTAGCACTACAGAAGGCAAAAAAGGGCAACTTCTGCATTTACTGCTGGCGTGCGTTTGATGATCGGGCTCTTTTACTGGTTGTTCGTCTAATAGTTTCTAATTCTTTTTGTTTATTTTGGCTTCGCTAATATTATAAACGAGGGACAGGACAGCTTGATTTACATGACTTCGGGGAGGGAAAAAAAAAATACCAGATCGCTTATAAGAATCAAACGTGAATATATGGCGTATTTTTACCTTAGGACCAACATGTGTGAAATTGAAGTATTACAGGATTTCTGTCTTTTCACCTTTTTCTTTAAAATAACAATAATTTTCCTAATCTGTACTATATCTCTTGAGGAAACTAAAACAAAACATATACAGATCCTAATCCTGGAAAGCACCCCTTTAATCAGAGACTGTGTTTAAATATTCATTCCAGACACAACACGTTCGACATGAAACTCTGTGTCTTTGAATGAATGAAGGAAGAAATTTTGTGACGCTAAAGTTTCCTATTAATCCTGAGCCCCATGAGATAAATGGTGTCTGATTTTTAATAGTACTTTTCTTTCATGTTAGTAATAAATGAATAAGGTCGTGCAAAATGTAATGCCTAGGCTTCTCATCAGACATAGACCCTAATATTATTCTTCACAGTGCATACACGAATTAAAACACACTCCTGTCTGTATAACACTGGCGTTTGCGTATAACGATAATCGGTTTCCATTTTAATTGTTAATATATGATATGATCTGTACCTGTCTCAGTGGGCTGCGCTTATATCGGATTAGTGAGCTGACTAGAATGGCTAGGTAGCTGATTTAAAAAAAAAAAAAAGGATAAAGAGGATGTATGATACGTTCCTGTTATAAGTAGTTGTATGCCAAGGCGTTATAGTTTTACACATCTTTAATTAGATGAGTAAATCTGCAAATACAATCGGTGCAGTTACAAGTCTAAATTTATAAATTAACATTCAGGAATCACAACGGTATATTTACGAATGATCCTTTACAGATGCAAAGAGATGATTATTAGTCTTATTAGTCTGATACTTGTGTTACATCTGACTGTTGAGAAGAACAATTTTCGGTAGTGATATTAATTCGCCCGGAGCACAGAGGTTAGAAAATTTCAAAATCAGAAATGCGAGGGGAATTTGAAACAGAGTGCAGTGTCCGAAGTTACTTTGTATTTAAGACTATATCAAGGGAAAAAAAAAAGATGCTGTTAAGACTCAAATACTGTCTACGTACAACAATGAAACTTAACAGCTTGTAGCTGAAATGTTACCCAAAGACTTTCTGCCTTTTGGCTTCATCCGGCTTTATTTAAATCATTTTTTTTATTTCCAGAGACACTCTGAGAGCTGAGATAAAGATTACAGATGCATAAAGTCGCTTCTGCCAGGAATTCAAGTCTCGTTTCAGTTTTCATAGTTTTATAATAAGGCATGTTAGTCAGTTTTTAGTCAAAGTACAGCTTTTTTTCCCGCTAGCAAACAGCTATGACTTGAATGTTAGGCTTGTTAATGAATTTATGATCAATCCTTGTCTTATGAGCCGTCAAACGAGGACCATTAAAACAGCATGCAAACAACAGCATTTGTTTTCTGTAAAGTAAGAAACCTAGCTGAATGGTTATGGCTATTGATTGTAGGGACAGCACAACCAAAATACCACTATTGGACAATTGATTTTTTTTTGTTTTGTTTGTTTTTTAAAACCAAAATGGGGGGGAAAAAAGCCAATTTTCCAATTTTGTGCTCAAATCAAAAATGGAACAAAATGATAATGAGCATTCACTTTCGGGCGTTGTTTTCATCAGACACAATTGACATGAACTGAAAGTGTTTACTTGGGATGAATAACTGATAAAAACTGATAATTTTATGGTCTCTTTTTTTTCTCTTAAAGATACTATTTAAGAAAGCCAAACATGTAACCCTTTGATGAACTACGGTTAAATAGTACTGTATAGCAGTTCAACCTTAAAGCAAGGTTTAACTGCTTTTAAACAGGGCTTTTAGGGGTGTCGCTCTTACACGTTAAGATCTTTACAGCGTTTACAGCTTTGAAATCAAAACTTAATGGAAAATCTTAAATAAATAAGCACCAAGATGAACACATACTGTAATTTACAATATGAGTATAGAGACTAAATGTTTTAGGTAAACGTTTAATACTTTCCTTACAGAAAATGGTCCAGTGCAATTAAGATACAAAGCAAGATATAAAGGTGTGGTGGTAAATCAATTCAAATTAAGCACTCTTTGAAAACTAATCTTTGAATCTTGAGGCTGAAATATGCTAGCTTTGTAAAATATAATGTATATATTTGATGTGGTGCATAAAGTACCTTACTGTGAACTGATATACATGGGCTTGATCATCGACCAGGCATTGTTGATTGTGTTGTGTTTAGTAGTAGTAATAATAATAATAATAATAATAATAATAATAATAATAATTAGTTATTAAATGCATTTTTGCTAAGTACTTTATAGCATATACTCTTTACAACATAATTGATTATTTTTAAATATAAAGGATTATTAAAAAAAACAAAGGTGCAAGGTTCACCCTGTATAATCATACTGTATATACAGTGAATTTGTGTGTGTGTTACTTATTTAACATGATCATTTTCTACAAGTTGTTAATTCTTGTGTAGAGCTCGTGGAAGCTTGTTTTCTACTTGCAGCGCTGTTAATGCCAAATGTCACCCCTAAAAGCCACATATAGATGATAAACCACACTTTCAGGCTGGTTTAAATGCAGTTCCTCAGAGGGGTACATGTTTGGGTTCCTTAAATGGCACGGAAATCTCAATGCACTTTAGGAAAAAGTAAAATAATTATGTTTTTTAAAATACAACTATTTGGCTTTTTAGCTATTCATTTTAAACAAAACTGAAAGCAGCACTCATTATGCATTGTTTTCTTTTTTTTCCATTTTTGGTTTGAGCACGAAAATAGAAAACAAGCTGGTATCCAGGATTATTATTATTATTGTTGTTGTTTTGGATTCTGAAACAAAAAAAAAAAAAAAAGGAAGTAAAAGTAACAGATGGCTTTCTTGTCTTTGATTTTTCAAATTCAAATTTTATTTATCACATACGCAACCATATACAGTATGGCATTCTGTGAAACGTTTCTACGACAGTCCTTGACTGGCTACAAATGAGAAATTTACGCTAGAAAAAACAATTAAACTAATAACCCGCACTAATTTCGCAATTAAAAAAAATATACTGGGAATTAAGTTACGAGATAAAATAGAAGTAAAGTAGAATTTTTGTTCTTTTGTAATGAAAAACTCGGATTAAGGACCTTAACGCTTTCCTGCTTAGTTGTGAGTTTAAAAATAAAAGCGTCAGCCAAACGAGGATAATGTACACATGAGAATAAGGAATCACTAATGTTAAGCGAGAACCTGATCAGCAAATTAACAAGTTTAACTATTGATTTGGAACCCGTTGCAATTACTTCTAACAGGAAATGAGCTCTGCATCATGTTGCCTTACATACTGTAACAACTCCATTTAAGCAAGAGGATAATTTGTTGAAATCTACACATGTATAACCTACTCAACAAACATCATATATTAAATGTTTTAAGACGTTTATCTGCAAAAATATTTACCTGTATGGACGTTGTTGCATTGCATTCTGGAAAGACATTCGGTTTGAGTGTCCGTAGGTCATCGCCGAGCTTAGTTAGGCTCAAAATAACCATCGCATCAGCAGCGCACATTAAAAAAAAATTTTTGAATCATAATGCATTAATCTGTACCACAAATCAGGTAGACTATGTGGAATGAGCTGCAGTTACTGTATAGAATATGGAAATGTATCTGCTATGATGCTTAAGAGATTTGGGCTGCAAATCCAGCATCAGTATAATTTCCATAATGTAATTTGTCCCATCTACCCCAGTTTACTGTACGTAGAACTTCAGCACGAAGTGTTGAAGGTATTTTTTTCTGTTTTCCTTTGTGAGTTTCTCCTCCTGTCTTTTCAGACTCGCATTTGACTGTTTGTTTGTTTGTGTGTGTGCAAAATTCCCAGCTTCTCATGACATGTCGCATGCTCCTTCCCAGCTCTTCTTACTGTCGAACTGTCTCGCTGTTCTGATCCATCTTCAGCGTATTAGTGAGGGACCTGTTATGTTGGAGGCTCTGTTACTCGAAATTGAACTGTAGAAAAGTAGATTTTTTTGTCTATTATAGAACTATTTTTGCTAAATTGATGCTGTATTCTATGATTAAAGCAATTCTGTATTTTAGAGATGTGTCTGCTGCTTGTTTATTTATTCGTGTTATTTATAGGCTCATGTAATGTACGAGACAAAAATGATTCTAGAAATGACACTAAATACAGACGGGGTTCATTTATTGTAGGATATATATATATGATAAAGTAATGATGAGCCAATAACTTAAAGTCTCGTTATTTAAACATGTATAATGATCATTTGGCTATTTATTGATGCCATAGAGCTTTTTATTCCCAAACTTTCCACTGGCAAGCCCCCTTGTTTTTTAAGTTTTTGACATTTGTATTGGACCCCCATTTAGATCCTTTTATAAATCAGAGACCCCACATCTATCCTTAATTCATTCATAGACCTCACTTAGAGAAGCACTGGTGTACAGGGGAAGATGATGTCAGCACCCAAGCCGTACGTATAAAATGAGATGTGTTTATTGATTGCCGATAAACTCCTTATATTGATCAAGGTCCTAGTGGAATCAGCCTTAACATGGGATGGGAACAGACCACCACACCCCCCACACATATTCGCACACTTATTCCAAACTAGGAGCAATTTTGTGATCTACATACCTGCATATGTTCTACCAGGTGAGAGGAAACTGGAAAGGCTGGAACCCATATGGACATGGAAAGAAGATGGACAAAAGAGCCATACAGTAATCTGAATTCATGATCAAACCTGTGGAAGTTGCGATGATACCGGCTGCATCACTGTACTGCTCTTATGAAAAGTGCTAATCAAGTACACTCCATCGAATACGATTGATGGCGTTAATGAACAACAACAACAAAAAAAATCTGGATTCATTGTATGTATCCTATATTAAATAGGTTGATGTTTTTTTTCATTTGCACAAAAATGTCCTATATTTGCATTTTATCCATTTGGGATCTACACTGATACTCAGCTGTGTACACCAGCACTGTGTAAATATGCATACCAGATTCTGTAATCCTCCCGGTGCAGGGTAAAAGGAAATGAAGAAAAATATGATTTTCTATAAAATGCTTACTGCACATTAATGCTGAATAAAAGGTTAATGCATTCTAGGGGAATAGGGAAAAACAAAACGGAGATGTCAAAACTCTACAATAAAGCACTGTATTTAGGCGTTATGTTTGAGAAAGCAGTAATTGAGAAAAGGCTGAGAAACGACACTGCGACATTCACAGGTTTATTGCATGGTGTTATCATTTCAGACCTCTACTTAGCACACAGATGTGTTTTTGAGTTCTCCACCAACAAAACATCCACCTTTATCAAAGCAATGGGTTGAATACAGGGACTTAAACAGGGGGATAAACGTAACGCACACATGTCGTTCCCATCCTCAAGTCGAGCCCAGGCTTAAGTGAATATTTTGGTTTGTTTGTTTTTTGTTTTTTTTGTGCTGTTCGTACTGTGTGACGGCAAGCGATTTCACAAGTTCGTAGTGCAAACCGTGTCGAATTAAGGCAACAGTTGAAATGTAGAAAAATAGCTGTAGGTGTGAACACTCGCTACAAAAAGGGTGCAAAGGTCTTGTCCTCGATCAGTGAAAGGGACATGTTTTTGAGCTCCTCAGGCGAGTTCACAGCTCTGTAGCCTAGCTCTTCTAAAACCTGCTGACACACTGTCTGTGTGTAATCGACGATGTCGTGCGAAAGCTTGAGCCTCCAGCTCTCGGCATTGGCAGCCGAGTCTCTCAGAGTGCCGTATTTATGCTTCGCCAATCCCTCGTTGCTTCCCCTGGTGTTGTTTCGAATCCACTCCTCCACCCCTTTCTCCATGGTCAATCCGAGGAAGTCGTAGATCTCACGGGTCTTTTGGAGGGGCCGGCGTGCCAAATCCTCGTATCGGACCAACATGTAGCGGCCGCGAAGCCATGCTGGATGCTCAGAGGCCGTGTTGATGGAACGCAAGACATCGTCACACACCGTCGTGATCTGGCTCAGGTCGAGGTTGTATGGTTTACGTCCTGTGGCCCTCCAAATCCTCCAGAGGCGATACGTATCTCGAAAAGTCTCGATCCTGGATGCCAAAATGCCTCTTGGATCCCGAACCAGTTGGACAACCTTCAGGTTGAGCCGTGGATCCTCCACTAGAGCTCGGAGGTCGCCGACTTCTGGGATCCGCACCGTCTTGATCGCGACGTGTCGCCTTTCACGGCAAGACTCGCCGGCCAGACTCAGGTTAAGGAAGGTGCACTTCCTCACGCACTCGCCCTCATCTATATTCACCTCATTGACACTGAAAGCATCGCACACAGGCGGGGAGCAAAGCGCCCGACTCGCTCCTCGTCGGAAAAGCTTATCTGTGGTGTGATTTGCGGGCAGAGGTTTGATATAGCTCTCCAGGAAATACAGGTCGCAGTGGTATAAGCTGCGCAAAAGGTCACGGCTCGCTCCGAGCATCACCCTGCGATCTGAAGTGTACCTGCTGTGGGTGAGGTGAGGAAGCAGGGCATTCTGGACATGATAAAGCGGCTCGAATAAATAGAAGACGTCCGTGTGCTGGTTGAAGAGCTGGCCGGCGAAAGACGAGCCGCTCCGAGTGGTGGCCAGAATGAGAATGTGAGTCTTCACTCTTGAGCCGTTGTATGGGAAATAAGGGAAGTCATCGCAAAAGCGCTCGAAAGTCTCCGGTTCCTGAGCCAGGCTGCAGTTCACGGAGCTCGGCACGGGACAGATCTGAAAGGGCTCGGACGTGAACGTTCTGATCGCTGTGTACTGGATGGCGATGGACGCCAGGCCGAGCAGAATCACAGCCTTCCAGGAACATTGCATGGCGGAGGAACTTCATTTAGACAACGCAGGCTGATTCGGAGCCCATCGGCGAAGTGGCAGCTGAGGGGAAACGGAAAAACTCAGTGAGTCGGGGTTCGATTGCAGATTAACACACAGACGAGCAGAAAATAACATCTGTCACGTTGTGCTCGATTAGGTACACGAACAAATTTAACAAACGATGAGGGTGAAATTGCACATGACTCTGCAACATTACTGTCAGAATTAACGTAGAGTCATCCGTCATCCAGCCATAATTATTCTATGAATATGTTCTTGTTAAACAGTAAAGATTCAGAAA
>JAOVVA010000001.1:33874563-33884953 GCA_028565275.1 Leiocassis micropogon
AAAGCGGGAACGAGATGCTGCGCTCCAATGCCGCACTGCATGCGTGACTGGACATCCTTCAGACAAAATTGACCTGATGTTTCCGGTTCATGCCTATTTATAACCTCCAGGTGTACCTAATCGAGTGACGTCACCTGACCGAGGTTATATATGCCAAAATTTTTGGCGTGTTTAACACACACGTGCTTCACAACCGGTCAGGAGGAAACGTTCCCGTAGCGCTTTTGCGCAGCATCTCGTTCCCGCTTTTTCAGGGAACAGGGTTACAGCAAAGTAACCTAAGACAATCTTTCCTATATATTGTGGGTTGGATTTGTGGTTTAAACTATTAACTAAAATATTTTTGAACAGTATCAAATAGTAATTTACGGATGGTTAATATAACACACATATAGAATAGTTAATTATATACATCACTGTTACAAATGCCTGACTTATCTTAACCACTAACAACCAAATAAATCCTCAGTAGCTCGTTACTTTAAATGCATTAAATGTAATAAAATGTAAGATAAGGTACATTAAAAAGGCCTTACTGGAGGTTTACTGCAGGAGGAGAAAAGAAAGGTAGAGCAGGTAGGATTTATTTCAGTATTCCAGAGTATATTGGGTAGGCCAGTGATAGAATTTTGCTTTATTCTTCGACCATAGGAAAGAAAAGGAAATAGTGGATATGCAGTTAAAAGCCATGGGTGAATTTCTGTCAGATGTTTGCGAAGATTGAGAAATCGATTCCCTCTCTCTGAAATCCCTATCTCAGGTTCTATCTTCTTATTTGGAAATAATACCTGTGTTTACTGCTGGTCCATTTAAAACTGTGAATTTGTAGCAGTTTGTATTTTGTTATCTGTTCGTTTGGGATAATGCATTAATATTCTGTTACCCGCTAAGCAGCACTCTCACCGTAGTCAAACTGTAACATCATGCACCTCTTCCTTTTAAAAGTATATTGAGTATATGGATTACATTACTATTGCAATGTACCCAAATATACAAAATCTAATTGAGGCATACAGTAGATCAGCATGCATGCACTGGACTGTAACAGGAATATTAATATGACAAATGATTTGCCACATCCTGCCATTGTATTCTCTCTGTGGTCTTACAGCCTTTCTTTAGAATATACTGTTCTATACTGTTCGGAGAACAATTGGAGGTTATTGTCTCTTCTTGTCATGCTGAGGCATAATTAAACCGGATTGGGACCCCTGCGAAGTGAGCAAGTGAGGTTGGTGAAACTCATCAAATCCCTATAATGAAACATCTCTGAATTCACACTAGGAATCTTCTCGAATGTATTGTTTACAATGAGATCATGTCACATGATATGATGCATATCAAACACAGCTTCACTCCAGGAACAAGTCAATTCACACTTTACATCAAGGGAGCCGTTAATGCTTTGATTGTTCTTTTAACAATCAGTTTACAGTTATAAAGGCAAGTTTAACACGAATGCGATTTGATTTTCACTGCCTAACTATTGTTCCCACAGCCTACGAACATGGCACCTGACAATTCCAACATCCTCATTCTAACTCATCTGATTCCTGAGACTGCTGAATAAACACAGCTTTCCCATGATTTTAATCACACACACTATGTACACTTCTGCTCCCTATGATGTATCTGTGTATTCAGTGGTCAAGTCTTTATCAAGCCTTGAGTTCCTGTATTGTTATTCTGGTTTTGATTTTGTTTCTGGTTTATTATTCCTGCTCTAATTCATATTGTCTGTAGATAACATTACGTTCTCTGGTCTTCATTACTGACTTTGATTTATGTGTTTGTTTTGAATCAGGCATTAAAAAGTTTGGTCGACTTGCACTTGCGTCCTCCTGGCCATCCGTGAAAGGTACAATGTGCGTTCCGTTCTCAGATATGATTACAGAGATGATGTTATTAAGAAAGGATACGGGCTGGATTTGGAATCAAATATCCATTTTGTTCCATTTGTAAAGACTTAAACTAACTCAAGAAGCATAATATTGAAATATACGCGCAAAGGGTGTTCAGGTCAAACCAGGACTTCTGATTTTGCAGAATGACAGAACATAGTTATGAGAGCAAAACTCCCTTTATTTCTCTATATAATCCCCTGCTACACTAATGCACTTATTCCAGTGTTTCACTAGTACTTGGATACCATCAAGGTAGAAAGTTTTCTCAGTACGCCAAAGCCATGATGGGACTGCCTACTTCACGCCTGAAACGTTGGCCTTCTAGGAACTCCTTTAATGCCTCAAACATTTAGAGGTCAGGATTGTATGGGGGACATGCAATAACTTCCGGCTGATCTCCTTTAATGTGCAAGGGGTGTTGGTGAATGTTTGTGTGTGCAGTTTCCACACACACACACACACACACACACACACACACACACACACATATATATATATACAGAATTGACAGAATCAACAAAATTAATATAGTTATGATCTTCTTGAATGCTAAAAAGATAGTAATCTATCTACTATTTAATGAAGATTCATTTCTAATAGTTTACAATTACACATTCAGGGATACTTTAATATCCTTGAGCAATATAAAGACAGTATTTAGGTTTTAATGAATGCTTTCTCAATTTAAATAAAAGTACTCATGAATAGTTAACATATTTAACTGGTGAAGTAGATACATCGGCTTAATAGGATTACTCAGATAGGATTTCAAAATTAGTTGGTATAACACATTATAAATAACGATAATTACAAAAAGTTATGAAGTGTATCTTTGTGTTGATCTTATAGTTCAGAAAACAAGGTTGTTGTAACTTAATGGATAAAGTAAAAATTAAATGAAATGGAAAGATTCAAGGAAAAATAATAATATGCTTATTAATCTTCATAATTATCATAATTATGATCTCATATTATTATTATTATTATTATTTATGTATGTATTTATTTATTTTTGTATTTGGTTTGTTTAAATCTCTTTCACTGACATGTTGGTGCATTACCTACAGTATAATGTTATTGGACTACCTGTGGTTCAGCCTTCATCTCACCTTGCCCTAAAAACAGAGACCTTGAGCTCAAACAGATCAGGTTCTAAAGCTTAAATAAATATTTGTAGATTGTTAGCTGAGTTGAGTTTCTGATATAGCTTGGAGAAACTGTGTTTATATTGTAGATGAGTAACATTTGGCACCTTGAGTCCAGTGTTTGCTGTCTCCATTATTTCTGTGTTGGATTTCTCATTTATATTATGTAGAAGATTGCTGGAATTAAATAAACTTGATAAAAATAAGCTCTTTTTTTTATTTTTTATTTATGTGTTTAGCAATGGAATAACCAAACACATTGCAGATATTTCAATATGAATATATACTGCTAAAAATAAATAAATTACAGAACACTGGAACATCCTGGAACTAAGTGTTCCCTTCATTTATATTCGAGGTGTTTCAGATTTGACTTTTCCTTTACAGCCAACACTGGACACTTAAGCAAATCTTCAGTTTTTCATCTCTGTATTTGAATTAGATTCTGCATCACTATTTTGCATTTGGCGAAAGGTGTCTGCCAAAAGAACGTGTCATGCCAAGGCCTTTGGGTCATTCATTGTATTTGTGTATTTTTTTTTAAGTTACATATTTTATAACTGCATTAATTCTGCGAAAGATGACTCTGAGATATCTCTGAGCACTCAGCCATGCTCCACCGTGCCATATGTATTGCCAGAAGGTCTTAAGTGGACCTGTTCCAATTGGCAGTGTTAGAAGGGCTGTAGGGGCCGTGCAGCCGCTCATGCGGATGGTAGCCCGGAGCACAGGGCATGTCAGGAATAAGTGGATCCCCTAGAGTGTCTGAGCAGAGGAACGTTAGCCATTTCCTCGTTTGTATGCACTATGATTCGGGTTATTGGGGGCTGCTCGTGTGCCCCCCGCTGAGGGGGAGGATGGCCTGTTGCGTTAAGTGAGGCCGTGTAATACATGCTGCTCTCATTTGAACACTGCGCCGTGATTTTGGGAGCGCACAAGCGGAATTCAGATCAGGAGGGGGCCAAAGATGGGTGAATAATTACAAAGATTGGGTCTTGATTAAAAAAAAAAAAAATCATTGCAGCCATTATACTGCAGGGAATAACTGCAGGTTCAAGAGAGGAAGAGACGGTCTGGGGTTACTGAACTGATTCGTTCAAAAATAACTCCTACAAGTGAAAGATAAATGACTGAAAAATGTGAAGGACTTTTTAAGAAAAAGACTATTAACACAGTATTAGATGGAATATTCTAAAGCATTTTAAATAATTAACAACGAGGGTGAGCCAAAAAATTATCTACACTATACTAGCTGTATAATTTATTTTAATTAACATTAAAAAAAACAAATACATGATTTATAGTTTTAATACATCATTTATACATACTTGTCTATCGGTCAACAAGCTTTTTTTATTCCCTCATTAGAAATGTTTTAGGCTGAGCTGCAAGTCATGAAAGCTCCGCTGTCTTTATTTCTTCATCAGAAGTGAATCTTTGTTCTCATTGGGGTGTTTTCAGGCTACTGAAAAGTACACTGGAGAAGCTTTAAAACTTGCCTGTTGGATTGTAGAAAGACACGGCCGATGATAGAATAGAAACAAACCGATTGTAGTTGCTTCTGAATGATAAGAGGAACACATCTGTTCTGGATCAGATAAAAAAAAAAAATTATCTCTTTGAATGTAGGAGCAATATGTATGGGGTTTAGATTATGTTATCAGAGCATTTTTGTGTATAAAGTGAAATGGATGAGAGAAAGTAATCAACGTTCTCCATCCTGCAACTGTATGAGACTGGTCCTTCTGCAGAAGTTATAATAAACCTGTGTTACTGTGCTCTTACCCAGTGAATAAATAACTTGTCTTTATAGTGTTTCCAGGATTTTCACCACAATTGTTGAACCTTTTTCCTGACAATGTTCCAATACTGATCCTTGAGAATCCCAGAAAACTGTAAGCATCCATTTTCCAGCTGATGGTTGACTTCTGATCTTTTTCAACCAGTAATGTTTCTCTTTAAGAAACATTCACCTGTCTTGGAATATTGCTCCAATTGTTGTTTGCAGATATCAAAACATTTTCTGCACAAAGTCTTTGATAAACAGCGGCACCAGGTACACCCTCAGACCACTAAAAAACTAATCACTGCACGCTGCTCTTCTTTTGTGCAAATCACAAGTGGGACTTCCATTGTCACTCTCACCGCAGTTACAAATGAACTGATGCAACATGTTCACACCTGCGCAGCAGTGACTGGAGAGACGGTAGCCTTGAACGGAAATCAGTAAGTCTGATAAGACAGTGTGGCCAAGAGAAGTTTTATTATAACCACAATTCTTTATAAGGCAATGCTTAGCCAGCTAATGTAATTATACACTATATTGGCAAAAGTATTCACTCGCCCATCCAAATCAGTGAATTTAGGTGTTCCCATCACTTCCATAGTGAATAAAATCAAGCAACTAGGCATGCAGACCGCTTGTACAAATATTTGTGAAAGAGTGCGTCGCTCTCAGGAACCATGGTAGGTATTTTCCCACTACTAAATATTCCACAGTCAACAGTGGTATTATAACAAAGTGGAAGTGATTGGGAATGATAGCAACTCAGTCAGGAAGTTGTAGGCATTGTAAAATCCCAGAGCGGGGTCAGCGGATGCTGAAACACATAGAGTACAGAGGTTGGCAACTTTCTGCAGAGTCAATAGCTACAGACCTGCAAACGTCATATGGCCTTCAGATTAGTTTAAGAACAGTGTGTACTGTAGAGCACTTCATGGAATAGGTTTCCATAGCCGAGCAGCTGCATCCAAGCCTAAGATCACCAAGTGCAATGCAAAACATCTGATGCAGTGGCCGCCACGTGACTCTTGAGCAATGGAGTTGTGTTCTCTTAAGTCACGAATCACACTTCTCTGTCTGGCACTCCAATGGATGAGTCTGGGTTTGGTGATTGCCTGGAGAACGGTACTTGTCTCACTTCATTGTGCCAAGTGTAAAGTTTGGCAGAGAGGGGATTATGATGTGGGGTTGTTTTTCAGGAGTTGGGGTCGGCCCCTTAGTTCCAGTGAAAGGTACTCTTAATGCTTTAGCACACCAAGACATTTTGGACAATTTTATACTCCCAACTTTGTCCCCAGTTTGGGGACGACCTCTTCCTGTTCCAATATGAGCAGATGTGGTGTGGAGGAACTTGACTGGCCTGCACAGAGTTCTGACCTCAACCCGATAGAACATCTTTGGGATGAATTTGCACGGAGTCTGTGAGCCAGGTCTTCCCGTCCAACATCAGTGTCTGACCTCACTAATGCACTTCTGGAAAAATAGACAAAAATTTCCATAAACATACTACTAAACCTTGTAAAAACCTACTCAGAAGAGTTGAAGCTGTTATAGCTGTAAAGGGTGGGCCAACATCATATTAAACCCTATGGATTAAGAATTGGATGTTACTCAAGTTCATATGCATGTGAAGGCATGGATGAGGTGCCAATCTATCACAGGGCACACACGCGCGCGCCAATTAGCCTAATCTGCATGTCTCTAAACTGTAAAAGGAAACTGGAGCACCCAGAGGAAACTCACCAAGCACAGGGAGAAGATGCAAACTCCATGCACACAGACCCCGTGGCGGGAATCAAACCCTTAGCCCTGGAGGCATGTGCCCACAGTGCTACCCACTCCGCCACATTGTGCACCATTAATCCACTCAAGTTACATTTAAAAAACATTCCAGACACAAAAACATTAGCATTATAAACCACCTGCTGAATCTCATATATGGTTAATTCACTACAAATCATTTCAATTTACAGTATGTTTGATTTGTTAAGCAAACTTTTCTCTGACAAGTCGCTATCTAATTGAAAAGGTTCAACATTTCAATATTAGTTCAAAGCACTACTATGATTCCATTCACCAGTCTGGAGATAGAATACAAATGCAAAAAGGGTGTTCTTACTGGAAAAAAAAGGAAACAGGTCATAAACCCAATCAAGACCAAATAAAAGACTTCCATATTGCTTTAGAAGTCACGACAAATTGAATGACTTGTGGGAAGAAATCAAAAAAAGTTAAGGTACTTTCCTTTGTACAGGCAGAAACACGAAAGCTGGCTGGTGGAAAGCAGCAGATTTTTTTGATGGCGCTGACTTCGCCTCTGGCATGTCAAGGTTTAATTAAACGCCTCTGATGATTAAAATTGAAGTCTTGTCTCCGCTGCTAATTAACCCAGAGGAGCCATCAAAACACTCGGTTTATGCATAAAACACGGAGTGAGGAAATATTATTTCTTTGCAAACGCCATCAAGGCCTTAATGTGCGTGACGGTTATGGGCAGTAATAAAAATGTACAGCAAAGCAAATCACTTTCAAGGGAAAGCAATTGGTGTGCTAGCCTTATGCTTCTGCCCTTAATTGAAAATTTCAAAAGCCATATTGACCCCAATACTATAAAAAAAAAAAGCTGTATGGCCATAATGACGCCATGCCTCAGTGAGAAAACAGGCTCAATATACAGCACTGAAATGAGACGCTGGAATCAGGAAAGAAAGAAAGATTTGATCAGGTACACTCTGAGAAAACACAGTAATGGTGCTGATTTCATTTTTGTGTGTGTGTGTGTGTGTTATATATATATATAATATAGAAAATGTGTTTTGAGAAAGAAGCTACTGTACTTCTGAAGTTTTTGCAGAATGGAAGTGACCAATCTTGCTTCCCTAAACATTTTAGTTTTGAAGCATAAGACCTGTAAAAATTGTTGCTTAAATTGCTTTTTGGTAAAAGCTTAAAAAGCAAAAAATATGTAGTGTTCATACTCATGTCAAATTCATGTTGTAATATCTTAACAATTTTGCATTGTAGAATAATACACTTTTTCAGGTTTGTGTCTTTTTGTGTGAAGTCTAAATGGGCCAAGTTTTATCTGAATCACAGTTAGAATTATTGAAAGATTTGAATACACTACATACAGTAAAAGGGCATGAATCTGTATTTAGCATATGTGTTTCTTTTTGTCTGATAAAAATATAAATGTGATTCATATTTACAAAAAAACTAAGCATGATTGGGAGATGAGAAGCACTAAGTATTATGAAAAATGAAAAGGTATTATATGATCATATCTGAAAATTCACTTAAGTAAAACACTTTTAGCACTATGTTTTAGCCAAAAGCAAATAATCCTTAAATTAGTTGACGACTGCATTTTCTCCCCCAAGACTTATGTCACTCCCACCAGACGTGACACATATGTCACTGTTAATTAAATGATAATTTACCATATATTTAACCAAAATGGATCCAGCTTTCATCTAAAGTAAAGCATCTAGATTAAAATGGTCCAACGCTTTTGGTGCTCAGCAGTAGACAGTGTCTTAAAGCAGCTTTCCAGGAATCTGGATGTAGAGCTAGATCTCTAATGAACAAAAACAAATCTCACGGAAATGACATGAGGAAGAAATATCGAGAAGAACCAGTCTCAAAGTCTCAAGTCATCTTCTGCGTGGTGCCAGATAATAAGATTTTAAATCACTGCTGTAGACAACTGTAAAAGATTACCATGTATTTGAATAAGAGCGCAGGTCAGTCTTTATGCTTAAAACAGCAGATCATGTGTACAAAGCAGTATCCAGGCAGGATTATCTATGAAAGCATGGCTATACATTTTTTATGGTAAGTGCAATATTTAAAAGATACATGTGGGACCGTCCACAGCAGCAGAGTCATGAGCACAGGCGGCTCTAAGCAGAATTAGAGAATAAGGATGGATCTGGTAGGTCTGAAGGGCAAGAAGAGCCAGATTTACAGACTTGGTTTTCTTGGGCAGTCATCCATCAACGTACTAACCAAGCCCAATCCTGATTAGGTTTTGAGATCAGACCATGTAGGATAAGACAAGGCTGTCACACCTTTTCTCTGCAATTTGGTATCTACCCATCTGCCAGCTCTGTTCAAGCTACCAACCACGGAGAATGAAGCCTAGGACGTGTTATCTTCCCTTATCCGCGCAGATGATCTCAAATTACCCACGATTGGGGATAAGGGCAGAGAGAGAATATGCAACCTATCCCACCTTGAGAGCAAGGCCAATTTTGCTTCCTTGGCTCCTGGCCACAGATGAATTTGGCATAACAAGATAAGCAGTCTCCTGACAACATGGTGAACGCTTTTCAATTGTGCCAATCAGAAGCTTGAATGCACTTTGGTTCTAAAATTGCTGTCAAAACTATATTCCTCTGACATAAAGTGTTAAGTGTTAAAATTGCTGAATAACGAACTCCCAAATCGTTAGATTTAACTGGCAAGTGAACCGATACGTCTGTCCGCTAAACTTCGACACGCTTGCCAATCACCTGTCGATCGGAAGAAACTCAAACACACACGCATGATAGAGTGTCTGAATGCTCTCTAGGTTATTTACAGGACAAAGAGGTCTGTAAATTCAAGCCGTTTTCTGAGTGAATGCAATGAACAAGGGTGAGTCAAAAATTATCCGCATTCTGGCTATAGAATTTATTTTAATTAACTTTTAGAAAAGACATTATTTTTCAACATAATCTCCTTGCTTTTCATACATTTACATTTGCCAACAACCTTTCATCATTTCTCATTAAAAACATTTAAGGGCTCTAAAAACGTGAACTCTTGAGCTGGATTAAAGGTTAGTTAAAATATACATAAAAGTGCTGAAGTAAACATAATACAGTACGTTTTAATTAATTGATAAAAATACCAAGGAGAGAACCTGTATTCAGCATAAGAGTGTCTTCTTTTTCCTAAATTTACTGGTGCATATTTCATCATACATATTTAAGGTTTAACTGTCCACATGTTCACCAGATGCTATCTTTAGTTAGGTTTCAACTTGATTCCACGTATTCCTTGTTTCTTTCTGGAACTTAGTACTGTATATTTAGACTTTACAACAATTCAAGGCTAGACTACACGTTGAAACGGTGACTATTGTTCATGGGGATATCCATAATACAAGGAGAGGGTTGTGGGCTTTTGCAACCACAAAAAAAGTAGGACTCAAAGAGCTGAGATGCTCCAGCACATTCAGACGGTGGCTGGTGTCTGTACTGTGCTCATGGGAATAATATATGCCCTAGATCTAAGATACCCAAGCAGGCTTTTCTACACCTGAAACACCTGAACTTGAATGTACAGAGTACTTGCTGCTTTCAGACCGAGTACAAAAACAAAAAGTAAACATATACGAGTAGTTCTGGCAACTACCTCAAGTACAAACTAACATTTTAATACCACTGACAACATTTTTAAACACTTTTGGTAAGAAGTTTGGGAAGGCTGTAGTTATAGTAAAAAAAACAAGGTTGGATTATTTATGAAAGGATGCTAGTGTATACAACAATGTATATCAGATTTTACAGATA
>JAOVVA010000001.1:33898035-33909258 GCA_028565275.1 Leiocassis micropogon
GAAACATTTAAGTGTGACAAACATGCAAAAGAATAAGAAATTAGGAAGGGGGCAAATAGTTTTTCACACCACTGTATTTAAGTTTTCTCACCAATATACTGGTTATGGACTGTCCTGAATTACGACTTTGGTTGCACTAGATGTGTTTCCCAAATGCCAGTGTTCAAGTCAGGTTTTATAGGGATAAAATCTTTGTGAAGATACATGGAACTTTCCAACTTACCTACAGACAGAAAATTTTCGGGAGACTGGTTTCGGGTCCTCCAATATATGAAAAGTGAAGAGATCATTGGAAGAGCTAGTTCTGACACAAACAAATCCTTCTTTATTTATATAGATAAGATGTTAATTCGTCTTTGCTTGTCCCTCTGGAACAACCCTCAGACATTTGAGATAGAACCTGAAAAATCTTTAACAGAATGGGGTATACAATAAATTAAATTTTAAACCCACAAAGAAGCCCTCTTTCTGGATGTGTACAGCATTACACAAAAATTAGCTTCTGGAAAAGAGGAACTTTGTAGAGCTTATTAAGTAACTAATAGACTAAATAATATTCAGCAGACCCTGCAAAATTCAAAGGAGCAAAGAAGTATGTACAAAATAGACTGCAGATAAGATTATCCTGTGTTTAATTATTGATCTCTTGAAATAGTAACCTTTTGAATTTTTGATCTAACTTACTCATTGAGTCATTTCTCTGTGATAAATCTGGTGTAGACTCGCAGTGCATAGGAATCTGTGACCACCCTTAGAATGTCAGATGTCATTTATAAAGCCTGATCTACTGTAGTTAGGTTATGTAAGTGTATGAAATATATTTAAAGGGTTTGACTGCAAAATGAGATAAACACCATTTTTGGCTAATTATTTTCTCCAGGCATTCAAGGTTGTCTATAAATAAAACATTTTCTTTGACATCCCCTATATATTATTTTTAGCAAGCTTTGAACTATCACTAGTATAGCTATTGCTGCATTTGGGAGCCATGATGCACTCTATGCCAGCACAGTGGTCGCCTTGCACCCCCAGGGTTCAGGTTCGATTTCAATCTCAGAGTCTGTGTGCATGGAGTTTGCACATTCTCTCCGTGCTTGGTGGGTTTCCTTTGGGTTTCCTCCCACAGTCTAAAGACATGCAAATTTTCAGTCAAACCACAGTCATAAAAATAGGAATAAATATAATGTAATATAATTGTAATCAACATTGGCCCCTGCAGTTCTAAGTTAGACTACAGAGGTTCCTACTGTAAATGAATGGATGGATGGATGGTTGGATGCACTTCATAATTTATATTGGTTGGATGCACTTCATACATTATATTTTGTTATTTGTGTTTTTTACCACCCATGAGACTCAAATAAACTATGCACAAAATGTTCTCAGCTTGCAATACTCCTTACATGATTTGTCTTTCTCTCAAAACTGCCTAAATGGAGAAATCTCTCCATCAAACTTTTAATTTATATGCGAAGGCTGTAGTCATGCTTTGATTAAGTCCAAGACAAGTCCAAGACCAGGATTAGATAAGACTGAGTGAGGACAGGGCTTAAGGGAGCTGAGAGGCCAACTCAAGACTAAATCCAAATAAGGCAAGACAGATTCAAGATCCAGACTAAAAACCATCAAATCCTTTCTGAGGTTGAGCTTATTGGGTTCATTAGTGCATTTTGGTAGTTATTATGCAATGTTTTTTTAGTTTTTTCAGAATGGGGAAGTAATCATTGTGGGACTTGAGAAAGGAACGCAACACCAACTTTATATTTATGAACTCTTAGTCAAGACCAAAAAATAAACAAAACCAATGCCCAAGTATAAAAGTCCAACTTTTAGGCAATATGGAAAATGGCATAAAGAGTACTACAGTTCTGATAATGACAACGATGATGATGATGATGATAATAATGATGATGGTGATTTACATTGTCATGCAATTTTCACAGTTATGGCTTGTACTGAAATCCCAGAGCTACACCAGTTATAATTACATTTCTCCCTCTTCCCATTTACAGATAATTCAGTCCAGGCTTTAATTTGCCTGAAAGTGCATTGTATGAATTAAATAGCTTAATAAGTATTGAGTTGTCTAAAATTAGAAGTTGTATTGTCACACATTCCAGGTTTGTAAGCTATTATTAATCTGTCATACCAGTTTTCACTGAATCTATTTTTATTTATTAATTTTTTATTTATTTATAAAAACTCGATTTTTTTCCCCATAAAGACCAGCCAAATGTCTGCACAAGGCCGAACCTCAAAAGCACATACTCCTGTCCTTGTGCAGACATTTTTCTTATAAAAAAAAACATGCCCATACACTGCAACTGCAGACCATGATGTATAACCTTTTTAAACTTCAATTGTGTGATTTGTAAGTGAGATATAACCAGTTTTTGTACCTTTCATGCTGTAGACACATATGGTACATAGACAGTATTGCTTGACAGCATGAAAAAGCTTCAATATACAGTTGAACACTATGTTTCAGCCATCTTTGTATCAGAACAAAGATGAAATTTAGGTCAAAAATTTTATTCTTAGGTGTTTCTGGAGTTTTATTGGTTTCTGATTGAATAAAGCCGCAGCTCACATGCTGTCTTGATATTGTTGTGAAATTCAGACAATACCCATCGATTGAAGGCTCTCAAATCACACAGAATGCTGCAGTTTGGAAATGGCATTATCTTTCATTTATCTCTTTTCAACTTTTCCTCTGTCGCCTTTTTTATTATAAAAAGTAGGTAGAAGAACTTGAGAGAACAACAGCGTGTGCTGGAAGATACAAAAACATTTTAAAGGGATTGTCATGATTTCATAGAATTTCTCAATATTTCACTTTAACCATACAGTAGGTTAAAAGACACATCTTAGAAAATGTTGTAACTGATCTGAATGCTTTCAAAAGTTTTTCAAAGATTTAGGGCCCTAAAATGGTGTCTAATTCTAGTTTTATATTTTGGATTAAAGTGATTTTTAGACAGCACTTGTTTTTCTTTTTCTTTTTTTTTTATTAACTCTAAAACTTTCTCAATAAGCGGCCATAGAATAGGACCCTTGATATGAACCTGTCATGTATGCAAATTATTATAGGAAAACTTTATATTTGCACATTTTTCTTTGCTGCTGAAATTTCCCCACTGAGGTACAAATAAAGGTATATCTTATCTTATCAGTACTGTGATTAGGCTGCAAGGTGGCGTAGTCGTTAACATTGTTTCCTTGTTCCTCCAAGGTCAGGGTTGGAATCCCACCTCGGGTCTGTTTGCATGGAATTTGCATGTTCTCCCCGTGCTTGATGTGTTTTTTTTCCCACAGTCCAAAGACATGCAGATTAGGTTAATTGCCATTCATATTTCCAAATACTGTTATTCTCCCTCCAGGCTATCTACTGTATGTGTTCTGCCTCTCTCAGCATTCCTTAATTATCTAACTGTATTTAAAGAATTGGTACTTCCTAAAAGACAACAGCATTTACAGTATGGTTTTCAAGTCACATGTCCTGAAGTATGCAGGATTGAGGAATCAAGTAAACATTATGAGGCCAGCTCTCATTAAATTCCACATTCTTGTAGACGGTGGGGCTGTGAAAAAATAAATCAATAAATGTCTCGATACATAGTGAACAACATATAGAACGAATACAGGAGGGGGAAAATAATCGAAATATTATGTCAATATCAACGACCTCGGAACTGGTAAAGTCTATCATTGACTTGTTAGGTCCTAATCTTTTATGCAGTGCTGTTCTCCTTGGCGTCACGGTCTGTCCATGTTTGATATGCAGTCAAATGACTTTTAAAATCATTCCAGCTGAAACATTTAAGTTTCTGTGATGGATACACCTGCACTTTGGTCTCCCAATATGTAACCTCAGTGGTTCAAATCAAAGAAAACTTTACTTTTATGGTAACTTTTCAAACAGAAGTTAAAAAAGGGCTTTACAGTGAATAATAAATATATAAACAATAAGAATAGAATAAAACCAAGCAATATAAAAAATGTAAAAAATATATATATAAAATGAAAATTAAGGTGAAAATGAAATGGAAATTAAGAATAAAATGAAAAATGTAACTATGATAAATAATACACATGGACATCCAGGAGAATAGGCAGTAAAGGTAATATAAAAAATCCCACTATTGATAAATAGGCAAATGAAAATGCTAACAAACACTTAAAAGATTCGAGGTTATCAGCTTATCTATTATTAAAGGTTTGGTTATTACACATTCTCAGCTCAGACTCAGCAAAGGCTCAATCACCTCAATTAATTCACTTCGTCCTTGGTAATGATAAAAAAAAAAGGTGGTTAGAAGATCAAAGTGAACAAGTTACAGGACCAGGCTGCGGCGAGATACTGAGGGGCTAAGTTATTTAAATCTATATTCACAAAGGTAAGAGCCTTAAAGTTACTGTAATTCCGAAACTAACTATCCCTTTTTAGGTATTAGTTAAAGGATGATTATCATCATTTTGAACAGTCTTTAACATTATTCTAGAGCTAATTAAAGCATGTATCGGCTTTCTAAATTAAGGAGTATACAAAAAAAGACTAAATTGAGTAATAATTGAGTTGAAAAAAGTTGTTCTTAATAACGGTGTCGATCTGCTTCTCAAAAGTAGGTTTGTTGTCAAATAATTTGCCCAGCTTTCTTACTGCTGATTTTATCTACAGAACCAAATTTTACGTACAAAACCAAGTTTATTACGAACACTATTAGTAAATCTATTGGGAAGCCAAAAATGGACTAATTATGTCCTATTTTCATTAAAATGGGGAAAGTTAGAAGTTAAATTACTCCAGGTTTTTAAATCTCACATCTTAAAGTGTTACTAATCAGACCTCGTCTACAGCTGATTGTTTGCTGGGAACCAATTTAATACAACTCAGCTGTGTACTAATTGTGTGTTTGTAATTGTGATTTACTCACTGAAAAAGTCAGGTTACTTTATCATGTGATATTACTGTCCACCCTGTGTAGTACATCTAGTAAATATAAGAGTTATAAGATGAATAGATGTAACTTCACTTTCAGTAAAAGACAAACACAGCCTCGGACAGCATAGATATTACAGTACTGTGCAAAAGTCTTAGGACCCCTGAGCTTTTTACTAAACATGGATATAGATTTTTATTTTATTTTATGACTTTATCATTGAGTCAGTACAAGTCACGATGTTTCTGATTATCAAAAATTTCATCACAAAATTAAAGGCTACAGAAAAATTATTGTATGCCATAAAAAAAGAAAGCAGCATATTATATAAGCAACCACTTTTTAGACAAAAAAAAAAAATCGAAGCTGCTGGAATTTGCATGCAAAAAAGAAAAGTCCTCAGAAGAACTGTGGGTGCTTCTGCAGGATGTTCAATAAAACTCAGTTTCTAGTTTCCTTATAAAACTGTACAAATTGTACCTGACACAAAAGCGTCTTCAAAGCATTGTCACACCAAATACTGACTTTGTTTCATTATTACTGTTTAATGGCCTTTATACGTTTTTTTTTGTAGAAAGTCTAACATCAGGAATAACAGTCAGAAGATGTTGTACAGCCCAGTTATTAATGCACTACAGAGGCTAATCCTTAATTTCCCCTCTATTCCTTATTCTCCGCAGTCTCAGAGTTATATTATCTCAGGGGTATGAAAGACAGAATTGAGTTTAGCATGCGAGGCAGACAGGCCGGGTAATCCGCGAACACGGTGGAGTGTGAGAGCAGGCCGGCACAACGTTAATGATGATTAATGGTGTGGAAGTGGATTAATGACAACAGAAGGCCTTGAGCAGGAAAAACCCAGCACTGTAGAGGAAAACTCTCATCCGTTTTCGTTCCCTTCCAGCAACGCTATGCTTCATCTCTAAAGCACCGAGCGCCCTTGAAGGGCAGGTCCAGTAATTATCTCTCTCCTGGGCAGATGGCAGCAGGTGCAGACCTGCCTCGAAGCTCCACCGTAATTACATTCTGCTGCTTCACTCGGATCAGACCTCAGAATGATTAGAGCGCCGAACTCTGGTGTCACTTTCGGAAAGTTAGCGCTATCGACCGGAGTGCTTTCTGTGCAAATACGGAGCGGGTTTTTCTTCGGTGTATGGAACCGTGGATGAAGTCGTCCAGGCATATGTGCGGAGCTACACCGAACCGCCATGAAGTCACTGACAGGTGAAGGAAATAACATTGATTATCTCATTACACTGGCATCTGTCATGGGGTGGGATATACAGTATAATGCAGTGAGCGAACAAATAGGTCTTGAAGTTGATGTGTTGAAAGCAGGAAAAATAGTCAGGTGTAAACACTGATGCAGACCAAGTTTGTGGAAACAGTATTAAAGTATTATAGCCTCTTTCAACAAAATGATGCTCCCTACTGCACTGTAAAAAAATGTTTAGGAATGAACCTGGAATACTTTAAGATGTTAAAATGCCCACTAACTTTTCCAGCAGTCAATCCAATCAGAAAATCAGATTTATGAAGACCTGACCATGCAACTTACAGCACTCTGCAGCTAACACCCCCGGAGACTCTTGTGGACTCCATGCCTCAATTGGACGGAGCTGATTTGTTGGCACTGTTATGATTCGGCTGATCAGTGTACTGTACTGTAGATGCTCAGATGTGCTAGGAAATGCTTGACCATGCATTTCAAATTAGGGACTAAACTTTCAGTAGGAGTGTCTCACTACACAATGTGCAGGACATTTTGTCCCCTAAAATAGTAGAACTGTACATCTTTTATTGCGCAGTGATCCAGTAGTGTTAAATTGTTAAAGCTTTATATTTTTGGATTCTTGCTCAAGAGCAATAACCTAATGGTAGTATGAATCAGGGCTATTATCGGTGATTTCATATCCTGTGTCACAAGCAAGGACAGATTAATAAATTCTGGGTTTCTGTGCAGGAACCTAAGTAAGTGATTACTTGAGTATTTAGGCAGTATTTAAGCACTCAGTACAGAAATGTTCATACAAATATCACAAATTTTCGTCTTAAGAACAGAACAGAAGCATGTTCGGCATACAAGTGAATGAAGTGAGCCGAATCAAACGCCGGCTAAGTTGCCCGTACATCCAGGAGCTGTTCAAGACTTGTTTGCGTCAGTAGAAAGCCAAGCAAATCAGCACAGTGTTGGTCTATCCTTTTTTTTCTGTTTATCCAATTGATACCAACACATCAATAACATTTCTCACTTTATTTCATTATTGTGTGATTTTACACTAACTGCCTTGTATTCCCTGTATGCTATTGTGTGGTGCTCATCAAATGGGTAGGGCTTCTGTGGCCTAGTAACCCACTTTGATTAAAAAAAAAAAAAATTGTCCCTTTGCATTTTCCAGTAAAGGCAATGCAGTGCCATTTTATTTCTCACCAAGCAATGCTTTTAATACCATATAAGTCGCACCAGCACAATTCTTTTCCAAACACAAAGCAGAGCAAACAAACGTACTTCAGCTTTATGATAATATACAGCAGTTTTACTTTTGCTTAGGTAGCATCCTTACAGTTAGGTTTTGTTATGAATTTGTGTAGAGCATGCTGAAAGTGAAGTCAAGGTTAACCCAAGGACTGTTGAACATTGATGCCGGTGCTCAAAGTAATGATGATGCATTCGCTTCTACAGTCATCACTGTGACTGCTGAAGTGGCCTCTAGTCAATCTGCTGCTACTCCTACGCTCTTAGATTTTATTTTTTTTTTTCCTTTAAGGTTTTCGTTGGATGAGGAAGAGTTCATAAAAGCTTCCAGAAAGGTTTCTAATTGGAAGATATTTCTGAGCTTTAAACACCCCGGTGAAGCCTTTTGAATTTAGAATTTTCCAAGAATTCATTTCCAGTTTGTCAAGGTCCTGCTAAATTTCTTGCTTACTAAGATTCAGATAAGCTAATAACTACAAGATTTATTGGTGGCAACGGTTACCTTTTAATGCATAACTGTTCCTGGATATACACACTGTAGGACGTCATGTTACCACCTTTGACCAGAAACTTGATGCAGAAAATAAACAAATGCTTCTCTGTCTCACTGAGGATCTGCTACAGAAGCTGTGATCATTCAGGATGAGAAAACTTTGGACAGTTTAAAAAAAAAAAAAATTTTTTTATTAGTTTTGTTACAGAATTCTTTACAGTAATAATTTTTTTTGCTGAATCCTTACCCTTACAGTACCATGCTCCACTGTTCCATTGTCCCTTAATGTTATGAATTTTGATGCCATTTAGCTGCAAAATTGAATTGCATTATTCAGGTCCAGAGGTCACTTTATTCTTGCCCTAACCATTGCCAGTGGACTATTAACTAAGGTCAGCTCATTCCCTCCTGCCCATCAACCAGCCCTACAGCCTTGAGGAAGAGGAGCAATCAAAGCCCATGGTGCATACAGAAGGAGCATGAATGCTATTTACATTCTGAAGTGGCTTTTCTGCCTTCAGATATTTTTCTTATGGATCAGGTGAAGGTTTTCTGTCAGGAGCGACAGATGTTGGCACAAGAAAATATTTATTCTAAAACCTAAATCATAGCAAATACTCCTGCATATTGTTCCTGGTTTATTAGTTTCAGTCAGCTCTAATTCTGCTAAAAAGAAATGTTATTCTATCAGGTTTGATTAAGTCAAAGCATTTTATTTGATTTTTCACCAAACTATGGTGAGTCCTTGTTCTCAAAAAGTCCATAACTGTGTCTAGAGGGTACTATAGTTTGTTGATGTCCCTGCGCAAAGACCTGATTCTGCTAAACTAATTAGCAAGTTCACTATGTGTGTAAGAAATAAATTGTCACTCTGGCTCAATCTGTTCACTGAACTGAAAATAAACTCTATGATATTAACACTTTTCTATTTGCTGTGTTTTTCATATTACACTACTTACCCGACAAGGTTTTTTTTAGACTCATAGTACACATAGTCCATTACCTAGTCAATTGTTTTGGCCAACAAAAATAAAAAGTCACACAATCATCGACTGCCACTTCATTCGACTTCCTTTAGCTTTGATTATGGCACTCAGTGTGGTGATTAATTCATCTGTGAAAATGATTCCTCTTGCACCCAGAACCACTCTTTCAAAAATCTGAGTCCTGGAATATGGCCGTGCCATCAGGGAGGAAAAAAACAGATGTGATAACCTGGTCATTCAGGATATTCTGGTCATCAGCTGACTTCATTTTATTGCCACATAACGTTGCTGAATCTAGTCCTGAAGAAACCTCAGATCATAACACTTCCTCCAGAGGCTTGTACAGTGGCCAATATGCATGATAGGTGTATTGCTTCATGCACTTCTCTTCTTACCCTGATAACTGTGGGATACGGTCAATCTGGATACATTAGATCACATGACCTTTTCCTATCCTAGCAGTGATTTCTACTGTTGAATTTTTTTTTATGCAACTTGTTTAAGTGATCTCCATTCATGATATTTTTCTAATCACATTTTGCGAAGTTGGCAACTAAGTTCAGCACTATCCTTCCAGATGTTAATAATGTGTTGGACAGTTCTTAACCCAGTTTCAGCATTTTGAAATCTCTATTGATTTTTTTTTCCTTGATGCAGACCAAAGATTTTCACCTTTTTCAAAGCCCTAGTGATAGGTCGTTCATGAACGATTCGTTCTTTTTGAACGAGTCTTTAACTTGACTCAGAAGAACAAGTAGTCTCAGAAAGTGATTAGTTCATTTTCTCCTGGGCGCGCATGTGCAAGTCATCGCAAAACCTCCGTAGGTTGTGTACAGAAAACAGAAATGAGTAGTTACCTCTCAAGTCTTGGTCCGAATCTTTAGTTCTTTTGTCACGTGACTCCTATAGACGCTATGCAGTGCAGTACACATGAAAAAAGAAATAAGCGGTTCTTCTCATGAGTCTTTTAGTCCAAGTCATTATTTTCTTTTGTCGTAACTCCCATAGACGCTATGCAGTGCAATGACTCGGATCAGAATATATAAGAGGTGAGCTGCTCATTCTATTTATCATAATATGTCCTTAGCTGCATTGTAATATTTTCATTACTGAAACTATAGCCATCATTTGTGTATGTAGACATGCTGGGAGTCTGTTCATTGAAAATGTAACATTTATTTTTATTTCTGATCAAAAGAATGAAATTTACTAAATGACTCAAAAAAAGATTTGTTCATTTAATTAACGAGATTCAAAGAACTGAGTCACTAAAATGATCTAAACTTCCCATCACTGCAAAGCACCACTGTACGGTCACTCTGGATAAGGATCGTCTGCCAAATACCATGAATGTAAATATAATTGTTATAATACAACCTGATCTGTCACTTGCTCCTGTTCGCAATCACTAATTCTCTATAAATACACACCACAAACTATGATTCATTATGAAGTGACACTTCTACAGTAGATAATCACCAGTGTTCAGTGCACAAACTTATTTTGACACTGTTTGTTTAAGTAATTGAGTTGGTGTTGTGTAATCTAGTCAGTAAGTTATTCATCTGAACAAGTGCCTGTTTACGAATTTGTCTGTGCTCTTTGGATTTGTGTGCTTTGCCATTTGCATTAAATTATCATCTGTACAGAAATCACAGAATTGTACTCAACTCCATCCCTCAAAAATTGAAATTGTGCACCCTGTATACACATACAGTATATAAACATATCTTAATTTTTGGGGCCTAGTATACTGGCCAGGGTTTCTAGAATACCTAAAACAGTCCTGGATTTTGTTCCTAATAAGTAATCGGATAGCATATACACCGGTCAGACATAAACTTATGACCACCTGCTTAATATTGAGTAGGTCCCTCCTTTCGCCACCATAACAGTGATGCACTGTGTGTTCTGACACCTTTCTATTAAAACCAGCCATTCCAGTCGAAACCATTAACCTTTCCTTCAATTTCAGTGCCAGGTCCCAGGGTCAAATCCCACGACCACAAAGTTGTCCCTGTTGGGCCCTTGAGCAAGGCCCTTAACCCTCAACTGCTCAGATGTACAGTGTAATGAGATAAAAATGTAAGTCGCTCTGGATAAGGGTGTCTGCCAAATGCCTAGATGCCCCTAAATGTAAATGTAAGATAAATTTGATCATCACTAGCGCTTCTTTTGGATCAGACTACATGTGCCAGCCTTAACTCCCAATCAGTTCACCGGGTTTTTCTTCCTTAGACCACGTTTGGTATCCCAACCAGTCGTCTTGGTTTGGACTTGGTTTGAAGTCCAACCAGTCGTCCAACCATCACAATTTGACCCTATATA
>JAOVVA010000001.1:33927863-33951876 GCA_028565275.1 Leiocassis micropogon
AAGTAAAAATAAAACAAATTAACCTGCACTTTACCTTTAAAAAAAGTAAAAATAAATCCTGACAGATAAGTGTTTCCCTTTATGCACACAGGCGCTGTGTGTGTGTGTGTGTGTTGGGGTCTGGCATTATGTGTCCGCGCACACGTAATTTGACATCGTGCCGGTTCACAAACGCACACACACACACACACACACACACCACACACACGCTAAAGGCCAGAGAGAGAGAAAGAGTGAACCGGTGAACTCTGGGTGTTCCTCGGTTTCCTTCTGCAAGTTTCCTCCCGCAGTTCAAAGATAATCACATTAGGTTAATTGGTGTTCCCAAATTGTCCATAGTGTACATGTGTAAAAGTTGACTGGAGGTCCTACCACCATCCTACTAGGATAACCACAATGATTTAGATGGATAGATGGATATTGTGTGTATTACTGTGTGGGGTAAATTTGGTTATAGGGTATGATATGATTAATGATTAAGGTACTTTACTGTAATTCTGTAGCTGGTCAGTCACAGTAAGAAAAAAAAATAAATGAGTTATTTTTACTGTAGGCTAAAATTGTAACACTTAAGTTACTCTACTCTATACGCTACATGCCTTCTGCTCGAGGGCAAAAAGAAATCTTTTTAATACATTTATTGATGTGGAATGTTCCCTATAGGGAAGAATACTGCAGATGAAAACATTTTATTGTCCTACACAGTCATATCAGAGCATTGTTCTGTGAGCAACTGAAAATTTGATTTCATTTGTGTGATAAAATATACTCTTATGAGTTTATTTTGTCCTACCTTTCATAAAATCAGCTTTGCACTTTGCCAAGGCACAAAACAATTTCGCATTTCTGCTTTAAGTTGCTTTCTATCAATTCTCCCATGACATCTACCCCGCAGGATATAAAAAGTCACTGTCCCACACTGAACTGCATTAACCATGAAATTTACACCTTTGAAAAAAAAAAATGAAAAAAAACTAGATGAAGAAACCCCCTTCTACAGCCTTATCTGATTTTCAATATCCACAAACAACCTCTGAAATTAAGAAACTCAGCCTGTATATATAAACCTACAGTATAGATGTACTAAATTGGTCTCTCAGTTGTTCTTGTTGCACTTCCATTTACTTAGAGTGAAGGTGAAATAGCTCCTAGCTCAAGCTAATTTAAAGTCAACAGCCTGTTGAGATGCAATAACACGAGGAATTAATGTGTTGCCTGCTGAGGTTGCGCAAGCTTCATTATCCTTTTGTTACAGGAGAAGAGAAAAGTCAGCAAAGGATGATGTGTCCGGACAAATTATCTAGTTAAACAGTTGGTCACATGTTATATACAGTATATAGGATATATACATAAAAATAGCGCATTGTTCAAAGGCATGATAATAACACAGTCATTTTGAAAAAGTGTTAAGATTTGCTGAATCAAATAAAATGTTGTGGCACATTTACACTGAGATATTGTGTATAAAGACTGATTCTGACTATACAACACGTACAACTTTAAACAATTAATAAGAAGAATATTCATAAAAATTACAAGTGACACCATTATTGTCTTGACCTTTTTTTTTTTTATTGTTTTGTGCAGCATGTAATTTTAGTTTGCTAATTAGGCCCAACCTCCCCTCCATGGCACTGAGATCTCGTGACTTGAGATCTTATTAGAATTTTCTTCAAAACAACCATCATGGTGGACACAGAGCTAACTTCTAAGAAAAAAAAAAAAAACACAGACTTTTAACGGAATCTACCAATAAAAACTCTTCACTTGTTTGGGTTGCCGACATTTTGTTTGTTTGATTGCTTGTCACTTGACCATTTCATTTGCATATTCATTCATATTCATTAGTGTCTGCCAAAGATGCGCGTGTACACCGGATCAGCCTTGTCTGTGTTCAATTATTTCAATGTTTATACAACGCATTATACTGTATTTGCTTTAGTGACTTAACTTTTTTTCCCCTTCATTTTAACATTGAGAACGTTGAGAACTGGTAAGATGTATAAGAAATGCATCAAAAATACAACACATACCATTCCATTCAGAACAATAATGCTGGGAGAATTGAGCGCTGAAGTGATTTTGCTAGCTGTGCACATTAACCTTACTCAATGAATGCTCTGCTCAAAGGCTAATGAGCTCCCAGTCCTAACTGGTTTTTCATTCATGTATGGTGAGCTGCTGACTGTATACTGATTTTCGCATCTACCGATTGCAGTAACACACATCATACTGTGCGTCTCGGGTCACACCCCTGGACCACATCGCCTTTCTCCCTCTTGTATTTTTCCAATAGAACAGGTTGTGTGCAACAGGCTTGTGCATGTCAGTCCAACTAAAGGAAGGAGGTGTGGCCTGTCAAGTCATATAGACCTTTACTGTCATCACAGCCATATGGAGTGTGCAGCACGCAGTGAGATAAAATAACATGACTCCTCATCCCAAGATGCATGTATGACATACACAGAGGTGACAGGAAATAATTAAAGTTCAACAGGAGCAAGAAGTGTGTATGGAGGGAGTATGGGAAACACTGGGGTGAGTACACACAGGGGCAGGCAGTAGAGCATAAATATTCTCATCAGAAAAAAATAACACTAGAACAATATATTATAGAAACTACAGTATAGGTATAAAACTGCAATTCAAATAGAAATTGAATATAAATGGAAAAGACTGTGCAGTGCCGTAATGAGTCGGTTCAATGAAAGTGTTGTTGTGCTGTAAACAGTACATTAGTGCAGCCAAGGAACAAAGTGACCCATCTGTCATTAATGATTTAAAGTCTGTTACTTGGATCACAGGGTGATGTGTATAGGGAGGGGCAGCACACTGTTTTGGAGTTTGACAGCCTGGGGGTAGAAGCTGTTACCCAGTCCTTGAGCGGATGCTGCGCAGACATCTTACGGATTGCAGAAGGGCAAACAGATTGTAGTAGAGGTGAAAAGGATGATTTAAAATACTGGAGGCTTTAAGAATGCTGTATGAGTGCAAAACATCCTGAACCGGAGGAGTAACTGTTTTCCTAATGATGCATTTAACTGTCCACACTTGTGGTTGGTCTGATTCCTAAAGTTCCTAAACCAGACAGTGAAGCAGCTGGTAAGGATGTTCTTGATAGTGCCCCCTGCAGGGCATAATGGGGATAGGTGGGGGCTTGGAGGTGCTCACTTGGCTAAAGAGCTTGTGTTCGTTCCCCAGGTGATCCAGAGTGTGGATGGTGTCAGTCCCAATAAATGAAAAAGGTGAGGTCTGCGCTAGTGATAAAGGGATCGTTTTTATGTCCGTCAGTCCCAAGGAAAGGGGTGCGGCCCTAGAACCCATCAATCTAAAAAAAAAAAGAGGGTGTGGCCTCTGTGGCTCAGACCAAGTGAAGGAGGCATGAATCTAATTGTATTCCATGCAAACAACTTAATATTGGATGGTTTAAAAGCACAATAGTGAAATATTATCAATTATTTTTTTAAACAGTTTATTTGCTATCATTTTTATAATTTACAGGGTGTCAAAAATTCCATTCGATGTCTTGCAAAATGTTTCATACTTATTTTATATTTATATTATTTTCACATAGTGTTTAAAAAAAAAACTTTTGACAAAGTGATTGAAATCATTCTCATGGCTGGATCAGAGAGCTATCGCAAGATTGCTGTAGACTTATAGACAATACTCTTAATAGACATTGAACTCATGATGTCACATGCACCATCAATCACTCAATGATCAATGATGACATGTTACTAAAATGTGAATAATGAAAAAAAATATCAAAGGGGTCATGTGTTATTCTGTGTAGACATCTGACATGACTGTTACTGATTACTGATACATTCTAGGCGAGAAAGAAATCTGTGTACTTTCTTGTGGTGCTTGTGGATTTTCACCTGGTTCCACAATAATCCATTTGTTACCAGTCAATAATCTGATGTTGATGCCGACCATAAAATCTTAAAATCTTGTCCGCAAACATCCACGGTGAAAGGTGCAATAATAATAATAATACCATAATAATATACAATAATATACATGGTTTCCCCTATCTACAGTAGGAGAATTTTTGGAAGTGTTAAAAGTCTGTGCACAAGCCTGAACTGTAGTTTGTTTCCTTTTAATAGTTTCCTTCTCAGTGGATTTTCTACTGTACCTTTCCCTTATGATCAATAGGATTTTAGATGAAATAAGCAGCTATTGATTGCGCTGTGCAACGCTGGCTCTGGATATGACTGCTGCTTGGTAACACACACACACACACACACACACATACATTCACAGAATAAAGCAAAAGAAATGATATGGCTAAATGTGATCCTAAGCCTTAGTGCATTCACCATGACTGTCACAGCCAAGCACACACAGAAACAGAGCGAGAGAGAGAGATAAAGCGGCCAAAGCCTACTTATTTCCTCTCTGATGCTGGGTGAGATGTGAAGACTGGAGATTTCATGTCTGATTAAAAAATCTCACATCAGCATTTTTCCTATTTATTGATCTCCTTCTTATACCTTTGCATATAATGGGGTGACACGGTGGCATAGTGGTTAGCACAGTGGCCTCCAGGGTCGAGAGTTCAATTGCCATCTCAGGTAAGTATGTTCTACCCGTGCTTCTCTAGATGCTCCAGTTTCCTTCCACAGTCCAAAGACATGCAGGTTACGCTACTTGGTGTTCCCAAATTGCCTGTTTTGTGTGTGTGCCCTGCAACGGATTGGCACCCTGCCCAAAGTGTCCTGAAATATGCCCCAGGCCCCCTGCAATCCAGTATACAGGATAAACGGTATTGAGAATGAATTAATCTGCATATAATGTTTTGATCACATGCCTCTCCATCATTTCGACTATCAAATACTTAACGACATCTGTGAATCACTTTTAAGTTACAGTATATAAAACATTCAGGACTAAACTGGTTCCTATGAATGAGCGGTTACCATAGAAACGATAACGTTGACTGTGATGTGTTTTGTACCTGAAACTAGTATCAGGGCTGCTCATGTACAACATCAACAATCATAACAATGCACTTTAGTATTTACTTTAGATTTCAGTATTTAGACTTTAGTATTTACTTTAGATTTCAATGCACTGTACTGTAGTATAAAAAAATATTATGCTACAGTATAATGCATTACTGTCATCATGATGAGTGTGAAGTGTGAAATCCACCCAGGAGTTTAGGATGATAAACACACTCTGCAATTAAAAATCATTTTCACCATTTTTCAATTTTTTTTTTCAAATTTTCCTAATTGTTGTGACTCAAATACTCAAACTCTAAACTATTTGCTAAATGACGCGTGATATGTGTGTGCTGCCGTTGCACAGAACACCTAACCTTCCGCATGTGTTTGTGTGCGTAGACATGTGTGCACGTTTGTGTGCATCCAACCTCCTACAAGCACGTCTGGATCGCTGAAGCCGGTCGATTTATCATCCTCATCTCTGAACGCTCCATTTATCATCCTTAGATCGCATCCCTAGCAGACGGGAAGTGTTTATTTTCACTCATTACAGGCCCTGGTCCATGCTTCCTATGAGCTAGCTGACTAATCCCAGATCCGTTTCCCTCCAGGGCTTCTGTATTTCTGTTTAAATAGCACATAACTGCACATTTTGCACTCTGTTATTGAATTACAGACCTTCCTGTTTTGACATCTTCTATTAGCGGCTGGAAAAAAGTAAACAGCTAATATTGTAAGGTCAGCTAAGGGTTTAAAATGAATTTGACTCAATGCATGTTGACAGGGACATGAGAGAGGGGGAGAGCTGGAATTTTAAGCAGCATACCTGTGCAGTAAGATGTGACGGCACACTAGAATGACGGTGAAATCAGTTTTTAAACTCCTCTCACTTTAATGCGTCGGTCTTACAGACATCCCATAAGAATGAAATAAGAAATCAGACATTTTACAAAAGTTTGCTCGAGCAAAGCAATCTGATTGGACGAGAGTCGTTCTGTGAGTGATGATAATAAATGGTAACAGCACTGGGGTGTTTAACTAAAGTATATGTATCCCTTCACTTCCCAGGTGTACAGTTATTAATTGCACTAACTGTCGGTCGCAGCATGGGCAGTGTGTCCAGTCTGCTGTCCTGAAGAGAGAGCAACTGCCTGCCAAAATACACATCCAAAACCAGTCACGGGAGCACTTTCAGCAAGGAAACACATGTGATACCGTCATATCGTCTTAAAAAACACTGTCTCCTTAATAATTTCTTCTAGTCATTCTAAATTGCTTCTTAACCGTCCATGTTCTTTTACTTGCGTCTACAAAGTAACACAAGGTTAAATCCCAAATCCCTCTACAACTCCTGATCAAGTGCACAGGGAGTGTGTGATAATTGGTTGTACATCCTAGCGGACTAGCTTTCCATGTAATGCTAGTTGGGATTCAACCCTGGAACCCGGAGGTTAACGGAGTTATGGAATAAGTGGAAATATAACAAAAAACTTGTGATTTTGACTGTTCACCACCTCTTTGTTTTATTTTCCACACCTTTTGGCTGCATATTTCTAAGAATTTAAAACCACTTTTCACCCCTGTTAATTACACTAACTGTCACCAGCTCTGCAAGTCATGATTAATTATTCGCTCCAAGGAAGGATATATTTTGGTGGAGCAAAATAACAGGGTTAATAAAGAAACAAATCATAATCTATTGATTATAATAATCATATTTGAGGAACTGCTGTATAAAAGCAATATCGCACGTGAGGTCATGCTGTTGAGCTGCATATTAGCGCAACTGTGATGCCTTTGGCACTCCGGCTGTCCCCTCATGTCTACAAATGCATTACAGTCAGGCTGATATTTATCATAACAGCACAATATACATAAGTATAATAATATTATGATATTAGATATTAGATGTTATATATATGATATTGATTAATTATAATAATATGTTCCAATGGTGGAATGCTGTCTCTAATATACAAACACACCAACTACTTAAAATACTTAAATGTACATTCTTAGCCTGTTTCTGTATTTGTTAAACTATATACTTTGTGTTATTTCAGAACTGCTACAGAACCCTCAACACACCTACTTCATGCATTCTTTTTTCATGATGTACAGTATGTTAATATACCTGTAATAAACCTGTAATAAATGATCTATTATACCATAGAACAGATATACATAGTATGCTTTTTTTTACTTTTAAACATCATTTTATATCTCAATAACTGTTTTTTGGTATAGCTCCTAAGACATGTTAAGAGATTATAAAGATAGTAAGATTTCTTAAGATACAAATCTGACTCCAAATATATTCTTGTTAATTCATTAATTGATGATCAACAGAATATTGATCATCAGTCAATTAACTTACAAGAATTTATTTGGATTTTAAAAAAGTCAAGCCGAGACTTTTGATTGTGCAGAATAACAACACAGTTATAAGAGTAAAAACTACCTCTAGGGGGTACCTCTATAAGTTCTCTATATAACCCCCTTCTACACTAATGCATTTATTTCAGCATTTCACTAGTGCTTGGATGCCATCAAGGTAGAAAGTTTTCTCAATATGCCCGAGCCATGATTGGACTGCCTGCTTCATGTTTGAAACGCTGGCCTCCCAGGATCTTCTTTAACAGCTCAAACATGAAAATGGATCAATGTCAGGACTGTACAGGGCTCTCAGCCAAGCTTGTGTAATGTGCAAGTGGTGTTGGTGAACGATTGTGTTTACAGTTCCAATAGACAGATGCATCTCTTCAACAAGTTGGCAACAAGTTATACATCGATTTTTAAGGATCAGTTCCACTTGCTGAATGCTCATGGGAACGAGTGCAGTGGGCCGCGAGTCACCTCAGCCGAGAACATACAGCCTTCACATTTTTCACATTTACTGTGGCTAGGAACCTCATCATTATTAAAGGATTAAAGTCTTCTGTAAATGTCAATCGGTTTTGTGCCTTCATTCACTAGAAAGCTTATCACGGATTGACGTGAATGCCCCTTGCACATTTCATGTACTGGACTGTGGCTTTTGGCTGTTTTTGTTTTTTTTTCATGTCCACCTGTAAAAGTTGCCACATTATTAGGTAATTGATGAAATATATAACCCTTTTGTCTAATAAACTGGATGCTCCGCAGGGTTTTTCCTCAACAAAAGGCATAGATGTCACATGCATGTTCTCGATCACTGATGATGATGATGATGATGATGATGATGACGTTCCAGAAATGTGAATACTCTGTGGAGACATCTGACATGACTGTTACTGATATAGTCTACATTCTGGGCGAGAAAGAGATCTGTATATTTTCTTGTGGTGCTGTTTCACCTGGTTCCACAATAATCCATTTGTTACCAGTCAATAATCCAGTGTTGTTGCCGACCATAAAATCTCATACTTTATACGTATTTTTATCTTGAACTCTCTTCAAACCTAATATATATTAAACATCTGTCTAGAATGAAAAGTGCACAAACAGAAGTGAAAAAATAAAAACAAGTAGAAAAGGCAAGCATAACTGGCTGATTTGCATTTAAGGTGTTTACAGCGTTTGGAATCTTTGACAGTTACAGTTACTACCAAGTGTCATTTCAGCTTGGGCTAAACGTGGCTGTATGTTTTAGTCCATATCATTTCAGAAATATACTTTTAAAAAGGAATAAATGTAGGTGCGCTCTGGCAGTCAGATTCAGAGAAGTCCTTTTCCATCATGTGGGCCAGATTAAAGCGGGAATTGTTGGCCAGCCCTTGGCCATCATTTATTTGCTATAGAGAATCTAGTATCTAGTCAACCTGTCTTCAACAACCTGCTTAAAACTCAAAACTCAAATGTGCTGCATGTCTGTCAACAACACCAAGTAGGGTTTTTTTTCTGCAATAAGCACAGCACATCTCTATTAAACCTGAAGGTTACGTTCCACGCATGTTTGTGTGTTTGTTGTTTCTTCTCCCTTCTTGCTCTTTTGTCTTTTGTGTTCATTCCCTTAGGTCCGAGGTTATTGGCTGACTGGGCTGTCAATCATCCTTAACATCATGACGCTCTGCCAATCAGTGGTGTGCTGAAAATATTTGAGGCCTTGAATTCAGTGTGTGGTGTGCGCGCCTTGCCAGCGTACCATGTGCTTCAACAAGCTCAAGTGTGCATATTAAAACTGTGTTTTGTTTCATAATATTGTTTATGGCTGGGTGGTGTGCTTGGAGATTTCTCTAGAGTTCTGTTGAACTGTGTGTGTGTTTACAACAAAGACTGTTGGAGTTTGGTTTAGCCTACTACATGGCTAGCTCACCCCCTTGTTACTGTAGGAAGCATGTTAGTGCTTTGCTTTATTTCTTGTTATCCAAGTAATTAATGGTTAGCTTAGGTTGAGTGTTACCCCACCCCTCTGTATTTTTGTTTTCTTATGTTAAGGGAGTTAGTTAGAGCGTCGCATATGCCGAAGATTCTCAGGTTTATTTTGTATTTCTTTCGATAGGTAGTTTAGGATTTAGGACTAGGGTTTTGTTTGTTTTGATTCTTTCTTTGATTTCGGGTGGCATTCGTTTTTTTCGTTGTTTTCTCAATTTTATTTAATTTTTGATAATGTGTTTAAATGACTTTATTAAAGCACCCCTGTTCCACTACCTCGCTGCAATTGTATCTTAAATGTTGCGGTTCTCATCCAACTTATCATCAAGCACGTAACACTGAATTATAAAGGCCTGAAGGCTTTCATACTTGATCATCCATGAAAAAAAAAAAAAAACACTCAGCCAATGAATATGATCAACTTCATACTTTTATTAAAGTGTCCACTACAAGATTTTACTTAATATCAGTAAACATACTCCTAAGTGGCAAATGTGCATTTTCACGACAATGATGTTACAACGTTCTTTTCAAAATGCATTTAGTACAGTGGTACAGTCCAATAAGGCCAGGTTATTCAGATTATTATATAACTTTTCTGAATGCACAGCTTTTGAAACCTCTGCTAATTATTGAGATTTGAATGCCCCCTCTATTTTAAGAAATTTTATGTTTTTTTTTATCTTTATTTTCTTTATCAAAGACATAATAAATGATGACATCGTGCAATTAATTGTTTCACCTGACATCTAAGCAATTTAAAATTGACTTCTTATTTTATTAGACAGTACTGTGTAATACTCAATCTTGAGCCCAACTCTTTTCTTTATATTTTCCTTCCTAAGAGACAGCCTTTCTTGTATTACCCTTGATGAATAGCTCTCCAGTCCCCAGACCATGTTGACTTCCACTTACAATTCAAATACAGATAGAAACAGTAGCATGCCAGTGCTGTCAGGTTCACCTGCTACAGTATGACCCCTGATTAAATGTTGTGGTGAGACATTCAACTTGTAAGATTCTTGTCAATGTTACAGTAATAACTGTAGTTTTTTTTAATTCAGCTATCTAGTAATCCAGCTATTTTATATTTGCAAGCATGGACAGCTTTGTTAGCTTTCCAGACTGGCAGAATGAAACATCACTGCTGTAGTTATGTGTAATTTATGTGTTCACAATATATTATAGTGTACATTAGCCTGCCAGTAAGACTTTGTGCTTTAATTTACATTGTAAACAAAAATGCATGCCATTAAGAAATATTTGATATTGTCCTAAAAACAACAATATATCTCATACAGTATATTCATCAATCAATTCAGATCTATTTTTTGCAAACTACAGAATGCATCGCTGAAGCGGTGGATTCTTTGTTAAGTAGCTATAGGGCTACAGTATATTTATTAAAAAATAAATGCAAATACTTTTCAGGTTTTGGAATCTTCCTTGTGGAGGTAGATGGATGGAATTGGTATATGAACTAAAATCCCTTTTTTCTTTTTTAGATTTACAGCAGCAATTTTAATTTATATTTCATTTCACTCTGCAAGGCCCCCTCAGTCTCTCTGTAACTTAGATTCATAAGGAGTCAGAACAGCTCCATGTTGTTCATAATTATATTATGCATCCACACTTCTGCATCTGCTAGAGGATGTTTATAGAATCTCTTAAATTCAAATAAGAAAAGGGTCAATTTTATTAGATTCACTTATAGGAGTTGATTTGACAGTCTTTCAGACACAGACATTGCAAAAAATAAAGAAAGACTAAAACACTTGCATAACAGTATGGCGGTATAGTGGTTCGCACTGTCACCTTGCACATCCACGGCCGGGTTCGTTTCCCGCCTCGGGAGCTTGCATGTTCTTGGGAGCTTCCATGTTTCCCGTCTGTACGGAGCTTGCATGTTCTTTCCGTGCTTGGTGGGTTTTGCTCGGGGTACTCCGGTTTTCTTCCACAGTCCAAAAACAAGCAGATTAGAGGTGGGGTACACCCTGAATGGGATTCCAGTTCATTCCAGTTCCACACACACTCACTTTGGAAATGCTGACTCTGCATTTCTTTGAACTGTGGGAGAAAACCAGGGCCCAGAGGAAACCCACCAATCATAGAGAGGACATGCAGGACATTTTAGACAGGACTTTTTTTTCCCCCCAAACCTTTCATAACTAACATACTGTAGTATTTAAAGTCTTTTATAAATTAATGAGTAACCTGATCCATTTGTTATACCCTTTACAATTACTTTGTTATTTGGAGCTTGCGTGAAGTATTACCTCATAAAAGAGACAACGGTCAGTAATTTATGTTCTAAATTTTCACACTAGGCTCCAATCTCAGTTTGCACAACTACAGTATATGTATGGGGTTATATATTGCTTTTTTTTTTTATCCTATTAGCTGTACAAATACAAATAAGGCAAACTGCATTTAAAAAATAAGTTCATGCATTTCAGTTTTTATAGAACCAAGAAGTTAACTTAACAGTTCAAGTAAATGTAAATGTGAATTAAAGAGAATATATTATTTGCATAGCATCGATGTGCACATTCACTTACTCACTCGCTCACCGTCTATACCGCTTAATCCTGTATACAGGGTCGTGGGGGGCCTGGAGCCTAACCCAGGAGGCTATGGGCACAAGGCGGGGTACACCTTGGAAAAGGTGCTAATCTATTGCAGGGCACACACAAACAAACACTCACACTCATTTACACTCTACAGGCAATTTATGAATGCCAGTTAGACTAATCTGCATGTCTTTGGACTGTGGGAGGAAACTGTCAGTCGATAGATTGACTATTAACTTGTGAGACTTTTCTCTAGACTCAGACTGAGTGGAGCCAAAAAAGAACTACTGTACTTGCAACTCTTTGGTAAAGCTCTTAGAATTTCGATTTTTGGGAAACACTTATATTTAATGTACGTATGTCCTTTTTTTGAGTTGTTGGCTAGGTCCTGTTAGTTCCTGCCCACTTACATTATAGTAGCTATAAACTCACCCACCAATCAATGTTTTTTGCCTCTCTTGATGGTAAAAAAATAAAAATCGTAATAGATATAGTGTATACATCCTTTGATTTGCTTCATCATATCATATCCTTTTTTTATGCTTTTACATGATTCATTTATGCTGTAGTCTTTATTGCATTAAAAGTGAATCTAGCACAAAACATTTGGCCAATAACACTGCAGCTGCTGTATATATTTCTCAGAAATGTACACACACACACACACACACACACACTGAGTTTGATAGTACTGTACAATGTTTCAAGCTGAAACAAACCAATTCAAGCCCATGAGATATGAATGAAAGATCTGTGGCTCCCTTTCAGCTGGAGGGAAAGAGTGAAAATTAGTCAGACGCAAAAATGAACCACAAAACCACTTTAGTGATTTTGTACCTGGATGCTAGTTACACAGCTTGAAGCTACAGTGTAAAATTATATAATAACATAGGAAATAATTTCAATTAAGATTATATTTATATTTATTAAAGTTGTTATAAGGAATTATTCTTAATCCCGCATGATCGGGAAAAATCACACAGTGTCCCTTTCACATCATCACAAACCCAAGTTCACTCTTACTGCAAATACAGTATAAGGAAATGTAATCTTTGACATAAAATCTTTGTTAGGTTTAGGAAATGATACAGTTATACAATGGCTCTGAAAACCATCGCAAGTTAAAATGGACTAGATTAGAAGTAAGATTTAGATGTCTGTTCTCCAGTAAGTTTTAACTCCACTGTACTCAAAACACTTGTAGTACATGCTTTGTTGCTGCTTTATTAAAATACAACCCCATACACTTATACACTATACACATATTATATATATATATATATAATTACTATTATTATTATTATTACAGTGAAACCTCGGATTACGAGTAATGCGGTTTGCGAGTGTTCCGCAAGACGAGCAAAGATTTGTAATAAATTTTGTCTTGAAAAATGAACAAGTCTTGTCCAGTTTTAATTTAATTTCATATAAAGAAATAAGGAGTGGCTCAAGATTTTTGCACAGTATGTACTTACATGTAATATAGCACACATTTAATTCTGTAAATGTTGGCTCTTGATACACTGACGTCAGCCACACTATACTCCTTGTTTAAATTACCGACCTAAATTACTTCATTTGTTAAGAAACCATATGTGTTGCTTTAGTGTATAAGTTACTTGCAAATTTTTATGTTTACTTGAATCGTTCCTTCAAGTTAGTCAAAAATAAGTGAACACATTATGTTAATGTTTTAGGGTGGATAATCATGATAATACGGTTTCCTTTTCAATACCATTTTATTTAAATTCTAAACTTTTTCTTGAAAATCTTTAAAATGATGTTTTATATGAATAACTTAATAAATACACAAAAAAACACATATCTAAAAATATGACTTAAAAACTTGCAGAAAATGCAGCTTTCACACAAAAATATTCACATTGCAAGTAGATTTAATATAATAAAGAATAAATATAATTTTAAAAAATCACAAAAAAACACAAGGCTGATTTTTTTAATCAGCCTGATACAGATCTTACATATTACATTTGTGGCATCTCTTTTGTTTAGATCCACATTGTGCAGTTCTCTCTGTAGTCTTAAACTTTATTTTATCTGGTAATATTATATTATACTATTATTATATATGCTAAAATTTACAGATTAATGGGAAGTCTTATCAATTGGATCAGTCATGCAAATCATCACATGACAAAATTCTGAATTCCAAAAGACACCTTTTATAAAAGTGTTATTACCACACAAACAATAAATAATTAAAATAAAAAAATAGTATTGTAAAACTATGCAAAATGCTCTTTTTACTGTATATGTTTGAAATAAATAATTATTCATTAATTAGGGTGAAATGTAATATATCACTATGGCAACATTCATTTTCAAGCATAATCAGTAATCAGATTAATCAAGCTTCAGGTTGCTCAGTGAGCCCACAAGTGTGTGTATTTGTCATTTAGCAGGTTTTGGCTCAGTGCCTGGATTAGTGTTTTGAAGCAGAAACATTCCAATGAACAATTTATTTAATTAAACGCTGTTTATCTCAGCTTAAGTCCCTCCATTTAATCCTTTGCAAAGGCATTTTCCACTGTGATTTTGACATTGTGTGTGTTTACAAAATTTCAGGTCAGGGTTGAATTGAGGTTAAAATGCACAGTAGGATAAGAATACTGCATGCTATGTCTTACAGCTGCACATTTCAATTAAATAACGTATCATTAAAGTGAGGTTATGGTTGCTTTTAGAAAATTCATGAGAAAGACATGATGCAACTATGCTTCCTTATTAAGGTTCTGCGAAGGTTAAATGTGAGACAATAGATAGTGATCCCTATGTGTTGCCTATATGTGTATAAAAGCCTTTGTAATGATTAATGTTATAACAAATACCAGTATAGATTATTGCTAACAATGGAAATATATGCAGCGGAACCTTGGAATACAAATTTAATTCATTCTGGATGCGAGTTCTTAAGTTAAAATTCATATTGTAACATGACTTTTCCCATAAAAAATTATAATGTAAATCCACATAATCCATTCAAGCCACCAAAAACATTACCAAAATTACTGCAAAATATCACATAGCTTTTGAACGCATAGCAACGGCAATGACTTTTGCAAAAAAGCTTTCGCTAACTGAAAGATATTCCTAAAATTTGTAAACTCTCTTCACTTGGCTTTCTGCTGTTGCAAAACAGTTGTGAACGTCTCCTGGACATGCACACAACTTAACCGCATTTCGTTTGGTTCCTTCATCCTTATGCTGAAAATTGCTTCGTATTCTTACAGAATTTCAATTCTTATGGTGGAAATTTGGATGAAGGGGGTATATATGTGCTGAGGTTTTACTGTATTTTTACAAAAAATGTATACAATATGGACAAAGGTATGTGGACACCTGATCGTTCTTTATGTGGTTCTCCCACAACTTTTGCCATAAAGTTGGAAGCTTACAGTCGTATAGAATGCCTTTTTTTCTGCATGGTGCAGCATTAGAATTTCACTTCAATTAAACTAAAAAGCTCAAAACTGTTCCCCTGTTCACAAAGAGGAGTGGAGTAACTTAACTGTGAGCCCTGATCTCTACCCCCTTTGAACACCTTTAGGATGAACCAAAATGTCCACCATACCCCAGACTTTCTCACTTAACATCAGACCTGATCTCCCTAATGCTTTTGTAGCTGAATGAACATGAATCCCCAAAGCCATGCTAAACAAATCTATTGAAAAGCTTTACCAGACAGGTGAAGGCTGTTTTAACAATGAAAGGGGACTAAATCTAGAATAGTATGGTCAGGTGCCCATAAATTGTGTATATAACAATTCAGGGCTGAGTTTCCCCAAAAAAATTCCCAAAAAGTTTTTGTGAATTAGGACAGTTAAATGTGTTCAAACTTAATCAATATTCCCAATTTAGGATAAATAACTCAGGATCCACATTTACCCCTGTTTTCTATTGGAATTAAGATGGCAAAGATGCCTTATTTTGGCATCATTCCAAAGGGCCACACCCATAAGGGTTAACACAGATTGCCTGCCCACAGCATTACTTGCCATTTTGTGCCCTCTTTATCATAGCCATAATAGGTTTGATCTCCTTAGGGGTTGCTGAAAATGCTGTAGCACTAACTGCAGATTTCATTGCAAGACTCACCGAGATACATTTTGCACCTTTCTTTTACTTTCAAATTTGCTTAGGTGTCAAGAAAAGAATGTGACAGAGAACAGGTGTGACCTAGTCGGGACATTCGGTCACGGCCATGAGAAGATGATTTTGCTACTGGTACTTGAAAGAAAATGAGAAAATGGGAATACTCCATTACAGACAAGCTGCCCTGGCTGGCTGGTTTAAATAGAAGTGCAACACATGTTATTGAAAAATAATCAGTCCAAGGTGGTAATGACCGAACTGACATTTCATTTGTTTACTTTATTTATGTGGGCGGTATGGTGGCTTGGTTGTTAGCAGTGTAGCCTTGAACCTTCAAGGAATCTTGTCTTTGTTTGTGGAATAAGTTTGGTTTCAATGTAGTTGGTGGGTTTGGTCTGGTTTTCAGATTGCCTGGAGTGTGTGATTGTGGCCTGCGATACAGTAAGTTGGCACCTATCTAGGGTTCCTCATGGCTTGTTCCTTGCCTGAGTTCCCTCAGATAAGTGGGAAGGTGGGTGTAAAAAGGTGGGTGGTTGGATGGATGGATGGATGGATGGATGGATGGATGGATGGGTGGGTTTGTGTGGGAGGATAGATTTATGGATGGGTGGGTGGGTTGATTGGGATAGTGGGTGTAAAGGGTGGATGGATGGATGGAAGAGTGGATGGATGCATGGAAGGATGGATGGAATTTCTTTTATCTGGGCCCCTTCAGTAAGGCAGTAACCCTCAATTGCTCAGAAATAAGATAAATGTTAGTCAGGCCATAATGCCATAATGTAAATGTAATGTGAATGTAAACTGTGGCACTAACCTGCAATTAGGAAAACAAACCCGCCTTTTTATACCTGGAATGTTGAGGCATAAAAGAAAATGCCACGTATAAAAGTCCAGGCATTTTTCTGAACCTGACAAAGCCTGACAACACGGCAAATTGCCAGTTAACATGAGAAATAGGTGAGACTGCGCATAAGACAGCGTGGTGTGACCCATTTCTAATTTCTATTTCAGCTCCTTTATTCTGTTGGCAGTCAAATCATCCATAATGAAATTTCCTCCACGCAAACGTCATTAAGACTCTTCACACATAACCTGTTGGAATAAGGCTGCCACTCATGGCTGCTCCTCTCACGTGGGAAATAATGAGCATCGCCGTCACGGTACATTTTCACAATCATTCTACTCATAAATTATAGCCTACTCACCTGGTGCCAGAAAGTCTTTGGCTCACTATCCAGCATATCTAAATGTGTTAGCACTTCCTGAATCAACACTCAATGGCCAGATCAGGGTAAAGAATGCTTTTTTTTTTTTCTATTTGTATAATTACATCTCATTCAGTGCGAAGCTTGAAGTCAGGGGACTGATTAGAAGGGAGTGCCAGCTGCCAGCTGCTCTTTTACAGCTGATTACTACACTATCAAGGGAATCTAAGCAGAGGAAACGTTAATTTTAGAAGTTGGAATGAGCTCACATGCGAGAACGGCCTTGGAGTCCAGATTAATTGCAGGGTGTCATAACTAATGATGGGCATTATGACTCACTTTGCTGATTTGATTTATTCATACAAATGCATTGTAAATCCAGATATGTGACTCAATTTGAGAATGTGGCATGATGCAGTTTTGCTCTGAAGTGCCACCACTGTCGTAATCAGATTTATCAGTATAGGCACCGCTGATATAGCTCCCCAGATCATTTATTTATTTATGAGTACATAAAGTGTAAAATACCTATGATGCCATTAACCACTATAATATGGCTTGCTACAATTGTGACTCACAATAATTTCATACCATTACTTTAGAAGGAAAAAAAGAATATAAAAAGAATAAGTTTGATTCAGGGAGCATTGTATCTTTAGATGACAATTGTAGCGTCAAGAATATCCATATTTATCCACATGAAAATAAAATAGAGTTTAATATGAGCTGATTTGTCTGTAAATATGTAAAAAACAATATAGTGCCATGCAGTACATGTGGTATTTTTGTGCAGTTTAAATTTGAAGGAAGAATATTTTAAATGGGCCACATTCAATGTTACAGACTCAACTTAGCTCGCCAAACCAGGACACACACACACACACACTCAGATGCATGCATGCACACACATACATGCAGCAGCATGATGTGTCTGAGTGCTCTCTCTGGTTTATTCACAGAAAAAGACATATATAAGCACTAATCCATTTCTTGTTTCTACTACGTCAAAGGCATTCGAATGTGGTATAGAGGAAAAAAGGTTCAGAGAAAACAAAAGGGTTCCATGAAGTCATAGGAATTATTACCATATAAGGAATGAGAGCGCAACAAAGGGTTGCTTTATAGACATATGGCAATGGACTAAGAGAACTGTAAAAGACAGATGGCATATGATAGAGACATAATAGAGGTGTGGTGTTTGCTTTGTATTGAACATTTAATAAAAAAGGGCGGCATGGTGGCTTAGTGGTTAGCACTGCCGGCTTGCACCTCCAGTGTCACGGGTTTGATTCCCAGCCTGGTACGATTCCCGTCTCTGTGTGCATAGAGGTTGCATGTTCTCCCCGTGCTTGGTGGGTTTCCTTCAGGTTTTCTTTCACAGTCCAAAGACATGCAGATTAGGCTAATTTGCGTTCCCAAATTGCCCGTAGTGTGTGAATGAGGTGTGTCTGCATCCTGCAATGGATTAGCTCCCTGGCCAAGGTGTACCTCGGATAGCCTCCATGCTCCCCGTGACTCTGAATACAGGATTAAGTGGAATAGATGATGAGCGAGTGAGACAACGACTTAATAAGGAATAAGAATCAGGTTTTCACATTTTTTTGTTTTAATGGTATTATGTTTTTATGTGATTTTATTTTTGCATTATGATTTTTATGATCTCTAGTATAACAGTAGCTCATTTACAAGCAACATTTATTAAAGCATTAAAACGTATAACTGTTACAGTTATGACAGTGAATGTTTACAGAACCAGAGAAATATTATACATTTCAATGATTTATTTTAATTAATTTTTTAAGGTACTGTTTGATGGCCCAGTTGGACAGTCAAACTGAATAATCCAAATCTTAATAATTAAAAAAAACAAGTAACCTTTAAATAATGTCAACTTGCCTTTAAAGTTCTGTCAGTGAAAAGTTCAGGAATGATAATAAATAGTCAGAACGTTACTGTAGACATTTTTTTAAAAATGACCTTAAAACCATGGAATTGTTAGATTATATTCAAAGGGAATTACTATTGATTTTTATTTCCTACTGATATGGGGTGATATCCTGATCATGATGCATCATTTTTGAAACATTTACACCTTGCTGTTCATTTACCAGCAGTATCATAATTTAGAGAAAATCATCATCCAAAACAACAAACAGACCTGCTACATTTCTGAGTACCATAGCTCCTCTAAAATAAACCAGGCCTTTTTATCCAGCTACTGATTAGACTACTTTCTTCCCTTTTTTTAAATAAAGGTTGTTAAGCACAGCCATGCATCTTATTCTCTCTCTTAAATTGGACCGACGTCAGGGCCAGCATTGGATTAATGGTCATCCCTCGCTCCTCGCATTTCTTTCTGCGAGGCTTATGTTCACCCGTAGGCTAATGCAAATTAATGTCCACTCTTCCAGAAAACGAAAGAGAGTCACAGAGCGCAAACAGTTCATTAGCCGTCCCCACTCGCCCTGATGGAAATAAAACGCGCTTCTCTTGTGCACAGATTGCATGGTGGATGGCGGTCGTCAGCATTGCGCCTGGTGATTTATTTGCAGAGGAGGAAAGTGTCGACCCATAAGCCCTATGAGACGCACACACACTTATGAGGCGTATTTGGGCAGAAAGTGATGACGGGGTGAAATTCTGAAGTGTAGCCCTGTAGGTGTGATTACAGAAGGTCACAATGATTGTGTTTTGTATTGTCAAAAAAAAAATCCTAACATGTGCAGAACATCCACATCGAAATGTCAGAATTATTATTATTACTTTTTTTTTTTTAAGTCGGATGAAATTACTTGCTTTGGTTATTCTGGTCTGTCTTACAAAAAACTCTGGATCATTATTAGCACATAGAGAGGGACACGATTACATGACAAAAGCTCTGTAGAATCATAATAATCAAAACCGAATCCTTTTAACAAAAGCCAGGCTCACAAAGCCACTTTACAGAACTCTGGATGTAGATTCAGGTCCCATAACAGTAGCAATGAATAACTGCCTAAGACGACAAAAGGAGGAAAGGCTAAGAGGAACCAGCCACAAATAGAAGCCATGCTCTTCTGGGTGACACTGAATAATGGGATTGCAATCATTACAGTATACAGGAGGAGAAGAAGAATAAAGGCAAATGGTGCCTTTATCTCGAAAGGGCATTCAGTGTTATGACTTCAGGTTCAAATGTACAGTATTCGGGTGAAATTATCTATTAAAGCAAGAGGGGAGAGGAGCACAATCTGTTTTTGAGTCTAAAGTATTTTGGGTATTCATGTGGAACCATCTGCAGCAGCAGAAGATGAGTCACAGAAGTGCAGAAAGAAGAGCATTAGGATGACAGATTCCCAGAAAATCACATCCCTGGGCACACCTGAATGGGTTTTCAGATAGACATAATTCACATAAGAAATGCATTTAAAACAGGTTTATACTGTATATGTTTGCTAAAGCTATTTTAATAGTTTTAGGACATATTCTACTTTCCGAGCCATTCGACATTGAAAACCTGTCCTGAGATATAGTATTACTTTAAAATGATCCACGACTTCCATCAGGAAATCCAGTCTAATGTACAATCTGTAATTTCCAAGTTTAAAGGTCCCATATATTTTTATTTCTTTAATAAGTAATCGTAAGTCTCTGTTAATGCTTCAGCTAAAATAGACGACACATAGGGATCACTTTCGTCAGCGTCGGTGGCATCACCCACCGTCCATCGTTGTCACACTTTTCTTTTATCTGCAACTCCTCCTAAAACAATTTATGAGAATTTAACCAAACCTTGACAGAACCTTTACTAGGAAGTATAGGTGTGCACTAACCATTTCATTTTCTAATAAATTAGATTTATTTTTGTTAAATAAATAATTTTAAAAAAGCAGGGAGGGATGTTGTGGAGACACATGTCTTTAAAGACAATGTGCCTTTTTTTGTTTATGTAAATGAGCTATGCTGGGCCCCGCCTTGCCAGAGAACAGCAGAGCTGAATCAACAAGCTGGCGGAGGGTATCTTCTTATATGAGGTCACAATAGGGGATATATTTGGCTTGTTTAAACATCAGCCAATACAAAAATGGAAAAAAAGGACAAAAAGAGGAGTATGTTTTTATTGATTAGTATTATTCTCATGTAGTATTCTCATGTTTGTTGTTTTTGTGTGTGCACTCATCTGAATGCTTGAAAATCATTAAAAAGTTAATTTTGCTAAATACTTTCCCTTAAATGTCAGTGTAAATTGTACATTTAAGCAATATCATAAGAGAGGGAGTGTTGTTATGCTGCAATAGCAGCACAACTGTGATACAGTCATAGACATGACAGCCGTGCTGATATTCATCACAACAGGATGACCTCATGTGTGATATTGCTTTTATATACCAGTTTTAGATACCAGTTCCAAATAGAATTACAGCGGTATCTCAGCATACAAATTTCTTATGTTCTTATGGTAAAATTTCATATTGCAAAACACATTTTCCCATAGGAAATAATGTAAATCAGATCATTCCAGCCACACAAAAAATATTACCAATATTACCAATTTCCAACACTATTATCATATTTTTTTGGAAATAAAAAAAAATAATTCAAGAAAATACATGTGAATGAAGTTTAAAAAAAATTGACATTAAACCTCACTTAACCTTAATTTATGATTCCTCCTGGCACCGGCTGCTTTAAAAATGAAACAGAAAGTCACACTCTTTTCTTCTTCCTTGCTTGATAACATTTTTCAGATCCATGGTGTTATGTCTTCACTAAATCTTTTTCAAAACTTCCTCTGATGCAAAGTTTTAATCGACTACCAGAAGTTTATGTGATCTTCCTCAAGGATGTTGGTTCAAAGCTATCCTTCCAGGTTTTAATAATGTGTTTTATAGTTCTCAACCCACTTTTACTAGTGTCAGCAATTTCCTTAGTTGTTTTCTTTGCTTGATGCAGGACAATAATTTGACCTTTTCACAGTAGAGTAACATCTTTGCCATGACTACAGAAAATGTCTTCTGAAATGGTGGTTTAAGAAATGAGAAGCTACTAACTGTATCTGTTAGGGTTAAATAGCTTGTTGCCATTTGAACCATATTACATATCACTGTAGTAATTATCCAATGGATGGCTCGAACCTATATGACTTTTTTTGGTTGAGCAGAGTGATTAAACACCCAGTGCTGTTACCGTCCATTATCACCACTGAGGCAATGCCTCTTATCCAATCAGATAGGATCTGGTGGAACTGTTGTATAATTAAATATAAATGTCACATGTTACCTAATAAGTAAACCCTATACTAGTTAAAACTGACTTATGCAAAGCTTTTCATGCACGGTGCAATAATGTAATTGAAACTCCAGCATATGCAAATATAGAACATGCTTTTAAAATGAATCCTATAATTCTTCAGGGACAAGCATAATTAGAAAAAGGAGGAATTTTGTGTAAAGGAGAAAAGAAACATTATTAAATGCATCACAATTTTTCACAAATTTACTGTAAATTACTCCAATTTATAGAAAATTGTTCTAATTTATTGTAAACATGGTTTTAAAACTTGGTTATGAAGTTATTTAATTTGGAGAAACTCTACAGACTGATTAGTTTGGTTACTCACACTGTGTGGAATTCAGGTTACAGATGGAGTGGAGCCCACACTCTCTCCTCACACTTAGGCACTTGCAATTAATCATGCAGACACACTTGATCTTTCACGTGAGCCAGATGCCTACACAACATGGTTTGTTAGCAGCTGTTTGTGAGTAGGATTTGCACACATTAATACTGCGTTTTATATCCATTCAGACGCCACAGACTTGGCCACTGCTGTGAAGCTGAATTTAATTTACATGCAAATGACTGTTTCGCCTCGGATGGCAGTCAGAAATTACAAAAGGTGCTTCGTGTCCTGAATTAAGCAAACCTACCTACAGAGATTTCTGCTACACACCTAACTTCCTTATGGAGCAAAAAACTGTAAAAAAATAAAAATTTTAAATCAGACTTAGGCTCAGTTTCAGTATCATAGAAGCACTTTAAAGGCACAAGGCGATCATAACAAAATAATGGTGTCACGTAGGATAAATGTAGCCCAGGCAGCAGAAAATTATGGCTTAAATATGGTTGAGTTGAGGCATATTATGGCAGTTATGGCATTGGCAAGCATCCGGGTCAAAATGTTAAGCTGTTTTTAATGGTATTTGTAATATGGGCCAAACGGGCCCAAATGTATCACTGCTTGTGCATCATTTCAGTTTTGGCCAGAAAGTGACTCAGCTGTAAATGTTCAGTGAAGATCTCATCAAGGCTGGGTTTTGGCTGTGTTCTGGCGGTCTGATTCAGACAAGTTCATTACTGTTATTTCATGATGATATGTGAGCCAGATAAATTGGTAAGTATAGGCCATTATTAAGCCATCAGGGAAAATGTTAAGAGTTAAAATTAGTATGACAAAATAAAGCAAAAACAAGCAAGCAAGGAAACAAATAAACAGACACACGAACGGGATAAAGACTATTATTGGACTGTAACCCATTTGGGTAAGTTCTTGTCTACAGTATAATAAACATTTTTTAGGAAAATCACAGAGATGGGGGGGAATCAATTCAGCTTCATATCTGACAATTCATGTATTGCCACACTGACTCCAAAATATTTTATTACTTACATTTTACTTTATATATGTTTACATTTGAAGTGGTAAAACCCCACAGTTCTTTACAATCCTTCAGGTGATGTGCTCTAAACAATTCATACATTGAACAAGCAGCACAGCATCCTGGAGCTAATTATGTGCTAAGTTTGTTTAGAATATATATATATATATATATAT
>JAOVVA010000001.1:33965628-33979338 GCA_028565275.1 Leiocassis micropogon
ACCTCTACCTTCACCTTACGCTGCATCTCCCTGTACTCCTGTCTACTCTCTTCAGTCCTCTCAGAGTCCCACTTCTTCTTAGCTAGCCTCTTTCCCTGTGTACACTCCTGGACTTCCTCGTTCCACCACCAAGTCTCCTTGTTCAAAATTTATTGCTTACACACATCATTTTTTTTTCAACCTTTACTGTAAAACTACATAAAATTTCCACACTAACTTGCCCTCTTTCAGTCACTCACTGACACACAAACTAACAAATACTATAAAATGTGCATACATAATGTGCATTATTTAATTATGGTGTAAGTAGTTCAAAGAAGATATGTAGATATTAAAGTGTATTGTGGTGAGTGTATGAAGCAAATACACTTACAGTAGCTCATGCTGCCAATATTATAATTACATTAATCCTAAGGATGGCACGTAACCTACCGATTTTCCCACCATCTATTTCCTACTTTAATACAGGACGCTCCTGAAAACTGTGCTTTTTCAGCCATTGTGCACTTACATACGCTATGGTTTTTGCAGTAAAATATTTTTTTTCTTGTCTGTTAAAATTTTTATGTCTGCAATATTGGCAGCACTGTAAAAAATGTTACAATTACAGTAAAATACTACCATGTAGTATCATATAATGTAGACACACATTATTAAAAACTCAGCAAATGTGCCTTATGGCAGCTGTTTTTACAGTAGCCATATAAAAACATATACTGAATATATCTTTAATATTCATGTATTATCGCTCAAAAGTTTGGGATCACTTTCTAACTCCATATTTGTTCCTGATTTTCATTTCATTCTACATTATAAAACAATGCTGAAGGCATCCAAAATATACAATTATCTCCTTTGAACAGTCGATATTGAGATGTGTCGCTACCTATGCTTTGTAAATCTTTCATAACGGCTCTAATCTGAGGCGTTGTTTGTTAATCAGTGATTTCTGAGGCTGGTAACTCTAAATGAACTTCTCCTCTGCAGCTGAGGTGCTTGATGGGTTTTGCAAACGCACTTGACAATACTGTTCTTGCAAGAACTATTCCAGACAGGCCTCCATGTCTTAAAATAACAACTGACTGTTGTTGTTACATAAAAACCTAATACCATATGTGTTATTTAATAGTTTTGAAATCCCCAGAATTGTTGAAGAATGTAGAAAATAAATCAATAAACAATTTCAATGCCCACTAAGAGCTGATGAACATAAGTCAAGTTGATAAAAAGAGTTAAGATTCTAAAACCTTAGAAACAAAAGGACACATAACTAATTAATGAACATTTAAAATACTACTATTGACTTATAAAGCACTAAATGGTCTCGTGCCGGAGTACCTGAGTAAACTCCTAGTGTTTTATGATCTGCCACGCCTACTTCAGTTAAAGGATGCAGGCTGCTTGTTGGTACCTCGTGAAAACTACTGCAGGGGGCAGAGCTTTTTATTTAGCCAAGCATTTTGTGAATAGTTCTGTTATAGGTAAAGGAGCAGACCTGTGGGACTTATGGATGTTGAGTTTTATGGTGAACGGGTATGTTTAGATGCTGTCTTACCCACTCTCATTGATCACTCAGGTTTGTTGATGGTGGGGTGACTTCCGACTCTCCCTTTTACTTATGCTGTCTTCCTTAGTTCTGCCAGAGTCTTTGCCTACACACTGTACTAAATATTCATTCAAATTATACATTTTGTGACTGTTAGCATACCTAATTCTTCTCTCTCTCTCTCTCTCTCTCTCTCAATATATATATTAATCCCTGCTATCTGATATCACCTAAATGAGGATGGCTTTCCTCTTAAGTCTGGTTCCTCTCACTGTTTCTTCTTATTGCCATCTCATGGAGTCATCTCAGGGAGTTTTTCTTGCCCATGTCAACCTCGGCTTGCTCTTTAGGGTAAACTTATAATTATAATTTATACCACACTTTTCCCCTCACACTTTTCGAACTAATTTTCATATTTTTTTCTATTCTGTAAAGCTGCTTTGCGAGAACTTTTGCTAATGGCCCTCCTCCCCCCCCCCCCCTCCCCCACACACACAAACTCCACCAATCACACACACAGACACAGAAACATATATACATTATATATTACCCTTCAGGCTATTCCGTTGAGATTGTTTTTGGTTCCAGGCCTGAATGGCTTTCAGTGTGATTCTGTTTGTCTATCAGGAAAAAAATTGCCCATTAAGATGCCACAATCCTCATCACAGCAAGGAAAATGGTTGAATCAAATATAGCATGGCCTGTGGTGGTGGAAACACTCTAGTTCTCTTCAGACTAATTAATGTCAATTCCAGAGCTTGTTTTGTTGCACTCAGTCTTGTCATAAATTATACTGGCAGAAGATCTCTTGCTTTAAGCAGATCTCTTGCTTTTGCGGATTTGGCCTAGGATTAATCTGTTTTGGCCTTAAACTGGCTTTTCGTCTGTTTGACATTTAGGGAAGAAAGTGATTGCACTGGGGCTGCTTATCAGAGAGATAATCTCTAAGCCTGAAACACAGTAGCTGAGGTACTGATGGATGGCTGTGACACCACTGCTGATTAGACATTGTATGAATGTGCTTTTTCTAATTTGTCTTTTCTGAATAAGAACACACACTCGAAACATGGTCGACTGTAAAAAGACAAGTTGAGGTGGGGGAAGGGGAGTTGCTTGTAGCTGTAATTATCACTTCCTTTACATGAAATCTAATTAAATCTTGCTTGATTGCTTTAACAGCTAAAAGATCTGGCTGGAGTCCTTTAACAATTTTGGCTCCTGGGTTAATTGAGCGATTTGACCCAGTGTGTAGCAAGATTGGCCTTTGGAGCATTCTTTCCAAGTGCTAATCATAGACATTGTAGGTGACACATGTTCTGGTTGGCAGGGCTAATTTAACGGGCGATCAAATGAACACACTCATGCCTTATTAACACATGTCGACACAATATGCACTTAACCCCTGGTCATATAGGTAAAAATGTGTCCTGTTCAAAAGTTAATACCCCTCTTTCGAATTCTATGTTTTTCATTGTGTGTGTAAAAACAACAAAAATCATGTGATCTCAATATTAGGCAAATATAACCTCATTTAACTTTTTTCATGCCATTGATTATTTAATAGAAATTAAGCATAAAAGAAAAAAAATGTGGGCAATATCAAGTACCACTTACTGCTTAGACTGGATTTAATGGGTAAGTTGCAGCCAGGTGCTGATAATTATCAGCCCTTAATTAGTTAATAATCAGCAGGTGTGCAATCATCTATAAAAGCAGCAGAGAAAAGTTGGTGGTTATGGGATTTGAACCTGGGACATTTCAAACTGTAGGCCAATGCTTTAACCACTGAGCTACCTGACCCTTTCTACAGAGAGAACGATTGAAAGTTGAAACATTCAGTTGAAAGCATTCAAGACAGTTGCCAGTATTCCCAGGACTGGACGTTACAGCACTTTCATCCCGAGGTCAGACCATGCAAGACTCAAAAAAAGAGATACAAAACAAGAACTATATCTCACTGTGCATGTTAAATGTTAAAGTTCATGAGAGCACAATTAGAAGAAGACTGACCCAGTACAGTTCGTTTGGAAGGGTTGCCAGGAGAAAGCCTCTTTATGTCTATGGAAGCATGACTGAGGTTTGCAAAACTACATCTGAACAAACCACAAGACGTCTGGAACAATGTCATATGGAAAGATGAGACCAAAATGGAGTTGTTTGGCCTTAATGCCCAGAACCAGGGGAAAACTAACAACATTTCAGCATTCTCATCTCACAACCATGGTCAAAGCACGGTGGTCAGGGAATGGCATAGGACCTGTGCATAGGACCTTGCAGTCATTTAGTCAATCACAAACTCTTCTGTATACCAAAAGTATTATAGAGGAAAATTTGAGGCCATCTGTCCAACAGCTAAAGCTTGGTTGAAATTGGATACTGCAACAGGACAAAGATCTAAAGCACACCAGTAAATCTATGGTAGAATGTCTAAAAAAATATTAAGGTTTTGGAATGGCTTAATCATAAACCCGGGCCTCAACCCTATTGCAATGCTGTGGCAGGACCTTCAGAGAGCTGTGCATGAACAAATGCCCAAAAACCTAAATGAAATAAAGCAATGTTAAAGAAGAATGTGCCAAAATTCCTCCACAACAATGTCAGAGACTGATAAAGTCATACAGTCATCAAGTTATTTCTGCTAAAGATAATCATGAGAGGGTCCTTAGTACTGTATTGCCCACATATTTTTTTCTTTTTGCCTTTATTTTTGTTATATAAATATGGCATGTTGAAAAAGCTTATATGTTGTTGTGCTTATGATCAGATCATTTTTATGATGATTTTAGCAGGGAAAAAAACATAGAATTAAAAGAGGAGATACTCATTTTTGAACATAACTGTACACAAATATGACTATACAAAATATTAAATGCATTATTATTATTATTATTATTATCATTATGAAACATATGACAAGTATATAGTCCTTTTATTTACTTTTGTCACTCAATGGCAAAATTATTCAAGAAATTAAGAAAAAAAAACCTAGATCCATGATCCTCAAAGGGGTGCCAAAGATCGCAGGGGGTGCGCGAAACTTTGTCTGCTCTCAGGCTGTGAGGTTGTTGGAATTTGCATATGTTAAATAAGATCATAATTGCACACAAATAGTGTAACTAAATGTCTGCATAGAAAATTGTTTAAAAAGATTACTTTTGGTTCTCACATGAAAACAGTTAGGCTACTGTGTACTGTGTGTACACATCTGTGACAACTCAACCACTCCAACATCGTTTTTGTTAGGTTGTTAGTTGACTAGTCTCTTCCCACATTCTTCCTGCAGTCAGAGTATCACTATTTTATGAATTAACAAACATGTCTGAGGAATGTAAAAAGGCTGATGCCTCGTTGGTATTGAAAAAGAAAGTTAGGCCGTATCCTGAGAGTTGCCTTAAATTTGGATTTATTGAAGGATACAACAGGACGGAAAGGCTGGCTAACATGAAGCCAAGCAAAATTAAACCATCCTCATATAGAAATGTAACTAAGAGATAATCAGGACAAACCAAAGAAAAGGGACATGAAACAAGTATAATTTGTATTGTTGTTGTTGTGGTTGTTGTTGTTTTTAATGAATCTGTTTATTCTTTTGGTTTGTGTTAATGGGCTGGGCTGGGGTGGAGTGTGCTGTTGCAAGAGGGCTCAGGTTTTTTTTAGATATCATGAGGGGAAAGGACATTTGGATTTATACTTAAGAGACAGGGTGTGAGAATTATTATTATTATTATTATTATTATTATTATTATTATTATTATTATTATATGATCAAATTATTTTTATGATTTTAGCAGAAAAAATTTAGAATTAAAAGAGGGGATACTAATATTTTAACATAACTGTACAAATATAATAATAATAATAATAATAATTATTATTATTATTATTATTATTATTATTATTATTATTATTATTAATATTATGTATTATTATTTTTTTACTTTTTTATTATTATTTTTCTAAAGGCTTTTTTTATTGATCATGTCCTGATCACTTTTGAACTGTGTTACTGTGTCTGGGAACGTATCTACAGAATTCATTTCCGAAAAGATTGAGATCACAAAATAACAAAAACAACAAAACAACAAAAAATTATGAGTGACAATACTGAGACAAAAAAATTTTTATTTGGGACTATTTTCCAAAATATATTTTTTTTATTGTCATTGAACAGAATAAGTTTGAAAATCTTTTTTAAACATGCAGGCTCAGTCACAGAACATGTTTTTGCAAAGCAATGAATACTGTTTAAAATATGATATTTTGACAGAAGGATAATGTAAATAGCATATTTCTGTGTTGAATTTGTGGCATTCCATGCATTAAATGGGAAACCCTTAACCCTAATGGCATATGCAAGATAGCAAAAGAGTAGTTACCCAAACCAATAACAATCATCCATTAAATTATATTCATGACAGTAAAAAGAAAGCCGGTGGTTACTCTTTACAGCCATGGTGAGCTGAAAAGCGTTTCAAAATATAACAGAAGACCACATCAAGTCCCACTTTCCTCAGTCAATAACAGGGGTCTACTGTAAGGCACATGAGGCACAGATTCAAAAACTGGACAATTGAAAACAGGATGAACGTCGCCTGGTTTAACGCAATAAACTATTATGTAATATAGTCATTTATCTATTAAATCATAATACAGATGCACTCACCTGTTTGCAAGGGTGGCAGAGATCAGAGAATTAATCAGAGTGCAATTGCTCGCATGTGGTAATCATGACAGTAATAAAGAGTCATTTATTTTATTTATTTATGCTTTTAAAGTTTCCCACTGGGTCTCATTAGTGACATTAGGCAGCTGCTGCCAGGTCAAGTATCTGTTCTGTCTCTCTTTCTCACACATACACGCACATACACACACCATCATCATTATCATCATAATTCAACATCTTTATTCATATAGAGAAACAAATGGCAACACACTTAAACTGCAGGTTCTATATGTGACAAATAAAGGCTGCTTCTTCTTCTTTTTCTTCTTCCACAAGTATATACACTCACATAGTATGAACAGTCACGCCTGTCAGGATCGAAATTAAAATCCCATGTTTACATTTCAACAAGTACCTTTACTCCTTTATGTTTGAATGTAAAAATGTCCTAAGTAGGAATACTAAGGATGATAATGGAAACGTATATGTATTGAAAAGATCATGTTCGAAATTACAACAACTGAATTGTTAGAGCCTTTCTAGCAGGAATTTGTACATATCTATATATCATAATAGCCAGATTGAGCCATTGCTTCACGGTGCTGATGGTTTTCATGATGATCTTTAGCATTTGGCTGTCCCACCTCCCCTAGTTTCTTGCAGTAGCAGCTCAGGATGTGCTCAAGGGTTTCACGTCTGGAGCCAGCATCTTCTAAAGTAAGAACTTAATTTCCTCTCCAAAGTTTCTAAAAATAAAAACTGGCACATTATACATCAGAATACCATGCCAGTAAAGCAAGGCATTAAATTTTCCTGGCACTGCTTTTAGACAGATCCTAATGTCTGTTCAAGAGGAATGGTTGGATGCTGCATTAATCAGGATGCTGTCAAACACCTTGAGGATCTTTTCTGTGATGGTATGGATGGCAGCACTGGCAATGCAGAAGCACCCGTGGTCTGTTATTGACCTCTTGTTCTAAACATGGTGGTACATGGTGTTTGGAGTGTAGAAGATGTACTAGTTTGAATGCCATTGATTCATATGCAGTTGTGAGAGCAAGTCACAACACTGATGGATTGCTTTTGGTTTCCCTGGTCTCTCTGATGAGCTTCGTTACAAAGACAATGTGGCATTCCTGAGAATTCCCTTTCTGGATTGAAGCATCAGAGAAGCTGTTCTTGTTGAGGAAGGTGCTGAGCTGTTTGTAAATTATACTGTAAGAAGATCATGGCTTCAACCGTTAACAGATAAATGGTACAGGACTGATCAATCTATTTAGAGTTCTCTTCCTTTTGGATCTAATCTACCCTTATTTCAGATAACTTATAGGATATTTTATAGACATAGCAAAAGTTTGACAGTCCTTGTACACCTTTGTAGCTGATACCACCAGAGGTATTTCTAGAGGTGGGGCATGGTGTGGTACTGGCCAAAACCTAAATATGACTTTTAAGTCTAATTACTTTCACATGACTGATCAAGACTGATTGGCAGACTGCTGACATATAATGCTGGCAAAAGTGCCACATTTAACTTAATATTACTCTTATAGAGTGCAGGGCTATGCTCAGGATTTTGGAAGCCATTATGTATTACTAATTGAATCTGATTTCCCATGGCCTCCTGACTGGTTCTTGCCCCACGTGCCACCCTACTTCGCCCCTGGGTACCACTAATCCCTGGAGTGGAGCTTGATTTAAAAACTGAGCAGACAACTTCTTACACTTTCTTGAGTTCCCTGAGTTATTGAACTTCTCGCTCAGAACGGTTCATTATTACAGCAAAGAAACACTTTATTTTCAACAAAACTGATTTTTTTTAAATGGTGGCACAGTGGCTTAATGGTTAGCACCGTCATCTTGCACCTTTAGGGTCCGGGTTCGAGTCCCGCCTCGGGTTCTGTGTGCATGGAGTTTGCCTATTCTCCCCATGCTTGGTGGGTTTCCACTCAGGTTTCCTTCCACAGTCCAAAGACATGCAGATTAGGCTAATTGGTGTGCCCAAATTGCTCGTTATGTGTAAATAAATACTGTACAATGGTCACCATTGGCCTCCATGGTCTGTAGTTGGACTACAAAGGCTCCTAGATGGATGGATTTCTTTAAAATAACACCACATTACAGCCTTTTGCAGTAAGAGCATTAGCACAGGGTAACTTATTTGCCTGAAATTTACTGTAAAATGCTGGTGAATTTGTTTTACATTTTGTCAGTATTTACTGTTGAGAAGGAAAATAAATTTAAACAAAAGCTATAAACAACAGTGGCTGACTGTAAGACTAACCAGTCCCAGACTAACCAGGTCCAGTAAAAAAATAATGTGTCATAGCACAGATTACTTGTCTAGGTCAATAATGTGTCTCTTTTTTCTGTTGTCACTCATCAGATCTCTTCACACTCTTCTACCTGATCTATTATCAGCTTTTAAAGTTCACACCACTTCAGAACATTTTGTTCATTTTCTTTAATGTAGTTCAGGATCACTATATCCAATATCACTAACCCACTGAAACTCTTCAGTCTGCATCAAAAGCTGGGCCTCGCTGCTCAACAAGAACCGAGATTGGTTGTGTGGGATTTTACTGATTTATGACCTTTGCCCCTGTGTGAGGTCAAAACTGGGCTAGACAAAAAGACTTGTGTAACTGCATCTCCTTTGAAGTGAACTGTATTGTGTTACTTCGTCATTAGATGCGATGATTAGTACAATAAGTGGCACTGTACAAACACACTCAATAGTAATTAATACTACTGTATTGCAAGTACAAACAGACCCAAATGTCTAAGTCCAATGAACAAAAAAAAGTTAATACAAACCATTGTTCAGTTAATACACACAATTTTATTTCCAAATACATTAAAACTACAACATATTCATTTTGACTGATTGAAAAGTTGCTTTTTTCCATGTCCTGTTGTTCATTCAAATTATAGTAATATTTTCCTACCACAGAGTAATAATACCAAACCCATTACAGATTTCTGAAGGAGACACAATTAGCTGGCGTCCTGGTTGCAGAAACATAGCAGGAGACTGTACTGATTGCACTTATTTTAAAAAGCCAGCCTAAAAATATTCTAAAACAGGGCTATAGTGGTTAAAAAAAAATAAGTGGGTAAACTATAAATTATGTGATAAAGGTAAGGCAGACCATGACATACTGTGAAATATAAATATAAATGTAAAAATCAATATAACTAGATATAAGGGTATTTATATATAAGGGTATAATATTTCTTGTGAGGAAAAAACATGAATTAAAGCAGAAGCATGATGGAATGCACATACCTAAAGTCATAAAGTTTATTAATCACAATTAAGAACTGAACAATCCATCATGAATTTCAATAAGAACAAAAGTTGAATATTATAAAAAGGAGTGTCTAAACAGACACTATCTGGCAAGCACTATAATAATTTTCTGGTTTGTTCATTTGGTTGTTTGTTTTATGGTATTTTGGTCCGCCCACATGCCATCCGGGTTGTTGAGCAATGAATACTCCTTACCCTGGAGATATATCCATCGTTTCTTGGGCAGTTACTAAAGGGGTCATTCACACACTACAGGCAATTTGGAAACACCAATGAACCTAATCTGCATGTCTTTGGCCTGTGGGAGGAAACAAGATTACCTGGAGGAAACCCATCAAGCACATGGAGAACATGCAAACTCCATACACCCGAATACCCGAATTAAATCCTGACCCTGGAGATGCAAGGCGACAGTGCTAACCACTAAGCCATCGTGCTGAGCCTTTAATAAAATAAAAGAATATATACAACACTGTTTTATTTATTTTATTTTATTTTCTCACTTTGTTTTTAAGGTCTTTTTCCGGCATTGGCAGAAGGAGGCTTGCCAAAAATCATTAGATATCCATTGTAAGGTTTTCTGATATTTTTTCAAACTTTCCCATGCTTCAATGTCCATGAAACACCCCCCGTGTTGTGCGTCGTCATTCCTTATATGGTAATACTTCCTATAAACCGTGTCAAGATGAATATACATACAAATGTCTCACTGGAGCTCTTTTGTCTATCCAGAAAATGCTAATGAGTTTCCTATCATCTGTCTGTCTCCGAGTCTTCATATAACTTTATATGACACATCATGCATGTGTACTGTATGTGTGTGTGTGTGTGTGTGTTTGCGTTTTCTTTCTCCTGGTTGGGGCCGGTAAGCGTATCGAGATGCAGCAGAAGTATCATGGAAACTTGGATATTTAATTTATCCATGTTGTCAAACCTTAACTGATCAACTGGCTGACACAAGAGACAATGTAATTGGTCACAGTAGACAGTCACATGCTGAATAAGCATACACTACGGTTTGATAACCCGAGCTGTTGCTACTCCAGGAATAACTTGAGCTTGGCTTCTACAGTCATTTTGCAACCAAATAATAATAATAATAAATAGTAAAAATAGTAAAAACAGTACAATAAGCATCTTGTTTTACACAAAAGGGGTCTTTACGCATCATTTACCCTCTGCTTTATTTTCCAAAATGTTAGTAAAAACATGCTTTATGCTCTTATATTAATGAGCATAAAGCTTATATCATGGGATAGTACTTTATCAGCCCAAAATGTCTCCAAGCCTCTGGGGAGCAACATGGAATAAAATCACAAAAAAAAACAAAAAACAAGAAGCCTTACAAATTAAAGAGTCTGCAACTTCTATGTTATTTAACTGAATGTAAATTGGCTGCGTCTCATGGTTAATAGTCCTGAGTGATTGGCCAGACTTTTATAGCTTTTACAGCCTCAGCAGTTGTGTACCAGGATTTGTTTTGTCATTTAAATGTAGTTAAGTTTCAATTAATCACGAAGACTTGATTCAAAAGCTGTCTGTGTATGTCTAAAATCAATGAAACTTTCAGTCTTGTAAAGATTCAAGGTTCGTGACTGATCCAAGAAGAAGACAAATAACTTTTGGCTGTTAGTGATAGCATTGATTAATAGGCTTTATTTCATGGAGTGCATGATGGATGATGGTACTTTGGAGCATCATGGTAAGCCAAGGAAGATGAGAGATGGGATTGTTCATGTGTCCTCTTCAACCCATCTTTTATATTTCATTGCTTTTGACCAGATTCTGACCAGAAACAGCTTTACTGGTTTTACTACATACATTTACAGTACATGCACATTACTAATTCAGGCTTGTATAAATGATAGATTGGACTTTTCAACTATTCAGCAGCTAAAAAGAACTAAAAGTGAGGACATGACATATGTATGCCAGTACAGACCGATAACAATGTGTTTCTCTAAGATATTGTTTGAAGTAGAAGGTTTTTATCGTTATTCTTGAGATAGGATTAGAAGCAAAACGGAAGTGAAGCTGTGAGATATTGCCTTCTTAGAAAGTTTAATTTTAAGACCTTAGCTAGCAAGAAAGAGTGTATTTCTGAGCTAGTTTGTGGAGATAAACTGGTGTTGAGCCAACCCTTTGAGGCCTGGAATACAAGGACAAAAGTTTTGAATTTGATTCCTCCTGCAATGCGAACCCCGTGATCTCAGTGAATCATTAAAAGGCAATGAACAAGTTGAGCAGCAGAATGCAAAATCCTTTATTAAGCAGTATTACAGCATTTGAAGTGAGTACAGTAAGCTGGAAAATCTGGAAATACTGTATGTAGGTTGTCTAAGAATATTTGTTACATACAGTTCAGAATTTGTACAGGATTTGTTGGCTGATATAAGCAGAGATGTTGGGTTTATAATTCAGAACATGGGGTAGTTCAGAATTGGACCTGTAACTGAAAAAAAAACAGAATTAGGAATAATAACCATCTTTAAAAGTAATAATATTAATGAATAAAAAACCAGCTGTAGCACATTTTAATCATATACATTTATCTGTTAATTATTTAGCTGAAGGCAGCTCTCTTTCACATAAGAAAATATTGCACAGATTTATCCATGACTTTTTATATTATATTGGTGATTTTGTCCTCTTGTTTAAAGCTATATCAACACCACTGACATGCAAGTCTAAGAGTGGCCAGTTTTTTCAGAAAGAAATGGTTAGTAGGGGCTCAAAGCCCATTCTACTGCAATTATTTCTTCTTCTTTATCTTCTTCGTCTTCGGTATATCCAAAAACATTTCAGCAATTAAAGTGGGTCAATCAAATGGAGGGATTTGTCCATGAAGCTATTACTTTTCGAAGAAATTGGACTGACGGTTTGCCAAAATTCTACTTTTTCGGTGGAATTTGAAAATGAACATGAACAATAAAAATTAATTGGACTAAATTTCCCAGGGTTATAGCTCTGGCGTTTTTGGTCCATAGCTCGGAAAATGAGATACAGTTCTGAAAATAAGGCCGAAATTTCTAATACCGTCATCTAAAAAAAAAATTATAAATTCTTTGTCATAGATGACGGTCTCCTAATGCATGGTTTGTCTTCAAAGAAGGTTTCCCCTTCTTTAAACTTCATCAATCTGTGCACATTGATCTTGTCAATGGTGTCCATCAACATTCTGTAGCACAGTGGGAGACCATCAACTGTGACAAAGGGGATTTTCAAAGAATTTCTGAGTTGGGTTCAATGATGGCCCAAATGCTTTGCTTGTGATTGAGAATATGTTGAGTAGTAGCTTTGTATAGAGGAAGACTTATTCTAACAACTCGTCCAGTTTGAATGACCTACAGTATGTCAGTTAATACGAAAGTATTTACAGCTTTATAGAATTTTTTGCAGTTCTGTGTAACTCAATTATACCATTAAAAACTCAAATACCAAATTTCTTTTTTTTTTTATTCCAAATTCCTTTTTACACCAGCAGCACCATAAAGCACAGACACGAGGCGAGGTCTTACGGGGAAAAGGCAAATTTATTAAGGAAAATGGGGAAGGAAAGGGTTAAAGGAGGGAGGACGGAAAGAAAGGGAAGGGATCTTGTGCACGTGCAGGTCTGGTCGGCTGGTGAGCAGTGGGCAGCGGGCAGAGTGGGCCTGCGTGGACAGCAGCTCCTGCACACTTCGCTTGCGCTGACTCTTCTCTCGGGGGGATGGCCGGACCGGCCCCTCCCAGGCCTCTCTGTGGGCACGGCCTCAGACGGGAGTCCTCTCTGTCGTCCGGGTGGCTTTCCCTGGCTGGGAACTCCCTGTTGTGTTTTATAGCGCGGGGAGAAGCCTGGGATCGATTAACGAAGATGGCTCACCAGCCGTGCCTATTTCCACGGCCCTGCCCCTTTGCACACCTGCAGTAGGGGAGGCTGCCTAGCTAGTAAGCTTCTAAGTGATATTAGATTTGGGCGCACGCCCATCACAGGCTCACGCCATGACACTAACCAACTGGAAATGTCTTAATAGCCATAAAGAAATCTAATTCGAAGAAGTCGGATGTATGGGTACTTGCATATTGTCTTCAATGACTGTAATTTAAGTATCTCTTATATTTTGCTGGTTTGTCATTTCCTTTTATAAGTCCTTATATAAGTATGGAGTTCTCTTTGAAGTTTGAAAAGTATTGTGTGTGTGTATATGT
>JAOVVA010000001.1:34000755-34033189 GCA_028565275.1 Leiocassis micropogon
TGTGTATGTGTGTGTGTGTGTGTGTGTGTGTGTGTGTGTGTATGTGTGTGTGTATGTGTGTGTGTATATGTGTGTGTGTATATGTGTGTGTGTATATGTGTGTATAGGTGTGTGTGTGTGGTTGTGTAAATATCACACCCAGTGAACGGATTTAAATTAGTGAATCCTTACACTCCTTTACACTATAGTGCTCCATACTGGATTGCTAATCTCTGTAACAAAAAATTGTTGTCTTTCTTTTTCCACACAGGGTAAAATGAAGAGGAAATAAAAGAGGAAGACGCTCTGCAACAGGAAACTAAGAGAAAAATCAGTGTGAAAGGCAGAGCTGCCTTTCACAGTGTTTTCACTTCTCCAGTCTTGCTAGTCTGTTCATTTTAAATCTGTTCAGCAAAATGGAGCTTTATATTTATATAATATATATTCATATTTAGAGTGGATGTGCTTTAACATTTAGCACAGTAATGCTAGCCTCTGGATCTATTAAATCTGATTTTTTTTTTTAAGTTTAGCATGGCAACTAAAAAAAAGAAGATTTATCAATGTTGTATTTTTTTAAATAACTGCATAATTCTAATTTCATAATATGAGCACATACCTAATGAAGACAGGAATCTTAAATGTCCCTGTTGAGTAAAGTGTTTTATTTTTTAGCAAGTTTTAAAGATTTACACAGTGAAGACGTTTCTCGCAACATCCGATTCTCTTAGAGAATGAATGTCCGTGGTGTTCCCCTTAAGAGCAACTACATTCCTTATTAAACATGCACCTTTACAAGCTTGAGTCTCCACCAAGCCCCAAGCTTAGAGCACTAGGGTTATTTATTTTAACTTGGGTATTTTATAAAAGAGTTTATTTAGTTGGAAAGTTGGAAAAAGTACTGCAGGGAGGACAATGTTTTGAAATGATGAAGACGATGAAGAAAAGGCACTTTATGATGTTGCATCTGCATGGATTATCCACAGTATAAATAAATCTATACCTTGGGCACAGAAATGCTTTGGGTGAGTTTTATTGTTGCTGTGATGTAAACAGCAAAAATGCAGGTCGCATGGTAGCAGGAATTGGGCAGCCCAGTCCTTCCTTTCCTGTGTCACTTATGCTATTCTCTCTTTATGCTAAGTAATATTCATGGTTTTACTTTTATAAGGAATCCTACTGATGTTTTCCCCCAAATTCTCATTTCTCTCCCCTCATCACTCTCAATTTCGCAAATACCTCCATGAAACTTATATTAAAACATTCGCCCAGGTCTCACAAGCATACATACTGAATGACGGGTTATGAGCATGACTTTCTTTAATACGTTCTTTTAGATTGTGTGTAATCGCAGGTGAAATTCCAGTGACATAAGTGGAATTAAACACTCATGTAGTTTTTGTAAAATAATCCGATTTCGAGTGGTAATTGTACATAACTGCTGTTGATATGTAAGAGTGCTGCGGTTATTCATTTAATGAACCGAGCAAGCCAGAAATAAATCCAATTATCTGTCTGAACGTCTCTTTTTTTTTTTTTTTTTTTATACTTTGAAAAAGTCTAGTCATAAGATCAATGTGTTGTGCTTATCTTCTTACCCCACTAGAGGGTGACACTGCATTTCTTATTAAACAGAACCTCGCCCTTCTTTCTCACAAACACAAAGCACGCATTTATCTGATTCAGTTCTGCATAAAACTGATGAGGTCACACTTTTGTATTTACCACTAAACCTGTACATTAAACAGCATTAACTGAGTAAATTTGTAGAAATGGTTTGTCTTTTCCATCAGGCATTACTGCTGCTTTAACGGTATACAAGGCGGCGGTTTCTTTGTCACACTACAGCATTTCCACAGCTCTATTTCCTTACCTAATGTAATCGATAAGGCTGGAGATCGGAGTCTGACAGGGCGGGGAATTTTTTTTCATTCCTAATTTCTTAACATCATAACACTAATGCTGCCTTTGACGAAAGGTCATGATTTGTAATCAAACCTCCGTTTTAAAAGCTCCAGGTTCAGCAAGTGACAAAATCAACATCACAGCATCAAGTGTAAATGGATTAATGTCATATGTGCAGTGCAGACCTGAAAGGTCACGCGACCCTACTCTACCCTGCCTCACTGCAGGTAATGAGACACTTTTAAGTCAATGAGAGGTCAAATGTCACACGCAGTGTAGAATCTGATCCACAAGGCCAGAAAGTGTTAAATTCAGGTTACTTAATCTTTTGAGGGCAATGGAATTTTATTTTAAAAAATTTATTATTTATTCCACGGGGCAAAAATAACAGGAATCAGTAAAAAAAAAAAAGACCTCCATATAGGCCTCTTCCAAACAGTTGAAATGGTAAAAGTATCAACTGTATATATTCACAAATACAAAAAAAGTCACATGGATATAATTTTACATTATTTCTCATGCTATGCCGCAAAGCGATTCAAAAGGAATACCATTTAAAGGTACAGCGACATGTGGAATTATTATGATTATTATTTTAAAAATTTTAGATAGCATACCTCAACCAAGTGGTAGAGATGGCTCAATCAGGTGGATTCAACACATTTTTTTATATGATATAATGATGCTCTATAAAAAAAATGGGCAGGAAGTTTGAGGGTTATGAAAAAAGGAAATACATGACAGGGAAGCGCTATTAGAGGAAAATAATCAATGATTTGTGCACCCCATAATATTTTATCTCATAACAGCAAATCCTGGTGTGTTTTGCTCTGTTTTGCACACTTTTAATTCACTAGAATATTTTAGCAATTAATGTATTAAATGCCTACCCATCATACTTTAATCTGTTTATGGTTATCTTTAATGTTCAGTATTGAATGTCCATGAAACAAGTTCTTGTTATAACATATAAGTATGCTATAACATAAGTAATTATAAAACTCCTCCTTGAAGGCTCACAAGTTACAGCTTTACCTCTTACTGTTTCAAAACACTGACACTGAAGACTCGTTCTATAAATGTTCCATAATCATGTTTTTTTTAAAAATGGAAAAAAAAAAAACTTTTATCGAATTTTGAAGATTTATGGACGATACAGTTTGTGCTGGTGCAGAATAGAACAGTGAGTTATAGTGTTCATGAGCTCTGAGAGACGTAATGTGATGATAGTCTCTCTAAAAGCTCTGTCCACATGCAGGGCAATGACTACATCTGCACTACGTCTCTGCTTGTCTTTCTTCCTCACCTTTCTGGGGATCTTTCTATATTTACGTTATTGTTTAAAGGGGCAGTTTGTTATTATATAAAAAAAAAAAAATTCTGTTAAACCCACCTGATTGAGCCATCTCTACCACTTGGTTGGGGTATGCAATGCAATGCAATGCAAAAAAAAAAAAAAAAAATCAACAACATGTCTCTGTACCTTTAAGTGGTATTCCTAATTAAATTGCTTTGCAGCATAGCATGAGAAATAATGTAGCCTTAACGCCCAAAAACATTTGTGTTGTTGCATGATCACACAAAAACTTTGCATTTCACGTGACTTTTTTGTATTTGCAAATATATACAGTAGATACTTTTACCATTTCAGCTGTTTAGAAGAGGCCTTTACGGAGGTCTTTTTTATTTTTGTCCCATGCTATTGACTGTGAGGTGAATCACAAGTGTAAAAAAAAAAATAAAAAGAAATGAAACTTAGTAAATATAATGAAATCTTTTTTCTGATATTTTCATACAGAAAATTATGAGTGAGATTGTTTTACTATTAGCTCTATCTTACTTAATAAATGGTGTCAAATTTGATCTTCATCCAATGTTTCATTCCTGGTGCTCGTAAATGAGCTATAATTTTATAGACCATGAGAGGCAGTTCTACAGCCTGGGTGGGGTCGTGTGTTTATTTTCAGTCCTTATCAATGTCATCAATCCTGTAGCTGTTTTTTTTTTTTCCCCTCTGCTGTTGGCCCGAGTGTCCAAAATGTGCATGGAGGAGGAGGAGGAGGAGGAGGAGGAGGAGGAAACCTGAGCTGCATCGATCCACACCATCAGTCAGATCAGCGGCAGGCCTTTTAAAAGAACCCTGCCTCATTCTCCGCCTCTTTCTCCATCCACTGCTGACTGTAATTGACCCTGGGAAGGACACGCACACACACACCTACACATTAGCAGGGAGTGTCTGAGCTTCAGTATGAGGCTGCTTAGAAGATTCTGTCTTAGTAACATGTTTTGGCTGCTGTAGGATTCCCCAGGAACACACTAGGACCACACAAGTGTGTGCTTGTGTGAAAGTGTGTGTGAGTGAGTGGCGTCATTACTGCTTGGTCTCATTCCACCCCAGATGGTGCTCTGCTTGGTCATGGACTCCAGGGAGGATGGAGATGCCTGGATGGAGGAGCAATGGGAGAAATGGTACTGCACACACACACGTGCACACACACACACACACACACACACAGGGCCTACCAAAGGAAAAACAAAAAACACTTTTTATGCACAAAAAACTTTATTTCTGAAAAAATTGTATTTTAAAGTAAAGACTTTGTATAACTGTGTGCACTTTACTGACCTCAGATCAGCATGAAGGGCTCAGTTTAATTAGGATAAAATGATCTCAGACCAGTTTGAGTTTTATCAAAGAGATGAGCGGATGAATAGCAAGGCTGCATGATCTGCACAAAAGTATTTCATATAAATATTTCATAATTTCATATTTCAAAATTGTATTCATTTCTTATCTGTTACTTATTATTGTTTTTATTGTTATTTATATGTTTTTGATATTATACTATATTTACTTATTGGTAATGTCTTTGTATTTATGTATTTTACATTTTATTACATTTTAATATATTCCAATATTGCTATAAAGGTTTGCAAACAATATGTTGTGTGAATGAGGAATTTGATTACGATCATGCCATCATGATTAATTATGTCACAACAAACTTTTCTAATTAATCACCAACTGCATAGATTAACTGCATATAAAGTTTTTTAAATATATATGCATTTTACTTTTTATCTAGGTGTTGCGATAATGAGGAAGTGTTTTTACAGTTGTTTTAAGATTTCCTTCTGATGATGCGTTCTGTTGAGAACTTGAGGAGTGTATTAAACACTGTATGTTTCCATTTTTTGCTTTTATGCATTACAGATATATTTTGTAGTTATGATGAAATAAATTATGTTTGAGGTTGCATCAAAGAAAAAGTGCTGCAGCTTTGCAGTTTCTACTGTCTCCATGATTTTGTGCAGTAAAGAACCTAGAGTAGGTCCCACCCATGGCGTCAGTCAGTCGTCCCAGGACCTGCTTCGTGCAAAACCTACATTATTGTGCAAAAAAAAGTACAAACTCTACTTAACATATGTTATTTGTGTATATATTATAGTTATTTAACATATGCAAGAAATATATAGGAATGCAACTTTTATGCTTTTCTGTAGTCCAGATCTCTTTTAAACAAGTACACATATGTATTTACAGTAGTGTTTGTATGATTTTTGTTTTATTCTAAGGCTGAAATTATAAGAATGTTTTTGTTGGGTTTTTTTTCATCGATGAGTGTTTTTTATTTTGTTGATGAGTGATAATGGGACAGTAAGCACGTCTGGGAATGATTCACAGTTGCAGATTAATTTGCTGCACTAATGCACATGAGATTATACGCTTCTGGAGACGGTGCATCATCCTCATCCATCATTTCCTCCTCAAGCTGAACATTAGTAGGACTCGGCTCATATCACGGCTCCTAATTTGTTTAGAGCCAAACTTCAGACCCTGAGCTCAACGTCTGTTTCAAAGGATGTGTTCTTATATGTTGCTGAAGGTCCCATGAATATTGGTACCAGGGTGTATCTGGAAGGCATGTTAGATATGAGCTGATGCTGCATATAATGTAAATGTACAGTAATTACAGTAAGAGACAAACAGACCAGTACTATGCAAAAGTCTAGAAACTAGGGAAGTTTAATAGTTTAAAGATTTTTAATAGTTTAAGCAATTATTTGCTGTTTTAACAAAAATCATTCTTATAAAAAAAATTCTCAAAACATTATATATATATATATATATATATATATATATATGTATATAATGTATATAATATATATGTGTATATATCTGTATATATATATTCCTGCACCTTTTCTGCAATAACTGTTGTCGGGAATATATGTGAATATATTTTTACAAATTCATCATTATTTTGAAAAGTAAAGACACAATGGCACAGATGGTTATTGAACCAAGATTGTTCATGAATAAAAAAAAAAAAACACTTTATATACATTTATATAGCACTTTGGCCTCGAATCTCCAGGATTGAGGGTTCTGGTTCTAGTCCCGCCTCGGATGTGGGTGCATGGAGTTTGCATGTTCTCTTCTCCAAATTGCTGGGTTTCCTCCAGGTACTCCAGTTTCCTTCCACAGTCTTGGCTAATTGCCGTTTCCAAATTGCCTATACTTTAAGTCTATGTTTGTGCCCTGTGATTGGCACGCTCTCCAGGGCTCCAGGGGATAAGCACTATAGAGAATGAGTAAGTGATTAAACCTAGTTTTCATTTTGGAACAAAACATTTGCTTGTAAGTAATGCAAATAAACCTATTTTCTAACTCTTTTAATGTTACTTTTAATATTTGTAGGGACACTGGTGGCTCAGTGGCAGGCTTCTCACATGCCATGTGGAAGGCCTGGGTTCAATTCCCAGCTAATGCCCCAAAACCGGGCACTGAATCGGCAAAAATCAGCGGTCTGCACCAGAAAGGGCATCTGTCATACAAACTGGAGCACCCAAAAGACTACAAAAACATTCATTTAAATATGTATGTGTGTGTGTGTGTGTGTGTGTGTGTAGGCTAACACATGACATGAGTCTGGATGAGTATGAAGATGACGACCTGTCAGAGGTGACGGAGATCACAGATGAGAACGACGGCCTTCTGGGACACAGTGACTGTGATATTCAGGTTAGAACCACCAGGATACAAAATCATTTGGAAGATAAAAACCTTATGATAGTAATGTAAAGATTCCAGATCAGAAACTGATTTTCTCTTGGATGTTAGCATTATTGTTAGAATTTGTGCTTTTGGGCATGCATGTTATGCCCATTTTATGTATGATGTTGTTTCTAGTGAAGCCAAAATGAACTGAATGATCTGTTCTCAAAATAAAATCATACCGGCTGATATTCCATTCTTTAAAATGAGCGATATTAACCTTTTTGTGTAATTAATTCGCAGTCATTCCTTTTTGAGCTGCTTTAGTACAGTTCTTTGCATCACATCATTTACATTTACGACATTTGGCAGATGCCCTTATCCAGATCGACTTCCATTTATCTCATTACACATTACACATCCGAGCAGGTGAGTTTTAAGGGCTTTGCTCAAGGGACCAACCGTGGCAGCTCCGTGATGCTGGGGGTTAAACCTGCGACTGTCATTTTTTGTGATGTAAAATTGGAGTGATTGTGGTAAAGATGTTCCTTAAGCTTAATGTTTAAACTGTGGTGGCAGTGAATCCACTATGAAAAAGCATTTGCTCCACAGCTCTAGTGTTTTAATGCTCAGCTTGGTTTCTGGTTTGTCTTTGAATTTCTGTTTTGCATGTCTACGCGGGCTTCCTCCAGATGTTCTGGTGTCATCCCATCTCCATAAGACATGACTTTTAGTGAACTAGATTCTTAATTACCTGTGTGTGCCAGGAATATGTGTGATGGCACATCCCATTTTGGTTGCATTACCACCTGTTCCCAGTACAGACACAGATTAAATCAAATTTATAATAATATAGATACAATTCTTAGTGCTCGGAGATGTCTTTAAATAAAATTTAGATGCACAATTGCACCTGAACTAGATATTTGATTGCATTTGTTAGGAAACTTTTTGAATGTTGTGTAGGCACGCTTTAAACTGTCCACACAACACATATGCTACTGATCACAACGAAATTTCTGATAGCAAAGTAAAAATTTGATTAAACTGAAAAAAAAGCAACCAAAGAAATTGAAAGGTTATAATCAGTATCTCAGACTGCTGTGCGTTAGAGCTCTTATCAGTCAAGACCAAAAAAGAAGTGAGATAAGGAAAGAATTGATGTGCGTGACAAAGCATATGAAATGCCGTTTGAAAGGTCAGTCTTTCAATTTTAAGCAATATCTTGGATTTGATTATTAATATAATTATAAATGCAACCAAAAAAAGGCCAACGACAAGAAACTCCATATTCATTGTGCTTATTCAGAATGACATCTATGTGCCTATATAATACTAGATGTGCCCACGACTTTTTCCGCATGAAATTTAATTGCACACTCGTTAGCTGCATATAATGAGCACTCTAAATTTTTACGTGTTACTGTGTTACCATGAAGTGTGTGGAATGAAGGTGTTAGATCGCATTTATTAAGTAGATTCCACACTCATAAGCTTTAAAATGTACAGCGCCATCTGTTGGATTTTGAGATGAACTAATGAATTATCCAAGCTTGATTTTTTTATGATAGCGCGTTTTCCATTTTCATTTCAAAGTAACATATCTTCCTTTCCTGTGGGCCGACTCTGATAAAACAAAGGTTATATGTTACATTAAGCCTGGCCAAATACATCTGTGAAAACCCCATTAAAATTTGTTCAGTGGTTTTTACGTGATGTGTGCACAAACAAACAGACAGAATTTTTTTTCCAAAAATATCTTGATGTGGTCTATTACTCATCTTACGCCCCCCCCCCAAAAAAAAAAACAATCTTTTTTTTTACAAATATCTTCAATATACAGACACGCCAACTTTACACTTTTATTATATGTATAGATTATCCATATTTACTATGGGCTAATAGGCTTACAGTGATTTTACATATATTACATTTTATATCTTTAAAGGGATTATGTGTATATTTGGCAGAGTGAAATGGAGGTGTGGAAATTTATTAGATTTGGAATGTGTTTTAAGATCACTGTTTTAGATCGTGATTTGGTTAACCGTTATCGGTGTCCCGTTATAGCATGAGATAAGTTATAAACAGTATCTCAGACTGTTGTGCATTACAAATCTTATTAGTCAAGACCAAATAAGACGTGAGATAAGGAAAAAAATTATAAAGGACATGACAAAGCACGTGAAATGCCGTTTGAAATCAATTTTAACCAATATTTTGGATTTGATTATTAATATCATTATAACTGTCTTGGTATGATGATTCTGTGTCTGAGGGAGAAAAACATATATAGTAAATATATATTAAGTACATACAGTATAAAGTATACAATATATATGTATGAGTCAGCCAAACAATGTATACACACTTCAGAAAAAGAAAAACTTGTATAAATATTTTTATTTTAATATTAAATGTATTGCTATACACTATATATTGATATATATGGAAAAGGAAATATCATGATAATAATATGATAATATTACTAGTATTACATTCATATAACACAACTAATACAACTAATGTATTTATTGTGGTGGTTAAACTTCTGTATTATATTTACTCTAATTCTTGGAAATGTTATATTTTTCATAAATGTGTCAATTATTTTGGGGTAAATTTTGCCAACATGAAAAATATTACCCCAAGCCCACAACATCATTTTTACACAATAAACTAATGTTTTGATTATTACATAAAAGACACTTGACAAAACGCGGTTTCTCTGTTGCTGCATACAAAATACAAAATACCAAAAATCAAGCAACAAATAAAATAAAGTTCACACACAAATAGTAATAATAATACTGAAATTGTTAGGCAAATTCTGCTATACAAGTAATTCAACCAAAGCATAGCAAAATTGACCTTGTGACCCGATTACATGATTACTTCTTATGAAAAACGCCAACTGGTGATATACAAACAATAATATAAACATGAGCCATATACACGGTGGTTAACGCTGTGGCCTTACACCTCCAGGGTCGAGGGTTTGATTCCCACCTCAGGCTTGTGTGGGGAAGTTTGCATGTTCTCTACATGCTTGGCTGGTTTTCTCTGGGTGCTCCGGTTTCCTCCCACAGGATGTAGCTTAGGGTAGCTCAGGGTAGCTTAATTGGCATTTCCAAATCCTCCATAGTGTGAGTGAGTTTGTGAGTGTGTGTGCCCTGCTATGGATTGGCACCCTGTGGAGGGTGTACCCTGTCTCGTTCCCTGAGTCCCCTGGAATAGGCTCCAGACCCTGTATGGGATAAGTGGTATAGAGCATGAGTAGAAGGCAGATTGACGTGATATTGACAGATTGATTAAATTAACAAAAAGGGCTAATGAATGTATGGATAGCCAAAGCGACAAATGGACAGATACAGTAGATGGATAGATATAGAAGTGTAGAGGACCAACAGACAGAAAGGTAGCTGTATGCTTGAATGGACAAATTGGTAGACAAAGGACAAAGGCAGGCAAACTAACACATAGATTGACAAAGTTGAAGAAATGGACAGGGGAGGAGATGGACAGAGAGATAGATAGAATCACAGATGAAAGGATGGACGGACAGGTGAATGGACAACCACCTTGAAGGGCAAGTGAAGAGATGAACAAAGAGAAATAGATGGACGTGGATGCGTGGATAGACAGGCAGTTAGATGAACAGAAGGACATATATAGAGACATATAGAAAAGACAGAAAGATATGTTGGACAAGACAGGTGATAGATAGTCAGGCGACGAACAAAGTGACTGACAGACAAGCTGACCTACAGACGAAAGATAGTCATGCAGATAAATGGGCAGAAAGACAGGTACAGGTAGACATATGGAGGAATAGAAGAGTAGACAGACAGAAATCTGGACAGACAATGATATTTAGGTCCTTCCCAGGAAATTTTCATGGAGAACAAGGAGCAGGCGATGGAGCAGATGTGATTTTATAGAGGTTTATTTAGTCACATACCGCTTAATTACAGCATCACACTAATGAAGCTTTTATAGACTTTATGAAGTTGCATCTCAGTGCGTTGTTTAATGCGACCGATTAAACAAGCGATCTTTGGGCTGAAAGGGAAGCTCTCAGTAAGCAGGGCCTCATATTCTGCTGTCCCCTGCAGCAAAAATAGTTTTGTGGGTCATCTGACTCTCCTTTGAGGAGCTCACCGGTTTCCGGCTTCCTGAATGGGTGATTGCAGAGCCGAGCCTCCTCCCAGCCGAGTGTGTGTGTGTGTGTGTGTGTGTGTGTGTGTGTGTGTGTGTGTGTGAGGAGAGGCAGATGTGCTGTTTTCATGCGAAGCCAAAGTCAATTATCAGCTTCAATCACAGGCGTTAACGCAGAGAGCGGAGCTCGGAGCCAGGCGGATGGGACAAGGCCCAAGACGTCAGAGAATTCAAAAAGATGCACATTTAGCATTATAACACTCATAAAAAGTGATTATTATTATAAAGAAAAAATAAGAAGGATCTGAGTATTTGAGGGAAAAAAACTATATATGTTGACGAGTCAAAATTTACCCGCACTCCGTTATATTAAAACTTCTGTTATCCGCACTCCGTTTTATCCAAGTGGGTTGTGATCTTGCATGACGATGCACGTCCGTACACTTTTGTCCACACTGCCGACCCCCTTCAAAAACTTAACTTTGAGGTGTTAAAGCATCCTCCTTATAGTCCTGATGTCTCTCCATCAGACTTTCACCTGTTTGGTTCATTGAAAGCAGCCCTACAGGATGAAGATTCACTACTGATGAAGAAGTGAAGACAGCGGTGCATACATGGCAGCTCAGCCTAAAACATTATTTAATGAGAGTATACGAAAGCTTGTTGACAGATGGACAAAGTGTATTAAAAAGAAAGGAGATTATGTCGAAAAATGATGTATTTGTTTTTTCTAAAATTTACTTAAAATTTACTTTAAGTAATTAATTTTACAGTCTGAAATACAGGAATGCAGGAACTTAAACAGCCCAAACATGTGGAAATGGCTTGGGTCGAGGTCAGGAGTGTACGAGGGATGTGGCAATAACTCCCAGATGAGTTCCTGTAATGTGCAAATGGTGTCTGTCAAAGATGTGTGTTTAGTCCCCACAGACAGATGCGTCTCTTCTGCAAATTGGGAAGAAAGTTCTCTATTGATTTTCAAGGTTCAGGCGCTTCATGAGAAATATTATCACAAATCCCGGTTTGACTTGAACGCCATTTGCAAAAATACTAATAATACTACTTTATTCTTAAATAAAACATTATAATTTACAGGGTATAAGAGAAAAAAAACACTTCAGTAAAACTAACTCTCATTGTAAACTGCATTACCCCACACTATTGTTTATTACTTTCCTATTACAGCCCACCTTCATGTGTTTTATTCCTTGCATAACACATCCTGTATAATCAGTTATTTAATAAATGTACAGTATATAATGTTATGATACTATATGCAGCTGAGCTAAAGCATCTACATTAAAGAAGTAGCAATGTGTTTTTACCAGCTATAAATTAAATATGAGGTTGACTACTCATTGAATGCTCCATACTTCCCGCACATATTAAAGTGCATTATGGGTATTCTGTATACAATCAAAGGTATCATTATAATTTGTACGTCAACCCTAAACAGTCTACTGTGGGTGTTAATAGTTCACTGGATATTTTCCTGCTTTTGAGAACAAATATCCTAAAAAATATAGTAAAGGGTGTGGCTTAAGATGAAGATACAATTACTTACAGGATAAATATTTTATGTGTGGAATTAGTCACATGACCAGAGACATTTCATCTATACAGGCCCAAGTGCTGTATTTAAAGTAGATTTTAAAGAGATTATTGTGGACATAAATTAAATATTTTGAATTGTGTACTTTAATGCATTTGTAATAATTAAAATAAATAAATAAATAAATAAATAAATAAAATCTTAAAGAATCTTCTTTGACTGTAAATGTAGGCTATGTAAAAAGCATTGCCATAAATATTATATATCATTATAATATTCATCATCATTATATTATATAACAAACACATAAATATTATTTAATACTAAAAATACTTCCAGATAATAAAATGCATACCATATAGATATTATATTTAAAAATATAATTATTTTTATTTTGCTAAAATTATATAAATAAATAAATAAATAAATAAACCCTATTTTTTTACGTTAAATATACGTAAACACCACTGGAATAAATATTATTTAATACCAAAAGATAATAAAATGTATACCATATAGATAATATATTTTAAAATATCCTTATTTTTATTTAGCTAAAACTACATAATAAATAAATGAATAAATAAATAAACCTTCTTCTTTGACTCTAAATATATGTAAAAAGAGTTAAATTAAATATTATTTAAATATCAGAAATAATTAAAGATAATCAAATGTATAGCATATAAATATTGCATTTTTAGATAAAACTATATAAATAAATAAATAAATATTTAAACCCTCTTCTTTGACTATACATAGATGTAAACAGAACAGGAATAAATATTATATAACATGTATAGCATATAGATAATATATTTTTAAATATCTTTATTTTCATTTCACTAAAACTACATTTTTAGATCAACTGTGATATTGACTTTTATTATAATTACTATTGTATTACATATTAAATACTAAAAACTTTATGCCTTACAGTACGTATGCTTGTTTATTATATGATAAAAATTTCTATAAAGAGAATTATAAATTCTAAATATTATGAATAAATTCAGATTAATGTATATTATGTACCATATAAAATATATCATGTACAATTTAATATACAACAGTGCAAAATAAAAATGCATGTTAGCAGGCTGCAGCTTTTTGTCCTCTGTGATTGCATTAGCTTTCCGCACACCCTCTGAGGCACAGAGTCACAGGATGACATCATCACCGAGCTGTGATTGGCGAAGCCTCAGCTCCCCCTCTTATCACTCTTCTGGTTTTTCTCCTTCCCAGGAACACATGATCCGGCCGACCAATGGGAGCCGGGACTTGGGCCGGAGGAGGGGGGCTGTGGAGCTGCAGAAAGAGATGCTTCAGCTGGACCTGATAGACGCTGAGGGAGGCAACCAGGAAGAAGGAGGAGAAGAAGAGGAGGAGGAGGAGGTGGAGGAGAGGCCTCTGCTGCTCATCGATGATCACCGAGAGGAAGAGCGATCAGTGATCGCTGCCATGGATACATACCGGCCCAAGAGACCCACCACCCTTAATCTGTTTCCGCAGGTGCCAAGGACTCAGGTGAGTAGGCTGACAGCTGGACTATAGGGAGTGTGGGTGTGTAAGTTGCTTGAGTGTGGTCTTCATACAACTGGTATCCTGAGAGCTGTGAATGTAGGAAGCTTGAGTGTGTGTGTGTGTGTGGACTTGTTTATTACATGATGCGAGCTGGTGTTTGGGCGTATAAGAACAGGGTTTATGTGTTTTTTAAATATGTTAGTACAGAAAGATGGACTCTGCTCGCACTGCCATCATTTACACACACTCCTAATCTTTAAAGCAGCGTATTTTGTGGTGAACAGTGGTAAAGTGCAGAAGCGTGATGGATTGTGGTGCTCTGATTCCTGGCCTGAATGATGCTGAGGCTGAGGCTGAGCCCGGTGCTGATGCTGCCGGCGACGTGGCTCATGCTCCCCCCTGTGGCCCACCCGCTATGAATCACACTCCTCCTCCTACACGCTTCTGTGTAACAGAATCAGACAGGAAGTGTCGATTCAAATACATGACCTGCAGGGGTCAAAAAGCAATGAGGAGGAGATTAAACCACCACTGAGAAGCACAACCTCGTGCGGACGTGTGGATATTCCGGATTATCTCATACAGGCAAGCAGGATGCTCCTTAGATGAAAGAGCTTAGCATGACAAGACGATAAGAGCTTAGCATGAAATGGGTTTATATTAGGGGTGGATGTTTTTTTTTTTGTTTGCCTTTTGAGTAAATGCATTTACAGATGATTTCCATTCATCATAATGAATAAATGTACTGTACAAAGAACAAACTCCCAGCTGGAAGGTCATGTAAAATACCATCGTTATAGTCTTGAGCATTATAATGAGAACAAGAAGAAGCAACAACATCTGGGACTTCAATCTGTTTGAAATCACTCATCCTAAAAACAAGGGGCGTTCAAGTCAAACTGGGACTGATGAAATTTCTTGTGAATGACAGAATACAACCGATTGATACTTCAAGCACAGTACAGTGATGAGACTCTCAGTCGCAGTAAAACATTTGAATGGTGCACACATTTTAAAGAAGGCCATCTGTCCGGAATCAACAATCCCTGCCAAGATGGCTCGGAGCCCACTGCAGTAGTTCCACTGAACATTCAGCGAGTGGAACGCCTGATCCTTGAGAATCAACGGACAACTTGTAAAAGACACACATATGTCTGCGGGAACTGTACACACCTACACACATTATTCACCAATACCACTTGCGCGTTACATGACCTCGACTGGGAGTTATTGCCACATCCACCGTACAGTCCTGACCTCGTCATTTCTGGACCAATAAAGGAGTTCCTGGGAGGCCAGCGTAATATTTCAGACATGAGGCATGCAGTCCAATCATGGCTCCGTTGTACCGAGGAACTACTCCTACTTCTACCTTGATGATGTCCAAGCACTAGTGAAACACTGGGATAAGTGCATTAGTGTATCAGCGGATTATATAGAGAAATAAAGGGAGTTTTGTGTTCTATTATTCTGCATGATCAGAAGTCCCAGTTTGACTTGAACACCCCTTGTATTTTGAGTTTGTCTCAGATGCAGGTCTACAATTGTTTATTTTCACAGATATTATTATTATTATCTTTAATAATTATTATCAATAATTCGACATTTTAGATTTTAATTTGTTTTAGATTAGAGTTTATTGTTGTTATAGTCAAAAGATTTTTTGGAAACGACTTCTCAAGCCCAAACGACTTGTAAATCAAAAACTCTACAAGCTTAAGACTTTTATCTGAATTATTTATTTATTTCCTGTTGTATACAATATAATACAGCCTATATAGTCTAGGTTGAGATCTGGTGTCTGTGAAGGTCTTAGAATATGGTTTACATCAATTAGAGACCCTGATGCTCTATGGATGTCCTTGAAGACACCACTTACATCAGGATAGAAATGTTTCATAATAAAAAAAAAGACGATCAAATTCAAATTCAAAAATTCAAATTTTATTTGTCACATACACAGTCATACACAGTACGATATGCAGTGAAATGCTTAGACAACTGCTCGTGACCTAAAAATAAAATAAATAAATAAATCATCAGATGATGATGATCACTTGTCTAGGAGCCAGCATTTTTCCTTTTATTTGTCACACATCTGTCTGTATTTGATCTTGGTGACATTTATGCATAAAGGAACATGTACAGTAGGTGAGAAAAGCTGCGACATTCAAAACATCTTTTACTTAAAACATCTCTCATCTCCGACAGATGTTGATTAGGAATTTAAAATTCTACAGTCTGTTAGACACATCTAAATATTTTTCTTGTAAATAAATTCCTCATGATTGCACCTTTTAAGCAGGCATCTCCACTGATATAGCTTAGATCATCTGCCTTACAGGAAAACACTGTGTGATTAAATTAACACAGAGCACATTGGGGACCAGTGGGTGGCTATAGGTGTTGCTTGTGTATTGAGCAGTGCTGGTTTGCTGTGTGCCTTAAATGTGTTATGATGGCGTAGTGGAAAGGCAGCACAGTGGTGTAGTGGTTAGCACCGTTGCCTTGCACCTTCAGGTTCTGGGTTCGATTCCCACCTTGTGTCTGTGTGCATGGTGGGTTTCGTCCAAAGACATGCAGATTAGGCTAAATGGCCTTCCCATAGTGTGTGAACGTGTATGTGTGCGCCCTACGATGGATTGGCACCCTGTCCAGGGTGTACCACTGCCTCGTCACTGATTTGTTGAGGATAATACAGTATATGAACTGAACACTGGAGCAATAAATAGATGGTCATCTTGGACATGCAGAATTGGTTGTTTTTTTTTATTATTTAGTAGCACAATTTAGTATTAATATATGTAAGACTGGGCTTTTTGAATTATTGATATTTTACCAATTAATTTGCTTAGATGAAGTTTGGATGAAAATCATTTAATGCAAATGCCTAAATATTTAGTGACCAGCTACACAGGAGACACCAATCTTGTCTTCACTGTGGACTACATGTAAGGTAAAGGTATTTTTTTACTTGCTTCCTTATTCCTTATTCATTTAAATGAATGGTCTAGAGATTATGGAGTAAACCCGAGCTCCATGAAGGCTTCCACATCGTCGGTATGTTGATGTCTAAAGGTCAGGATGTTATAGGACTGATTTAGGTCAAAATGGAAGCCATTAGGACCAGAGGAGACATAGCTTTAGGCATAGCCCTAAGACCAGCTAGTAATTAGTCTCATAGGGGGAATGGTGAGGAATTATGGAAGCTTTGATTTAATCTGCTTCCCCAAATCTGTCATACTCCTTAAGGAAGTGATATATGAAGCTCCAGTTCAGTGCGACCTGGATTTTATTCCATTCTGCATTATTACTGAAGATTTAGAAGTGGATAGCGATAGTGGTTCATGCCTCTTAATTTTTTTTTCACCCCATCTCTCTTTGTCTCATAATGACTGTCATTCTGTCATTCTTTGGACGACAGATGAGATCATTTTAGTATGTGTCTTAAAAAAAAGTCACATCAGCTATTTACAGTACAGAGTAACTGAATAAAGTCTCTTCATTAGAGTAGGGCCTTCTGTTGTTGTTGCTGTTGTTGTGAAGCAGATATTTGTCTATATAATTTCGAAGTACCAAACCTTAGTACACAAACTAAAAAAAGTCATTAGGATTAGGGATGAATAAAATATAATGTATTAAGGCAAGTAGGCTTTTTTTTTGTCATTTCAACCATATACAGGTCAGTACACAGTGAAACGAAACAACGTTCCTCCATAAATTAATATTATAAATTAACAAGACTAACTAGCTAAGACACCTAATTAGCTGACTAGGTAAAAGACAAAAAAAAGAACACCATAAATGACCAAAACTATCTAAGAACTAATACAAAAGACAACATAAAGTGGACATGCAAATGTGCAAACAAGAGCAACAACACCACACAATGCAATACTCTGTGATACTGAGTTGAGGTTGTGCAAGTAAATTGGCCGTTAGATTATAGATGAAAAACAGTAAATATTTCTTGTTGAAGTAGCAGCGAAGATAAAAGAAGAGTTCTTGTGCGAATAACGGCTAATAAATATTGTGCAGGTTGGTATGTGAAGATAATAGATATGGGTCTTGTGAGTTTATGTGAGTTTATGTGAGTGTGTGTGTGTGTGTGTGTGTGTGTGTGTGTGTAATAAAATAATAACATTATTATTTTATTATTATTATTATTATTTTAATTTTTTATTTTTATTATTATTATTATTATTATTATTAGTTTCCCACCCAATGCCCAAACCCCAGCCACTGGGTGCAGTGCCGATCCCAAGCCCAGATGAAATAAGAGGGTTGCATCAGGAAGGGTCTCAGGAAGGGCCTCAGCATAAAACCTGTGCCAAATTGTTGTGCAAATAAGATGGAGCGCTCCGATCCCTTGATGGGAGCAGCCGAAAGACAAACACCAACATTATTATTATTATTATTATTATTATTATAATTATTATAGCTTTTACTAAAATCATCTCCTATTCACTTCACTTCAAAATTGCTTACACTGTATAAACAATACAGTATAAAATATCAATGATTTTTTTATAATAAAAAAGTAGTTAAGTTTTTTTATGTCAAATGAAAATGTATTTTCCATATCCAGTTTATTCCTTTGCCATTGGTTACAGGATGATCTAATGTACTTGGTTTTTTTTTTTCCCATTATCCGAGTCAACACTTTTTTGTTACTGGGTATCACATTGGTTTCCACTTTAATTGGACCCCTAGATAAAAATTACTATAAATATACTATAAAGTCAGACTATACTTGTCCAAGTATTAGGATTTTCCTTCAAAATAAAATATTGACACCCTTAAAAAACATTTTCTACTGTACCAACAAATGTAGAGCTACAGAGTTAGCCGAAGTTAACAAACTCAATATCCAAGTACAAAATCTATTTCACATTCAAAAGTACAAGTACTCCACAACAAGACATTTATCTAAACGAATTACTGAAAAACAGTATTTTAAACCCAATACTGCTGTTGATAACATGAATGTTCAAGTCTGGTGGAGAATAAATGGCGGCTAGCATTTTTATATATATTTTATATACATGAGCGTACAATATGGTTAAAGGATGTGCCCAACCATTATAATTATAGGCTTGTTATAAGTAAAAACAAGGGCATTGCTATTGGAGTAAAAAAACAAACCGAATGTATAAGAGCTGGAAACGCAGTGTGTCAGCTAGTTAGTTGTGACAAGTGTACCCATTCGAGAGGCTTAAAAAAGGAGTCATAACTATCTGCAGTGGTGGGTACTTGCCTAGGTAACCATCAATTACTTTGGTGCGCTAACAAATCTGCACTTTTATAATGACCTGCCAGAGATTTCTGCAAACTTTGACTGGTGGAAATGTTTTGGAACTTTATGGAATATATGATGAGCATCTGGAAAGTAATAAGACTGTATTTACAATGTAGTGAGGAGTAGTTTGAAAATAATCAAGTAAAGTAGAGATGCATAAAGAAAAAAATCCTTAATAATGGAATCATTTACATTTTAAAACTTTGTCTTTAAGCATTACCTGTTTCCTGTTTTTTTTCTGTTTATATAAGATTGCACGCATGTAAAATCCCATTGTTCTTTATGCATAAAAAAAAAAAAAAAAACATGACACACAGATAAGTTTATAACAAAAGCCTTCACAGGAAATTTGACAAGAACTGGAGCCTTGAGCACTCAGTAAGGAGGATGGTGAAGAATAGACATCTTTAGAACTACAGTATAATTGGCATCCAGTCATGTGGTTAGATGATGTCGAAATCAAATCTTTGATCATGCACGTGACATTGCATACAAAGAAAAGTGCGTGATGCTCAATGTGCAATGTCACGGTTGATCAGTGATGCTCGGGGAATGCTTTGTAGTTGATTTAGTGAACGTCTTAAAATTATAAAGATTGTCAGGAGTTTTATGGGGATTCAGCTCCTGGTAGAAAACATGTGGTCTGAATAAAAACAGGAGGTCGATATGCACAACCAAAAGAACGTAAAAAAAAAAGTTTGTAATGTTCTGCGTGTACAGTAAGTAAGTAACTGAATATTAATTCTAAGGGTGCCAATATTTTTAAGCAATATTAAGACAAATTCTCAGCGCACTTATATTTTATCATAGACTCAGTACTTGTTTTATTATTGTTCTGCATGAACTCGAGTAAAACTAATAAATTCTAATATCTAGGGTCAAGTAAAGACTATTAACCTTGGTCCAGTATACTGTATGCTCTAGCTTCCTCTGCAGTGGGTTTGTGAACTAAATACGCTCAGAGGTTTAAAATTATTTTATTATTCATTTTTTGGTGAAAACAGAATTGGACATTTAAATGGAAATACAGGAAAAAAATCTGAGCATTTAAAGCAATTCATTCAGAACCAGACCCCTAATGGTTTTATAGTCCCTATTAGCGCACTAACTAATGTTTTTTTTTTTACACCTTATGTAGGGCCTTCTGTGATCGCTATGAGCCGAGAATACTGAAGCAAAAAGGTCGCAGTTTCTCAGCAGCGCTGTGAAGCATCAAGCCTTTTAATCATTTATTTTAGCAATATTTCAGCATCACTTGAGTGTGAGTCATATCCAGGTCAGCAGCATGATGATGCCTGGAAGAACTGCTCCCTGATGCTGCATCCTGACTGTTAGGCTCGATCTGATCTGTGCTTGTCATGAGACAGGAAAATACTTGTATCAAAACACGTGGGTATGATAAACGCTGATGGGATTTGTCTGGAATTTTAGAGTGTAATACAAAGCCAATCCTCAATACACAAGCAGATTCTTATGGCTATGCACTGGCATCCGGTAAGCAGGGGCATTGCCCAAGATTTTCCTTTGATTTGCACAACAGTAATATTGAAGTGAGACAAATATAAACCAGATATATTTTCCTTTGAACTGCATAAATGCAGGCAAACCTGTTACAGTTTGGCATAAAACAAAAATTCTTGTTTAAAAGAAAAAAAAATTGTGTCCTCTGTCTTATTCAAAATTCTTTTAGCTGTAAGAAGTAAGAAGTCTTTTTAATCGAAAAGAAATGTTGTAAGCTTTAGCAAACTTTCAGTATTTGATTTATTTTATTTTGTTTTCTTTCATTTTTGAGCACCGCTTGGATACGTGCACTTCATGGTTGATTCTTTCCATGTGTCAGGGCCACATATTAATAAATGATGTCAAAAGCAATCATTAAATGAGTTAATGGCCCCCAAGCATGCTTTGCGTGGTGGGTAGACACGCTATTGCCGGTAAGTAATGTCCCTTTTGCTGTCTGGAAGTGGACAGGACCACAAAGGACAGACATCGTGACATCTTTTGCACCTGGTCTGTGCATCGTGGTAAGTCGCTCTGGATAAGAGCATCTGCCAAATCCCTAAATGTAAATGTAAATGTAAATTTCGTCCTGCCCTATTCCGAACGGCAAAAGGGATCGAGACGTCAGTGCAAAACAAATACGTCCACAAATTCCCCGGGGACGTTTTTAAGTGGGGTGTACCAACAGGCAAGGCATGGATAATATAGCTTTCTATTGTATACTGTACCAAAATGCATTGAATAAAGGCAGAAGTACCACATGATGATATAAATTGTGTGGTGTTAAATTTGGTAGGCTCGGATCTTTAACTACAGTGCATCCGTAAATTATCCCCATCAGCATTAAAGGAATTGTTCATATTTTTTCAAGTCGGAATTAAGGTGCATATAAGTACTCTACAGTAGGTCTTGTTTGTTAATAAATTTTCCTGCTCTGCACACTGACCATAAAGTTTGTCAACCAAAATGTGAGTACAATGTACCGTAAATAATCAGGGCCAAATTTCACAACCCTCGTCCTGTGCAAAAATGTCTTCTAAAGATAAGGTGCATCTAATACAAATGTAACTTCTGTGGTGGTGTGGCAAAAAGTAAACGTAGTATTTTTTATTTTTTTGCATAATAAAGCGCTCCAGTTTTGCAATCCAGTTTACACCATATGCATATTGCACTCATCTCTTCTAACATTTCATAATCTTATTGTTTCCTAAAGGTCCCATAATTTACTATATCTTTAATAAGTTGGCAAGGCTCTCCGAAGCCCCCTAAAGTGTTTATGTTAATGCTTCAAATTAAATACCAATCAATTAATGAAATACCAAGCAAATAATATTCATACACTGAAATCCCTTTATTTCACTCTTCCACTAAACATGCCATTTCAGCCTCTATGTAATTGAGCCACTGTTTATCTGTTTATGCCCCACCAGAGAACAGCAGAGCTGAGCAACAAGTCGGGGGGGAGGGGATCTTCTTAATTGAGATCACAATAGGGGAAAAAGTCTAATTGGATTGTTTAAAGCTCAGCCAATACAATAATAGAAAATGGATAAAAGCCCGTTCTTTTTCTCATGTTTTCTTTCACACACACACACACACACACACACACACTAGAGACCCATCTATTTTTTTTTAAATCGTAGGTCCCCTTTCAGGTGGCATGATGGCTTCAGCTAGTGTTCACATCAAATGTCGGAATGGGGAAAATGTTGAAGACAAGGTGACGTTTTTCCAATATTTAGCTTCCTGACATTTTGGTGTTTTGCTTGTAAGATGCTTTTCTGCTCACCTTGACCGTTCTCCTCTGTGCTCTCCTGTCAAGAACGTGCAAAACTGCTTCCCAGTGGATGTTTCTTGTTATTTGCACCAACAGCAATGCCACAGTCAAGGTCAAGAGTCACTATTTTCTCCACCATTCTGATGGTTGTTGGCCCACCGTTTGTTTTGTCGTATGCATGTTGGTGTGTGATTTGCTGATTTCTGGAACTTGCAACAAGATATTGTTCATGTGCTGTGAACCAACAAAGTGACTAATGCTGTTGAGCATGCTGTTGGCCGTTGTCTCCTATGGAAAGCATGTGCACTGGTAACCAGGTCTTGGACAGATAAGGACAAGAACACTTCTACATTGTGCATCACACTGAATTTTTCCCAACCAGATGTGCCCAACCTAGAGGTTAGCCTTTTGTTTTCCTCATTTAGTTATACTGTACGAGTAGTGTGAAAAATAAGCAAGGATAAGGAAGACCATTTTTGACTTCTGATTTTTTCTTTCTTTTGCTCCAAGTCATTTTCGCATGTTTTGGGGCATTACAGGAGTTCCTTGGAGGCCAGCATTTCAGATGTGAAACAGGCAGTCCAGTCATGGCTCTGGCACACTAAGAAAATTTTCTACCTTAATGCTTACACCAGAATGTTTTGTGTTGTATTGTTGTTATTTCCGGGTTTTTTCCATTCAATTTATCACAGTCACAGCTACGACCCAAAACAGTTATCAACCCTGACTCATGCCCAGACTTCAAGCAGGGTCATAATATGAACAGTACTTGAAGTTCTTGACTTTTACCTGCATAACATGTACAGTATATGCATTGCACTGCTGTCTTAGGATTGACTGAACAGACAGGTGTATGAATGAGTAGATGTAGTTAAGCTGTTAATAAAATAGATAGGTATACTGTACATGTACTCCTTAATTGTATCTTGTGATATTCTGTCTGCTTTTCTAATCTGATTATGGGTTTATCTTTGATAGTGAACTTTGCCAGGTTCTTCCATAGACCATATAGACCCCTGCTGTCTATTTCCTGCCTTGTGCAGAGGTGGGGAATATGGAATTTCCCAACTTTCACAGTGCAGGTGGCATACAGTACAAGAATAGAACAAATTGCAGATATCAATCAGAGAGATAGCTCTTTGATTAAACAAAAAAAAAAAAGAAAATCATCTTTTCCTTATAAAAACAAGAAATGAGACACATCACGAATCTGTGTCCCTCTTTATTTTTCCTGCCATATGCTCACATACACACACTTACTTCTGTGGCCCTGTTTCCATGGTGACGGAGAATGGGATGCCCATTGCATTGAGGTAGTGAGTCAGCGAGAACAGTAATACACAGATAATTCCTCTTCCCTGAAACTCAGTCATGCTCATGTCACAGCGGGGCGTTTCTGCGTGAGAGATGATGTGGAAAAAAACCGTGCAGTTATTAAAATCCCTCCATATTTCTTCTAATTTATATATACAGAGACAGACAAAAAAAATTCTACACATTTCAGGAAAAGAAAAACTTCTATAAATATGTATAATACGTTTTAAAAAATTATATATATATATGATTATATTATGAGAATAATATGATAATATTAGTAATATTATATTAATATAATATACATAAGACTATTTTTCATTCCTTGAAGTGTATGTATATATATATATATATATATATATATATATTACGTTTCCAGTCATTTTCATAATATAATACTACAATCTATAACAAAGAAGTGTACTAGGTCAATATCGGTGGTTTGTGATTGATAATCAGTAATTAATAGCTTGTTTGAATGGAATATCATTTAAAATATATAATATAGTGAATGCGGTGTAAACTAATAATATCTTCTTGAATATGAAAGAAGACATTTATATTATGGTATATTTAATTATTTTTTTTATTTTAAGGAATGAAATCCCCATATGTATTTTTCCTTTCTGCTCATCTCATCTTTCGTTCCCTGTCCTTTCCCTCAGGACACCATTAATAATAACTCTTTCGGTGAAAAAGATCGAAGGAAAGAGAAGAAGACCCATTCATCCTCACCTCACATAAAAGGTAAGCCAAAATGCCTGTGTTTATTATTTTATATTTTTATATAAATATATATATTTTTGTATATTACTTGGCTTCGGGGGCTCTGCATGAAAAAAAAATATTTAGTGGTAAAAACACACTGTTACACAAATTAATAAAATCTTTTAAATATACATTACTTCTTCAAGCCATTAACATACTAGTGAAACTGGGATAAGTGCATTAGTTTATCAGGGGATTATATAGAGAAATAAATAAAGCTCGCTTAAAAGTCCCAGTTTGACTTGAACACCCCTTGTAGATGCTATATACTCACATTTTGTGTATTTGTTGTTCCTGTGCTGAAAACTCAATTGTTACTTACTTAACTGCCTGAGACAGGTTATGTAATACATGCATTTTACTTTCTCACATTTTTTTATTACATTAATGGGATTACAAGTGGCAAAAACAGAGCATTCACAGCAAATAAGTTTCAGTTTCCTAATTTTAGATTCTAATCTTAGCTGAAAGTTGAAACAAGGACACAGACCAATCTTGCATGGATACGTAATTGTGTATTTTTTTCTTGCATAAATCCCCTTCTTGTCGCACCCATTACCTAATATATAATCTGCTCTGTGTGTGTTTGTGTGCTTGTGTGTGTGTGTGTGATAGGGGCCCAGCCTTCCACTGCTGAACATGTTACCCCAACCGACAAGGACAAGGTCCAAGCAAGCAGCCGGTTGGATGCTAAGCCACGCATAGCTGCTTCCGTGACACAAAAAGCGCCAGTGTCTAACTGCAAGAAGCAGGACAAACCCTCTGACAGTGTGGGCAACAACATCTGTACAGTCCCGGTGTCCAACAACGCAGCCATGAAGGACACGACCAGGGACGGGAATTTGACTGGGACTATCAGCAAGGAGAAAGCCCACTATAACTCCATGAACGGCTGCCGGGAAAATGTTCAATACCCTGAAGAAAATGTGTATACACACCACCACTCGGATAAAAACAAGGACAGGAATAAGGACACAAGGCAGGACATCCAGTTGACGCCGGTGGGTGCTGAGCAGGAGAGACCTTTCCTTTCCCAGAGCAGTGACAGCAACCGCATGTCCATCAGCTCCGATACTGAACTCCCTCCTTTGCATTTCCATTCTCTACCCGAACGTACCAACCCATCCATCAGCGAAGAGGATGAAGTGTACCCTCCAACACCTCCGTGCAGGACTGATAGCCTCAGCGAGGCAACGGACTCTGTTTTAAAGCCAAAAACAGGTGACACAACAGCTGTGAACACAGCAGTCAGCACGGACGCCTCGGGACTAACGTACGACTCTGTGAAATATACCCTGGTGGTCGACGAGCACTCTAAGTTGGAGCTGGTTAGTCTAAAGCAGTGTTACCAAGGCTATGACAGCGACAGCGACAACACCGTCTACGAGTCGGCCGTCGAAGAGGATGAGGAGGATCATGATGTGGATGAGGACGAGGAAGAGTCAGGCGCTGGAGGAATGAACAGGGACACTTCCGGTCTGTCCACAGACTCTGCCACTGACACGTCAGACATGCCCCGCTCACGCAAATTTCTCAACGTCTTCATAAACAGACGGCCGTGCTTTCCTGGTGGGTGGAGCACATTTCTGTAATATGGGCACAAATTGAACACATTTTGTTACTACATTTTTTAAAGAGGAAAGAAACACTGAATGATATTGGTCCACAAATGCAGCCTTGTGGCATTACTTTAGATAATAATCCTGTTTTCTACACTTTTAGACATATTACACCATAATGCTGTTCAATTCCTAATTCTGATTGGTCAGAAATTAATCATGATTTTTCCATAATAGCGGTAATACCAGCTATAAGGCTATAATTATATTAATGTGGTTATCCAAATATGTTGTCATTTATGTAGTAACAAAGATACGTGTTTAGATTGTAAGTGCTTCGTCATAAGTAACATAATACATAAATAAAATAAAGACATAATTTCAAGTATACAACATGGGAACATCTTCAGGACGAAGGGCTTTGAAGTTTCTCCTTAACAATTGTTTATAGTTTATATAACTTTAGGGTTAGCAGGAACTAGCTTCACACTTTTCTAAATTACAAATGCAACTGTAAACAGATATAAAAAGTATGATGTATAGATAAATAATAAATTAATTAATTAAAAAAATTGTTAGCTTTGATATATTGCTGTGATATTGAAGGATTAAAACATATTGTGATGCCCCTGAGTGGCACAGCAGTAACTAGCTCGTCCTATCATCCGGTGATCAAAATTTGATTCCCTGTAGCCTCCCATACCTGGGAGCCTAGTGAGAGCTGATTGGCCAACCTCTCTGAGAGGGGAGGAATGGGAGGCACCTAAAACTCGCCCATGGGTGCTGTAGCACCCATGGGCTCACACAAGGAGCGAATAGCAGATAGCCTCCAAGTGTGTTATGCTGCTCCCAACAGTGCTTGAGCAAACAGTTCGAAATGATGCGATCAGCCGGCGTCACATGGCTCGGAGGAAGCACATGATAGTCTTCATTCTCCCTGGTTGGCAGTTGTAGCCTTGATGGGGGAGTGCGCTAATGACAGGTGGGAGTTTGCTACAACTAAATCGTAGTGTCATACACGTCACATCACATCACTTTATCATTTAACATTGCCCTATAATAGTACACCAAACCGTGTTTTACTCCTTACATTTCCTTACATTAAAACGCCAGTAGGGCCTAACATGGAGCCTTGTGGTATCCCTTCCATAATATTCTGCCAATATTCTTAAGCTAGGATTTCTAAGAATCAGGAAAGATGCAGTGATGTTCAGAACCTTTTTTCCTGTCAAACCTTACATACATTGTTGTTGGTTGTTGATCCATAGGTGTGGAATCCTTTGGTCTTTTCTCCTGCATAATCGATGGTGAGGAGAGAGAGCAGAGCCACAGGGCAGTGTTCAGGCAGGTCTTTCTCATCCTTATTACTCTCCAGGAAAGCTTTACTTTAGCATTATGTCCAGGCTGAAGCACTAAATCTAACTTATATTTGTATGATGAAATAAACCATTCTAATGTATCTAAATGAGTACCATTTAACTCAGGACAGCATGCTTCAAGTTGACGACATCTCAAAAAAAATATAACCTCACTCAGGGATCATAGTCTTATTGAGATGTTTGGTGTTGGTTACAGGTTCATCCCGAGGCACGAGGATGAGCTGGAGATGGAAGCAGACGACCCGTTGTTGATGGAAATGCAGGCAGAAGATCTGTGGTGTGAAGCATACAACATGCGCACCGGCTCCAAAGGCATTTTCCCCGCTTTCTACGCAGTTAAAGTCACCAAGGACAACCAACCTAAAGGTATCAAGTGTTTTAGCAAGAGCAGAGACAAAAAGATCTATTATTACTTTAAAATGTCTTCTTCAATACTGACTCTTTGGTTCTGTATATTTTTTGTAAAAAATATCCAGAGGTGAAAAGCGATTGGTTAGACACATTCTGGGTGAAATTCCTGGGCTCTGTTCAAGTGCCATATCATAAAGGGAACGACGTGCTTTGTGCAGCTATGCAGAAGGTATGGTAAAAATGCAGTATACACTGGTATAAAGTCATGTTTCAATCTTAACTTTCACTGTTAAAAAAAAAACCCAAGCGGCACAAATCTGTGGCAGCAACATAGCATAGAACAATGACGTCTTTAAAAAATATGTGCTTGCTGGTGTGTGTTATTGGGGAGACTTCAGACTTCAAACTGCAAAGTGCATTTTGGGTTTCTGATATATCAGGTAAAACCAAAGTTATCATTATTTTTATAATGTGTAAATTCTACAACTACCGACATATGGGAATGATGTCACAAAAATGTAAAACTCTCAAAATGAGCAGATTATTACTTTTATTATTATTGTTATTATTATTATTATTAGTCAAGAAACAAATGAAAACAACCAGAAAAACATGTGATCATGTATATCTGTGCTGTTTCTTCACCCATGTGACTAATTTTTTAAATTTTGTTTTAGTTATTTATTATTATTTTTTTGCTTAGTCATGTGTGTGTATAGTTGGTTAAAATGAAATTCAGTTCATCATATTGCATAGGTTGTACTGAAAAAAAAAAGATATGTCACTCTATACTGCACAATCCTGAGGCCTATACAGTAAATGTTTATTAAAAAACAGCAAAACAAAAAACAGCTAAAATGCTCAGAGTTTTAAGGCTGGAAACCAGTCAACCAATTTTCTGTCTGTATGTCTGTATGTATGTATGTCTGTCCAACCAGTTGGTCACAACATTATGCAAAACTGGCTGGACAGAATTTGATGAAACTTGCTGCCAGTATTTGCCTGAAGTTAATCCCACTCCATAACTGACATTAAAATGTTGGGTAGAAGTGAAGTTATGAGCAGTTATTTGCCAGATTATAAACCAACAGCGACAGTTTTGATAGCGTACTGGGCATGCGTCAAATTGTGTGCGTGTCTTTATTCAACTGCTGGACAGAAATTATTGAATCTTTTGCAGTACTTCGATATCTGCCTGAAGTGATGTTATGTCATCATGTGGCGGATATAATAATCTACTTTAATATAAATTACCAATTCGCTACTTGCTCAATGTAAACACACACCTGAACCAATAGATATTAATTAGAAAAGCTAAACTGAATATATTTACTGGGATTATGTAATAATTTCACCTCTGAACAGCGCTGAAGTGGTATAAGTGAATGTTAACATATTTTTTTTAAGACAAAACTTCATCTTCATCCGATCGATTTTTTTTTTTATTTCTCATCTGTGATTGATTCTCCGAAGTGTATTTGGCTTACGAGAAAAGAAGTACAACTTAGCGTAAACAAGTCATAAGATGCACAACATTTTATTTCTTTGTATTAATAAGTTGGACAAAGAGTTCTGCTGTACAGAAATACAGACAGACATGTACGTGGGCTTCAACCTGAAATAATAATAATATCACTGATTACATTAAAGCTGATCAGCTTATTTTTAGGTTTAACCTTAAAACTATTTCTACAAACTCTTTTCCCGTCAACGATGCGTATTTTAGGTGATAAGAAATAAAACCGGACATAGCATGAGCAAAAATTAAGTTACATTTTTTTTAAAAACAGGAAAACATAAAGTTAATGATCTGGTAAAGCACAATAGCAGCAATCAGAAAATAGCATTAGGAAACATTTGAATTCTTAGCTGATTAAATTGGATTTTTATTTAAATGAACTGTATCTGTTGCTTTAAGTGTGTGATGTGTCAAATTCGTGGTTTTGTTGTATTCTGTGACAGATTGCCTCAAACCGAAGAACAATGCAGTTTAACCCTCCCTCCATGTGCATCGTGGAGATCAATATAAGAGGAGTAAAGATCATCGTTCAGGACGAGTGTGAGGTTTCGGGGAGTGTAAGTACTAAAATCAGTATTCATTCATCCATTTTAAGTAACTGAATATTGTGTGATATGGATGTGTTTATGGCTGGTTGTGTGATTTTCTGCTTAATCAGGGAGAATGAATTATGGTTGTTTTTCCCCCCATTAATCCATTTTGAGCTTATTACTCAAGATCCATTGGATACACAACAATCATTGGCACCCCGTGTACATATCAGCATGGAGCCTTAACATGATAAGTGGTTAAAATAAATAAAACATATCAATGTGCAACAATTATTGGTACCCCAGAGTACATATCAGCATGGAGCTTTAACAATAATACATTTTATTTATTTGAGGGCCCATCTCAGGACACTCAGGGTCACCTTAATTCCAAAAATAGCATAAGAAAGCAAAATACACCATTTTGCAAATTGAAATACAGTACATGAAACATTAATGAAATCATTGTAAAGTGCAATTATAGTCTCCTATAGGCTACTTAAGCTATAAGGGAGTGCTGTTGTGCTGAATATCAGCATGGCTGTTAAGCAGTCGTAGGCAAGAGTTTTACAAATGCCATTTATTATTAACAGACCGACTTTCACCCATGCTGGTGACTGAAAGTTTAATTAACGGTTGGCTGTGACAAGGGAGTGATACAAAGTACTTAAGTGTCCCAGTGCTGTTATGCTCAATATCAGCACTTGTGCTATGCCTCTCGTTTAATCAAACTTCTTAGTCAGAACTATCTGTTGTATAATATTTGTATAACTGTTGTATAATACTAAGGTTGTTAAATACAAAGCAACCAAGTAGAAACCCTCCAGGTTCCTAGGTTCTTGTTTCTTTAGCTTTCAGGAAGCTTTAAGGAAGCTTAAAAAAAAGAGTTAACTAGCCAACGAACTATTGAGAAACAACATAAATGTTTAAAAGATAATGTAAATGCACTGCCTGTGTGATGACTTATACAGGTGGCATGGTGGCGTAGTGGTTAGCACTGTCACCTTGCACCTCCAGGGTTCGATTCCCGCCTTGTGTATGTAAGCACGGAGTTTGCGTTGGTGGGTTTCCTCCCAGGACTCTGGTTTCCTCCCACAGTCCAAAGACATGCAGGTGAGGCTAATTGGTGTTGCCAAATTGCCCGTAGTGTGTGAATGAGCATGTGTGAGTGTGTGTGTATATATATGTGTGTGTGCCCTGCCATGGATTGGCACCCTGTTCAGGGTGTTCCTCGCCTTGTGCCCTCAGTCTCCTGGGATAGGCTCCAGGCCCCCCGCGACCCTGTAAACAGGCTAAAGCGGTATAGACGATGATGATCATTTTGTGTGATTGTATAGTAAATACTTTCATGTGTACTTTCACACTTTTTTTTTATCCATCTTGTAGACCTGCTTTTGATCACATTTTTCTATTATTCAGCAGCCATTGTCAGCCAGCAGTAAAGTTTTTTTTTTAATGCAATTTGTAACTAACCTAATATTCTAGAAGCGAAAATGCAGTCAATAGACTTGTTTGGCACAAAAAAGCTTTTTGATTGAGCTAAGTTAATTAGGTTTTCAACCCCTGAACCATCATCGGATCTTTCTTGCTGTTGAAAACATTCCTACTTTCTCTTTTACTCCCGCAGGGTGACAAGTACTGTCACTTCTTTCAGCTGAAGAACATCTCTTTCTGTGGATGCCATCCAAAGAACAAAAAGTGAGTAAATGAATAAACATTTAAATTAATAATAACTATAGGGCCTGTCCGTTTACTACAGTACATCTTCTTCCACTCGCCCCTCTCCTCATGCGCTCTCAGATCTTAAGGGAACATTAACAAGTAAGTAAAATGCTCAAAGAGATGATAAGGTAATAGGATAGACGTCAATCAGATGCTTTAGGTTTCAAATTGCCAATACAGGAAGTGAACAATAAGATGATTATGATAATATCATGCCCGCAGGCCTGATGTGTATTTGGAAGTCAGAAATTGCAATGATTTTGCATCAAAGTTTTATATTCTCTGATTTCTTTTGAAGTATTGCAAGATCATTAAAAAAAAACAAAGTAAAAAAGATTTAAGATTAAAAAAAAAAAAAGATACATAAGGCACATTATTAATTTCCCGGCTAGAAAAGTGGCACCACCACCAGCCAAATCCAAGCATTACATCTAGCATCAACGGAGGGGGTTAGGCATATTACAGAAAAGGACACATTCATAATTACAAGTGACTTTTATCTGACTCTAACGTGAACGCATCTATACTCAGCAAAAAAAGAAACGTCCCTTTTTCAGGACTGTGTATTTCAACAATAATGTTGTAAAAATCCAAATAAC
>JAOVVA010000001.1:34033289-34046449 GCA_028565275.1 Leiocassis micropogon
ACACATTAAGTTTACTGAAAGTAAAAACAGTTGAAAGTCAGAGGACGTTTCTTTTTTTGCTGAGTATATATATAAAAACGTCGTGAGTTTGTGCGACCCCACTTAGTTTCAAACATTGGATGCAATTTTAGCAAAACTATGCTTGTTTTTTTTTTTTTTTATCTGAAGAACAGCAAGCAGTTATAACTGTTGAGGTCCAGAAGAAGGAAGAAACCAGACACCTTGCTTTAGCTGTTTTAGCAGCATAACTATGAAATTGCCGCTCTGCCAGTGCTGACTGACGACGTCACCAAGCACCCCACGTTTTGCCACCTCAAAGGAAAAAAGTGGCATGAATTCGGATCTGACCGTTCTTATTCCAGGAGCATCGGATATGTACCTTATCTATGACCACATAAGAAAGTGACACATACCCAATCTAAAAAATATCAGATTTGTGTGGATGTAGCGAATTCGGGAAAACCTTCAGTTTTAGAGGACTGCTGTTGTTTTACTGTCTCCAGAAAAGAACATTTAAAATTGTGAGCGTAAATCCTTCCCAAAAATGTTGCATTCCAAAATAAGATGCTATGTTTTATGACCACAACAACAATGTGATGCATGTTGAACATCACAATATTATTGCCACATGATGGTCCAGAAATACATGCATGTAAGAAAAATCGATTATGTAGGTTGAATATGTTGATTTTGCAGATTTCTAAACATAATTTCCACAAATGTGTTTGACAGGTATTTTGGACTCATCACCAAACACCCAGCACACCAGAGGTTTGCCTGCCATGTGTTCTTCTCAGAGGAGCACGCCAAATATCTAGCTGAATCTGTTGGGTAAGCCTTCGCAAGTGTTCATGTGCTATAGTTTCAAGATGCAAAGTTGATATACAGAATACCTAAAACAAATAAAGAACCAAATTGTACCACTACCGAAGTAAAACATATATGTATAGTACCAGTCCTGAATCAGGTTTATACGAGGAGGTATCAAAAAGTTTCTAGATTCGTGCGCCACAGATCTGGTCGCTTTTGCCGTATGTCTTCTCTCAGGCGCCTTAAAACCTGGCAGAATAATTCGCTATTGATGATCTGGCCCCTGGGGAGAAATTCTCAATGCACAATGCCATGTCGAAAAAGACAATGACCGTGCACTTGGTCGAGCTGCGGACCTGCCTCGCGGAGTTGATGGGCTCTTCCACTGTGAAGACTGTTGCTTCGTCTCATCAACGGTAAAGATCCTGGACATAATGGACGGGTCATCCACGGCACACTGACTTCTTGGAGGACTTCAACGCGATGTTTCTTCTGCTCCTGGGTCAGCAGCCTGGGGACGAACTTGGCATCAACACGACGTATGTTCAAATCACACGTAAGGATTGCCTGGACTGTTCTGCATGACACACCGACAATGGACAACGATCATCATGCGCACGTTGCAGAATGGTTTCGACATTTTTAAGGGCTGAGCTTGTTGAAATTCTTTCTGATCTCTTCCAGTGATGTTCTGCCGCTCGTGAAGCGTGCGTGCCACTCAAAACACCTCGGACGAGTCATTGCAGCATCGCCATAAACTTGGCGAATCATGTCAAACGTCTCTGTGGCCGATTTGCCCAGCTTTACGCAGAATTTCACATTCACTATTTGTTCTAACTTGCTGTCCATGATAAAATAGCAGATGTAGTAACGATGTACACAGGACGATGTCTTTTGGCACACTGACTTATGAAGATTGGTGCTCCCTGTGACTGTGCGTGCAGTCTTGTGCTGTCAAAACTAGTCTCGAAACTTTTTGATACCACCTCGTATGTCATCAACCACAGCTGCAGACACACCTTTTCCACATGCATCGATTGTCAGAACCGGCTTTGATGTGGAGTTACTAGACTGTCAATACAGTGGTGGCCAAAAGTATTAAGACAACATGAGTCATGTATTATAGTTCTGCGTGTGCACAAAAAAAGGGATTTCACAAATTACAATTTAATCTGGACCAAGAGTTTTGCTAAATAACTGAAAAACTGTTGTTTATGGCATTCATATTTATTTCTTGAGTTATGGAGTGCCATTTTGTAAATCTGCAGCATTCATGCATTTGCAGTGATCCGGGATTTATTCCTATTTTCTATTACAGCAAAGCGTTTCAGCAGTTCTACAAAGAACACATGGAGTACTCCTGTCCCACAGAAGACATCTTCCTCGAATGACCTTTACCCTGTCGTATACTTTCGGACTGCTCCATATCCTAATATCCAAGGTTTTGCATGATGGGTCACGAAAATCTCCTTAACATGCCATGCTACGATGTTTATGTCTATTTCAGACAATGCGTACAAATCAAAAAGACACAACGTGCTTTTAGCTAATGCATCCTTTGAATATCAAAAGAAATTTTTTAAAAATGCCCTCACCAACACTTCCAATACACTCTTAAATGATGTAGTGATTCAGAGCCAGATGTATTCAGAAACTGTCTCTATAAAAAAAAAATCACACAAGAATGCAATTCTATGTTTTTTTTAGCATTAAACCAAATGCACAGTGTCCTAACTTAAAATAATTTAAAACTAATCAAATTGGTTTCTGTACTACTACTACTGCTAAACAACGTCAGTTCCGCTTCACCGTAACCTTTGGTTCACATGCACTTTGCTAAGAACAATGAGACATATGCTAGCATGCTAGGAAAAGCCAGTATGCTGGGAATAAAAGCTAGCACACTAACACGATTTAGTTCTAGCTTTTAGGGTTCTCACAGTGTCAGTCTACCAACATCCACTGTTTTACTGTTGTTTTGCACCATGTTGTTGGATGTTGTATTCGATGTGCTTCAATATTCAAATCCATTAAAATGCAACCAGGCCATGTCTCACTGATCCCTGGAATTATGTAGCCTTGACAACCAAAATTATTTTTTTCCCTTCTTCTTCTTCTTTTTATTTGGTTCATTTACATTGTGAATGAAGTATGCATTTTGTACAGTGCAGTCCATAAGAAATCGGGTACAGAGTACTTAAACAAACCAAATCTGTGAAACATGGTGGTGGTAGTGCCATGGCTTGGTCTTGTACAGTTAAAGCGTAAGAACTCAGTGGACAGCATTTCTTTTCACATCAATGACCTGAAAAACAATGCCATTTATCAAGTAAGCATCATGCTATTTATAATTTATCAAGGCCTTACTACTTCCTAGCCACGTCCCTGTCAGTTTCTCAGTGCAGCTATCATGTAATCACTAATTTCCTACCCTGCACATGATCATGGCTCACCACGTCCACTGAGAGTGAGTCGAGTTATTGCTATGTCTGATTAGATCACACCATGCTCTTACCGGGCGCCTATCACAAGCTTACAATGTTGTCAGAGCGTCCGGGGGTTGGAATAAATACCACAACACGTGCAGTGCTTATCATCATTTCTGCATATTTGTCACATTTAAATCATTCAGATCATCAAACCAATTTTTAAATTACACAAAGATGATCCAAGTAAATACCAAAGGCATTTTTAAATACTGTCCAAACCTGCCTGACCTTATGTGAAAAAGTAACTGCCCCCTAAACCTAATAACTGGTTGTGCCACTCTTGGCAGCCACAACTGCAATCAAGCATTTGCGATTAACTGGCAATGATTCTTTCACATCGCTGTGGAGGAATTTTGGCCCACTCTTCTTTGATGAATTGTTTTAATTCAGCCACACTGGAGGATTTAACCTGTTCAAGGTCATGCCACAGAATCTCAATTAGCGTTAAGTCAAGGCTTTGAATAGATTTCTCCAAAACCGTAATTTTGGGTCTGTTTTTTTGTGTTTATTTTTTTGAGCCATTCAGAGTTGAACTTGCCGGTGTGTTTCAGATCATTGTCCTAGTGTTCTATTTAAGTGATTTCTTGATTCAACAGGTCTAGCAGTAACCGGGCCTGGATGTGGCAAGTCAGATTGAACACATAGGCAGGTTTGGACAGCATTTTTTCTCCCCTCAATAAATGAAACCGGCATTTAAAAACCGCATTTTGCATTTACTCAGGTTATCTTTGTGATATTAGAATTTGTTTGATGATTCCAATCATTTAAGTGTGACATACATGTAAAAAAGTTAAAAATACTTTTTCACAGCACTGTATACTAAATTCTCAAAACGTGACATAGACAAGCTGATGGCCTGCTCCATGTGTGCTGTAAACGAGGTACGCACTAGAAGAACATAATATAAACTTACCATGGTCATAGCACAAGACTGATGAGGTCGTTGTGAGAACGCCATAGATATAGCAACAACGCAGTGACGTCTTAATGACAGCTCAGTCAGGACGCCACCCAATCTTTCTTATCTGCGCCATGCTTGTAGTTTGTCAATGAAATCATTAAGAGACGTTAGTTACGTTGGTAAATAGTCAACAAAGTTGTGCATCTTCTTTCTGCACCTTGCTTCGACCACGTCCTCACCAAGCTTTTTCAAATATGTCCAAAAACAGCATGGGATCTCTACGTCAAGGGAAACACTACTACGTCCTTACCGGTCCTTCCAAGTTGCTGCATTTACCCAATTTGTTGCAGACGTAGTGGGAACATGACTTAGTGTGATGGGAGAGATGCAGGAAATCAAGATGTGTACAGTACATTACAGGTCTCATTAGTGACCATCATTTCATGTCACCTGACAGATTTGACCTTACTTTGTCCTATTTTTGGCTGTTTAAAATATGCCCAGAGGTTAGTATGCTCACATGATCAGGGTTATAATACTGTACTTACAAATTTCTGAATCATAAAACCTATTCATGTGTTTGTAGAAATGTTTTTGAACCTGTCAATCACACATTACTATATTTCCCTCAAAAACCAATACTGCAGTTTTTCATCTTTGAGCTTGTAGATATTAGCTTTCCATCTTAAAACAAACTATTCATGATGCTAAAATACAGTTTGGCTAACTGCTAGCCATCAAAGTCAGCAATATCCTCAATTCAATGATATTTTATTAAATTATCTCAATGATAATTTATCTTTTTCCAAAAACCCATTGCATTACATGTTAGTATGCAGAGTGACTTATGGGCTGCAGTGTATGTTACAAGCATACAATAATTCAACCATTAAAATATATGAATTAAAATAGATTACTCGTATTTAAACAGAGGGTGATGTACAGTGTTGAATGTTTTTAAAAAAATCCCTCTTACTATTATGAAATATGGTGACTATCATATTTATGAAAGAAATATATTAAGCTTCAAAGCAAATAGTTTATTGTAATTGTACACTTTACACAGGCTCGGGCTCTCACGATTCTGTTGAACAGGTGAGCACACGGTATACTCTATACTGAATTAAGGCGATGAATCGGCGGCCCAGTTTAATTTTTTTTTTGAAATGATCACACCCTTACCAGCATGTTCTTCAATCTGAACTGAAGCTTAACCACAATGAGTATGCAATATTTAAGTCTTTGTGTGAGTGTGTGTGTGTGTGTGAGTGTGTGTTTGAGTGAGTGAGTGAGTGAGTAAGTGATTTGAAAAGTGTGTATCTATTTGACCTTTCAAACATCTATTGTTCAAACCAAATTCAACCGCTGTAAAGAAGTGGGTTATGGGAGTTCAGTACATTACTATACCAACGTAACCCAAAAAAGCAAATACTGGATAAAAGTGGGATTTAAAAAACACTAATCATTACTTTATAGATGTTTATTATGAAACGTTTTGATGTTTGGACCATACGTGTCTTCAGATCAAGCCTGCAAAACCACAAGTTGTGCCTATTCATTTTGTTTTCTTGTGTTTATTGTACATGGTGTTTTTAATTTTTCGGATGATCTTGACTGTACTATGGAACTGGTTAAAAATTAAACTCGGTTTGTAAATATGTTGTACCGGAGTTTGATTTGCACTAACGTGATGGGGTGTGGCAGTGTTGACCCTTCTTTTTCCTCTCCAATTCGCACTGGCATGCTGTCAATCAACTTCTGGGCCACATCCCAGAAGTTCTCAAATGGATTAAAGTCTGTGGAGTTTCCTGGCCATGAACCCAAAATTTCGATGTTTTAATCCCCAAGCCACTTAGATTTCACTTTTGATCTTATGGTGAGGTGCTCCATTACGCTGGAAAAGGCATTGTTCGTCACCACATTAAGCGATGCACGCATCATGCATAGCGCCCCCTGTACAAGCATCTGTGGGCAGTATTATGATCTGGGGTTGCTTCAATTACTCAGGTCTAGGTTCAGCAATGTTATGTGACCAAAAATAAGGTCAGCTGACGACCTGAATATAGTGAATGACCAGGTTATCACATCTATGGACCCACCACAACCGAGTCCAGCGTAAAAACAAAGGATTTAATCTGGGTGTGATTTCAGAACTGATCAGTTCTTAGATAAGACTCTACATCACTTAAGTACTGATAATATGGTGGAATTGGGGTTGATGCTAACAATCATTGTTTTTGGTTTTAATAAAGTCAAAGTGGCTTATGCTCTGCTGTTCCACGGTGTGTGTATTAATTCTCGGAGGAGTCGGTCTCCTCGGTGGAGCCGTCGCTCTCCATCTCGATCCTCTTGCGTTGGTGCAAGGATTTGCGCGGTGATGGTTTCCTGCACAGTTCCTTCAGTCCTTGTGCGCTGCTGCTGCTGTTCGATGTCGGACTGATGGCCACCTGAGCTACACTACAGCATAGTAGAAAAACCACACATACACACATGAACATAATAGAGGGGTTTCAAGGTTTTGTTGTGAGTCTCTAAAAGATATATTGACATTAACATTTTTGCATTTTATTCCAGATTTAATGCATTACACATGGTCATTCTGGAGGTGTTGTTACTAACCAAACTAAGAAAGGCTAATAAGAAAGCACTCACAGCCTCTCCAACTCCTGATCCATCTCTGGGTCGATGAGCAGGTCCGATCTGTTCGGAAGAGCACCTGGAAAACAAGGAAGATATCTAATCCGTTGTCCATCCTTCACCATCCCTACCTCTGCAGATTTGTCTACCCTTCATACAAGTTAAAAAATTAACTCTTCATTTTTATGCAAATATGTATTGTTCTGTTAGCCAGAAGGAAACCCTTGTTAGTGAGAGTAATCAGGAAACAAGGCTTCAGTTTGCTAGGAAGCATAAAGATTGGACTTCGGAGCAAAGGAAAAAGGTCATGTGGTCTGATGAATCTATATCTGTTCCAGTGTGATGGGAGCTGGATCAGGGTAAGAAGGGAAGCATATGAAGTGATGCACCCATAATGCATAGTGCACACTGTACAAGCCTGTGGAGGCAGTGTTATGATCTGGGGTTGCTTCAATTGGTCAGGTCTAGACTCAGCAACATTATGTGCCCAATAAATGAGGTCAGCTGATGACCTGAATATAGTGAATGACCAGATTATCACATCTATGGAGTTTTTTCTTCCCTAATGGCACTGGGATATTCCAATTGTGTGATTACAGTGGTTCAGGGAGCATGAAACATAATATCATTGAGAATCTTTGGGATGTGGTAGATAAGGCTTTATACCACGGTCCGACTCTGGACTGAAATAAACATTGTGACATTGCATAAGCTTATCAAAACAATGCCACAGCGAATGGGTGCCATAATCAAAGCTAAAGGTGGTCCATTGAAATATTATCATTATGTGCATACACATTTTGTGAAATAAAAGAGTAGAGAACAAAAAAAAAATAATAATAAATAAATAAATAAAATCGACCCCATGCTATTTGAATTATAATACAGAGCGTTTTACATTTACATTTGGGCATTTGGCAGACGCTCTTATCCAGAGCGACTTACATTTTTATCTCATTACACATCTGAGCAGTTGAGGGTTATGGGCCTTGCTCAAGGGCCCAACAGTGGCAACTTTGTGGTTGTGAGGTTTGAACCTGGGATCTTCAGAACCGTAGTTCAATGCCTTATCCACTGAGCTACCCCTGGTTGGAACTTGTTGGAACTTGTTGGAACTTGTTGGTTCAGTGGGCCTCACCGATTTCCTGACTGATTCCTTCGTGTTTGGCCAAAGCCATCAGGAAGCCGTAATAGGAGATTCGCATGCTGCTCTCCAGAACCTCCTTAATGGCAGACAGAGATGGATGTCTAGGAAAACAGAAGGTCAATAGCAATTGAGAGAAAGTCATTGGGTTAATGAAAAGACATTATAAAGTGCTTGAGTGTATTTAATATTCAAGATCAGGTCTTTACAATAGAAAAACCTAACATTACAGATTTTGGTGAATTGCAGGTTCAAAGTGTTCAGGAGTTTAAAAAAAAAAAAATTTATAAAATGCCTTGTTTTCCTAATTTACACATCTGGGAAAAGTACATGGCTTTAGTTTTAAATCCTACAACAAATTTCAGTAGCACCTACAAATCACTCATGTGGCTGAAGCTTTTCTCAAGAAAGCAATAAATACACACCAAGGCATATTAGTGAAATTGCACACTGTATTGTTGTATAATTCTTCATTAACATCTTTATCTTTATAACTTGAATTTAAATGTAAAGATATATCAAATACAGTATATCTAATATTGAGTAGGTCACCTTTCCACCACCATAACACTGATGCGCTGTAGGTCCTGACACCTTTCTGTTGGAACCAACATTAACCTTTTCATCAATTTGAGCTGCAGTAGCTCTTCTATCGCATTGGACTACATGGCAATCAGTGAGTCTTGGCCACCATGACCCTGTCCTACAAGACCTGCAGTTTTGGAGTTGCTCTGACCCATCAGATCATCCATCACAATCTGGCCCTTGTCACTGTAGCTACAGTTACAATATCTCATTACAGTGGCACGTGAAAGTGGGTGGGATGTATTAGGCAACAAGCAAACATTTTTTTCCCTAAACTTGATGTGTTAGAAGCATAAAAAATGAGCGTGCGTAAGGATTTGAGCGACTTTGACAAAGGGATTCCTGCTCAATATTGGTCATAATGTTATGGCTGATCAGTGTATTTGTTTACAAAAAAAAAAAAGCTAATAGCTGAATTGATCTGGGCTACAAATCCATCATTAAATTAAACATGGACAGTGCTAAGGATTTTGAAAACTACTGATGGAAAAAAAAGAAAAGATTTTATGGTGGTATATTCCAAATATTCTGAATAGAAGCTGTTCTGAATAGAAGCTTAAATGTATCACAATAAAATAAATAAAATGTATCTCTCAGTCGGGCATAAATGTCTACAGCACTCTTTTTGTGCTGTGTCTACAGTAGATGGTAAAAAACTCAAGTTAGCATCTTCAGTATTTTAGCTTCTACTGTCGAAGACTCAAGTTAGCATCTTCAGTCTTTTAGCTTCTACTGTAGAAGACTCAAGTTAGCATCTTCAGTCTTTTAGCATCTTCGGTATTTTAGCATCTACTGTAGAAGGTTCAAGTTAGCATCTTAAATCTTTTAGCATCTACTGTAGAAGATTCAAGTTAGCATCTTCGGTCTTTTAGCATCTTGAGTCTCTTAGCATCTACTGTAGACACGGCACAAAAACAGTGCTGTAGACATTTATGCACAACTGAGAGATACATTTTATTTTATTGTGATTAAGCTTCTAATCAAAATATTTGGAATATACCACCTGGAAATAATTTTTTTCCCCCATCAGTAGATTTGAAAATTCTTAGCACCGTTCCTGCATAATTTTAATGATAAATATGGAGCCCAGACAGTTTTAAACAATATTTTATATTTTTACATATAGTCTGTTAGTATATTTTCATAGTACAATAAGAATATAGTTTGACGCTTAAACCAGTAGAATTGTGGGAGAGATTATGGGAAAAGTCTACTGCTCTTCTGATTTCCTGAATAGTCTCATATTATAGAACTACACTAGACATTCTTGTGTCTACAAAAACACAAGGAGATCAAATCGGAGTCTGCGATCTAACCCAGACATGTATTTTACAAAGCAAATCCAATGTCATGAGTGAAAAATAAACATTTAACAGTGGAGAGTCCTACTTGTGTTTAAAACGTTCACACAGTCCCTCAATGCACTCGAGCAAGACAGATGAATCGACCCCCTCTTGTGTGTCCGTCTCCTCACTAGATATGGTTTCGGCTGACGTTGAAGTCGGGACGATGACGGTGTTCGGGTTCTTTCCCTCGAGCAAGTCCTCATAAATCACTAACAGACTCTCAAGGAGCTCTGGCAAAGAGAAATAATAAAATATTTCCTTTTTTTTTTTAAATAAAATAAATTATTTAATAATCGCAGACATATCCAGCTTTTAATATTTAAGGTTTTAAATATTAAACCTTTAGAGCAACAATTAAAAAATAAACTGACTTAATTGAAAAAATATTTTGAGGTCAAAAGTGCTTAAGATGTAAAAGATCAGATTAACTAGATGGTTTAATGACAGACACACATTAAACATCCAAATATACAATCATTTAGTGAATAAAAATTAAAAAAACAAAAATAAACAAAAATTTTGGACAAGGGAAAAAAAAATCTACTGCGCCTTTTTTTCTTTTTTTTTTTAATGATGTTCTCTGGAGCACAAACACAGGACGACCTCAGCTGAGCAAAGTGCTCCAAATGGACTATACAAATGTAATCGATCAGACAAGACATGTTTGATGTCCACCATTGGTGCCATTAGTACTGGAGTGAAGTCGTAATGCTCGTAATGCTCTGTAAAGCAGCTAAAAAGTAATGGAAGTCGGTCTTAATATTAACCCATGCACGTACCGATATGTTCATATACTCAACAGCAATTACACATCATAACATCATTTCTAAGTTCATAATGTAACCATGATCTTAATCAGATCACTTAAATCCGACTTTTTGTTCTTGTTTATACGAGAGGCATTCAAGTCAAACTGGGACTTGTGATTCCATTTCTTATGAATAAAGGCATTAAAAAACGATTGACATTTAGAAAAGACATCAAGTACACTATGGTGATGAGACTCTCAACCGCAGTAAAAGATTTGAATGGTGCAAACGTTTTAACGAAGACCGTATGTCCGTGAATGCCGATCCTGGCTGAGGTGGTTAAGAGCCCACTGCAATCGTTTCTGTTAATGTCTGATCCTTGAAAAATCTATTAATAACTTGGAGAAGAGAGACGCATCTTTCTGTGGGAACTGTCGACACAATCATTCACCAACACGACTTGCATCTTATAGGAACTCTACTAGGAGTTATTACCACACCCCCTGAACAGTCCTGACCTCGATCCAAGCCATTTCGACATGTTTGGACCATTAAAGGAGTTCCTGGGAGGCCAGGGATTCAGACATGGAGCAGGCAGTCTGTCATAGTTCTGGTCTACTAAGAAAACTTTCTACCATGATGGTATTCAAGCACTAGTGAAACGTGGGATAAGTGCATTTGTGTAGAAGGGGTTTATACAGAGAAATAAAGGGAGTTTTTACTCTCATAAATGTGTTCTGTTATTTAAAACAACCATATACTGTATATTCATTCTAATACTGTATTATTTTCCTGTAGTACTTTTACTACCTACGTTTATTCCTCTTGCTTTCATGTTTCTAACAGTTTGCACCACATTAAAGAAACTAATTCCTTGTACAGTATGTAAAAACAATGGCAATAAAAGTGATTCTGATTCTGAGCTCCAGATGTCAACAGGTCTTGGTTAATCAGGTGCATTTGGGATATGTGGTTAGATAGTGTACATTGGATGGACTTACTGTACCTTCATAGTAAAACTGGATTTGAAAAGCGTAGATAAAATCTGAGAGGGACATGGGGCAGTCTGTAGCGTCCTCCATCAGGACAATTCTATAATACAGACAACAACAACAACATAATACGTTGCTTACTAAATGAAGACATGGAAACATGCTAAACATCAACGTGTGATATGCTGTGATTTAAAAAATAATAAAAAAAAAGATGTAGTTTATTACTTGGCCGTGTTCTGCACAATTTCAACAGGAAAGTCTGGGCATAAGAGCTGGAGAAGTGACGTGTACTCCATCATCGTCAGCAAATCTGTGTGGAGGAGAACACGAGTACTGTACACAAACTAATCAGACACAAACTAATTTTGTTACTGTATTTGTAAGGCCCTTTTACTGCCATAATTATTAATTACACACCAACCTCTGTTCTTTCCAATCTGCCTGAAGCATTTCCAGAAGATGTGGATGAAGGAAGCTCGGTTGTGTGCTGTACCTTTAACATAGCTGAATTCTCTGAAGAGAACATGATTCCCGTTCTTCACACTGGTGAAGCTGCAAGATACCAAATCATTCAGCTAAGACATGTGTTAGTTTCTGAAGATTTGCTCCTTAAATAAGTTGGTATACTCTGAACACACAGTGCGTGTTGAAAACCATAGAAATTATTGAGGAGGGAAATCACCAGGAACCCTCCGATACGATATTATAACGATACCGAGGCGTCGATTCAATTTGTATTAAATTTTCAGGATGCTCTTCTGCCCATCAATGTGTAAACAGTTTACAGTGTGCCTCCTGTAGGATTATAGAGGAACGACAACGTTCCTCGGATTGCGAGTAACGCGGTTTGCGAGCGTTCCGCAAGACGAGCAAAGATTTTTAATAAATTGTGACTTGGAAAACGAACAAGTCTTGGTTCACGAGTACTGAGTATCATGTATCATGTATTTCCGATAAAACAGTGTTTGTGTGAAAAAAAGTGGTGGAAGGAGAGGGGAGCTTACTTTAGATTCACACACACAGTGTGTGCGACACACAAACGGAAACACTTATCTGTCGGGATTTATTTTTACTGTTTTTTAAAGGAAAAGTGCAGGTTAATTTGTTTTATTTTTACTTTATATTTTGTGTTAATTATTTTTATGTATGTATTTTTTGGGGCTGTTGAACAAATAATTTGAGTTTCCATTATTTCTTATGGGGAAATTCGATTTGGTTTACGAGTGTTTTGGAATACGAGCCCGCTTCCGGAACGAATTATGCTCATAATCCAAGGTTCCACTGTATAGTTCTAAACAGAATTATTTTTGAATCAATTTTGGATTTAGTTTGATGATACGTGAAGAAAGAATAGAATAGAAATTATTAGGAATGGGAATCACCAGGGGCCCTCCGGTAGGATATTATCACGACACCTATTCGGGGCCAGGTAGCTCAGTGGTTAAGGCATTGGACTACGGTTCAGAAGATCCCAGGTTCAAACCCCACAACCACCAAGTTGCCA
>JAOVVA010000001.1:34046549-34064462 GCA_028565275.1 Leiocassis micropogon
TTAACTGATTAATCCCTCATGACATTTTGTAAACTGTATTTATGAGAAAGGACTGCACTGATGCAGATATAACAATTAATCAAAAAGCACACACCTCGCCTTAATTCTCCCTCTGTGATGGCGAATTGAAGACCGCGCTGAAAGACGGGGAGGAGCCGAAGTCTGCCGCCGCTTTCATATCATATTTAAAGGGGACGATGGGCGACCACCGATTTGTGTGAAGTTTATGGAGAATTTTCGGGGGGCTGAGTACAAATGTTAGGGGGGGCTGAAGCCCTCCTAAAAATGGCCTAGCGATGCCCATGGTTAGTATACTGCAGATGTATGATTATCTTTATTTACTCACTGACACATTACATAACTTATATATCAATCATCATATCATTATATAGCAATCATCCTGTCACATGTGAGACATAAACGATGTTATTATTACTGCTCTTAAGTCGTGGGCATAGAATCTCGTGGCCAGGCATTATACTATTCTGTTCCCTCGCATTAACAAGTCGTGGATGGGGAGGAATTGGACACGACTAAATTATGGAGAAAATCGGGGGGAAATCCCCCCAAAAAAAAAAAAAAAAAAAAAAGTTATGGCCGCAATCGAATATTTTGTTCCCATGCCCAAGGACGTAGTGGCAACTACATATTATCTCGTTCCCACGCGTTAGTAAGTCGTGGCCACAACATAGTATCTCGTTCTCACACCTTAATAAGTCAGGGCCACCAGAGGGGCTCAGTAGAAATGTGTGCAGTCATGCAGTTGTTGATTCTTTAGATTAATCACATTAAACTCACTATTCTGCAAAATACCGGACGATGCCGAACTGGATGAACTCCTCTCTGTGCTCCAGCAGCTGCGTCACAGCATCGGTCAGATAGAACAGAGCACTGGACTCTGCTGCAACGCAAAACAAATCACACCTCTATAAACTTATTACTACAGTGAGAGAGAGAGAAAGTGAGAGATAATAATAACTGTCAAAACAAGACACAAGAAAAACCAGTGCAGCTGCAGTAACATACCTAAGTACTCCTCTGCAGAGACGGAGAAGCGATCTGTGTTCATCTTCATACCGCTATAGCAACGGGGGCAGGGTGACGTCAGGTGGTCACGTGACGATCGATTACGGAAGTAAAATTTTCTATTTGTAGGATCACAAGTGGCAAGACGTTGCACAAAACCAATCGCATCTAAGAAAATTTGAAAATTATGCTGAGGCAAAGTATGAACAAGTACATCCTTCATCCTTCATCCTTCATGGTCTGAAATTTCATTTTATTTGGTGATTCATTTTATTTCTGTGACAAATCCCATGAACCTGTTCAACATCTTGGTCTCAAATTTCATATGTAATACAAGGAGGATTTTGTTTACTGTATGTATTTTTTTTTATATTGATTTTGTTTACTGTACTGTATTTTTTTAATTAGTTGTCAATAAAGAAAAAAATTGTGTCAATTCATTCGCACCACTAGACGGATGTGACGTCACCGAAGTGGCGCTCCATAGCAACACAGAGACGCGGCACCACCTGGATACTGCAGCATCATGAGTTTCAGCTATGTAACAGCGCCCTCTATTGGTTACAGAGCCGCAAGTACAACATTCCTTTAACCCACGATATATGATTTTACATTTTTATATAAATTCAAGTGAGGAATTCATTTAAACAATTTCTACGCATTTTTTTTTATTAATTAAATAAAATTTAATTCATTTATTAACATAAAGCAATTTTTTGGCCAAAGAAAACTTCATATTTGTAATAAACGTATAGATTTTTGTCTTCTGCATTGCACGAGTGTACTTATGACCTGTATTAATTATACCTATTGACTACATGTTTATGGTGGCTTTGATTCCCAACGGGCTCCTTGTGCATGGAGTTTGCATGTTCTCCCCAGTGCTTGGTGGGTTTCCACCGATTACTCCGGTTTCCTCCCACAGTCCAATGACATCCAAATATATAATGTATAAATGATGATCGGGCTGACAACCCAACTACTTAAGTACCTGCAACAGAAACGATAGATATATCTCCAGGGTGGGGAATATCGTTGCCCAAGCAAAATACCTATTGCTGCATGTTTACATTCTTGTTTTAATTTTCTGTTTGTTGTTATTGATGATGATGAGGATGATGTTGCCAAATTTTAAAATGGATTTGATAAAATGGGTGAAAGGACTACCTATGTTAAAATATACCTATTTACAGGTCATTTAATACTAGCTGAGCTTTGATTAAATGAGACGTAGTCCTATCTGTTACACTGGACATTCAAATCATTTTGCATTACTTTACCACCACTTCCTAGTTTTATTAAAATTGCAGTTAGAGCAGTCATTGATCTTTAAATAAGGAAATAAAAGACGTTCAAACATGATAATGTGACTGACAATTTTACAGACCATTCAACCAGGCCTAAGATATTACCAAATAATAAGTCTGACTGTCATGGCAGTCACCATAACCTCGGTAAAGTCAAAGGGATGATGTTAAGTAGATTCCAGAGATTAATTCTATGAACATAATCCAACTATTCAAATATTTGTCTAAGTTTGGATATTTATGATGATGTTAATAGTAATTAAGCTTTTTATTCTTAAATTGTCTACTTGATTTTATTTACAGGTTGACCCATTTTTAAGTCAAGTGACCTGTCAATTTAAAAGAACGACAGTACATCCGTCTTTAAGATTAAAAATCAATCTGAGGGGGGGACTGTCACAAACATGAATAGCTAGGAATCTTGAAATGCCTTTTCTATTATTAACAGGATTATACAGTTGTTAAATGTAGGATTGCACGGTGGTATAGTGGTTAGCACTGTTGCCTCAGGATTCGGTTTGGATTCCAAGACAGGTTCGATTCTCATCTCGGTGTGCATGGAGTTTGCATGTTCTCCCCGTGCTTGGGGGGTTTCCTCCAGGTTCTCCAGTTTTCTTCCACAGTCCGAAAACATGCAGCTTAGGTTAAATGGCGTTCCCAAATTGCCCGTTGTGTATGAATGTGTGTGTGTGCCCTGTGATGGATTGGCACCCTGTCCACAGTGTATCACGCCTCGTGCCCTAAGTCTCCTGGGATAGGATCCAGGCCCCCCGCAACCCTGAATACAGGATATAGGAGTATAGACAATGAGTGAGTGAGTGAGTGAGTGAGCTTAAAACACAACGCAATTATGACCTGGTTGACCTGGGCCTTGTGAAAGATACCTTTGTGCTGTTTGTAGGGCTCTTAAAAACTACCCTCTCATTTTATACCTACGTGAGCTATTGCTTTTAAAGTCTCTTAAAGTGTATCTTCAGAGGTCCTTTCAAGAACCTTGATTCTAGATCAGTGGTTTATTAAGCATAGCTCTGGATTTTTATTTTGCATAGCTATGTATTTATAAATGCTTTTTGGCACCTTTTTAAATAAATAATAATACTAGACAATAGCACTGGTTTGGACCCCATATGACAGCATCCATGATGCAAACTTTCTATCCCATCACATCCCAAAGGTGCTTTATTAGATTAAGATCTGGTGCCTCTGGAGGCCATGTGAGTACATTGAACTCAAAAAGTCAACAAAAAAAGTTTAAAAAAAAACTCAACAAGATTTTGGTTGTTGGTCAGCAACAATACTCAGGTAGGTTGTGGCATTTTAATGATCCTCAGTTGGTACTAAGGGGGAATGTGCTTCACAAAGTGTGTGAAGAAAATCTCCCCCTCACCATCACATCACCACCAGCCTAAACTGTTGATACAGGCAATGTTTTTCCGATCTTCTATTGTGCCATTTTGATGAGCCCATGTGAATTGTACCCTTTGGCCAGCCCTTGTGCTGTGGCACGATGGCGTAGTGTTTAGCACTGTCGCCTTGCACCTCCAGGGACCAGGTTTGAATCCCACCTTGGAGTCTGTGTACATGGAGTTTGCATGTTCTTCCCATGCTTGGTGGGTTGCCTCCAGGTAATCCGGTTTCCTTCCACAGTCCAAAGACAAGCGGTGCGTGAATGTCCTACCACGGTCGTAAAAATGGGAATAAAGACAATGGTCACCAATGGCCTCGAGGGTCCATAGTTGGACAACAGAGGTTCCTGGATGGATGGATGGATGGATGGATGGATGGATAGATATACATCGATCAGCCATAACATTATGACCATCCGCTTAATATTGAGTAGGTCCCCCATTTTCCCACGAAAAAAGTAATGTGTGTTCTGACACCTTTCTAAGAAAACCAGCATCAAATTTTTTAGCAATTAGAGATACAGCAGCTCTTATATTGGATCAGACTACAAGGCTTCGCTTTCCATGTGCATCAATGACCCTGTCACGGGTTCATAGGTTTTACTTCCTTGGAGCACTTTTGGTATGTCCTGACCACTGCAGCCTGGGATCATCCAACAAGAGCTGTAGTTTTGCAGTTGCTCTGACTCCGTTGTCTAGCCCTTCTTACATTTTCAATATCTCATTACAATGGCGGCTGGAAGTGGGTGGGATATATATTAGCAAGTGAATCTTTTTTCCTGAACTTGATGTGTTGTAAGCAGAAAAAATTTTAATAATGTTATGGCTGGTCAATATATATATTGACCACACACACACACACACACACACACACACACACACACATATATAGACCATTATATTATATATATATATAATAGAAGTATATATTATATAAGTAAGTAAATAAGTAAGTATATACTGTGTATCAATATCAATATAGTCAATATGATGTGTAATTATAGAATTACAAAAGGTACAAAGATACAAAAGTATTAGAGAACAATGGTTCTTGATGACGAACAATGACACACTGAACCTGTTCAGGTTTGTTTTCAGTCTCACTAAGGGCGGCTCCCTGACTACACAACCATTCATTTTCCCCTCATTTCATTTAAAATGTGTTTAAACATCACCGTGTTCTTACAAATACCGATGATATTAATCTAACCGTTTTGTTTTGGCTTATAATATTTAGGAACGGAAGAGTAAAAGTGTAATGTGAGGAAAGTTAGTGCGGACTGAGGAGGAAGCTGGGAGGCTGAGGCAGCAGCAGCAGCAGCGGCGGACCCTCCCTCTGACTCTCCGCCCAGGGAGGCGTTTCAAAGCCCGGCAGTGAAATGAGAGCACATCTCGGCTCTGGCTGAACCTCTGCGCCCCGTCTTCCTGTCCTCAAGCAGGTAACCTTTGGCTTAAACTTTTCAATATCCGGATCGAACATTTTTAGATGTCGTGTGAACGGAATGGCGTTTCTATTTGCTGTATTTGCTGCGTTTTCATGGCCTGGTCTCTGTCTCCGTGTGTGTGTGTGTGTGTGTGTATGTGTGTGATATCTGTCAAACAATAAGTGTGTCCTGTTTAAGATTTGTATTTATGACTTCCCTCTGAAATCCAGCATGCTAGTTCACTCTTATCCCTCTAAACATTTGTTCTTGACACTAAAACTGTTCAGCTGGGTTTAATTTGTGGCGTTGCTAGGAGGATGCTATGTTGTGTTATGCTAAGCTAAGCTATGCTAAACTAGGCTAAGCTATGCTATGCGAAGCCTGCATTGTAGTGTATACTGCGTTATGCTAGCTAGCTACATCTTGAACTCTCATGTTAGCACGTTTTAGTCCCTAGTTTTATTTGGTACGTTAAAACATTATTTACCCCATTTCTTGTTTTGTGAGGGAATATTTTTGACATTTTTAGATTTAGAAATATGTCTCTCACAAAATGTGTCAGCTGAATTGGTCGAAGCTAATATTAGAGCCAGAATGTTAGATGTAGAACTCATTTTGGTTAACGTTAGCTTACTAAAAACCAATAAAATATCATAAAAAAAAAAAATATGCTGAGTAATATCCCAATAATGTCAATAACGTCTTGTTAAATATATCTTTTTAAACGGTTTATTATTTAAACCTAACGGGGTTTTGTGTGTGTGTGTGTGTGTGTGTGTGTAGAAGGGTGTAATAATAATTTCCAGTTAGTGTGTGCTACTTTTAGCATTAAATAGCACAGTATTACATTTTAATAAACTACCGTATAGTTTTATTATAGCTATGTGTTTTAGGTTTTTACCTAATTTTAAAGTGTTTAATATTTCTGCTTTAGTGAAGTGGCTATTAGCTAGTCCTAATTTTATTGTATTATTTTCTTATTAATTTGGATACATGTCTAAATGTACTCTAGCTTAGCCTTTAAAACTAACTATATATATATATATATATATTATAATATTGGTGTTCAAGTAATAACTCGCTGATGTAACTCATAACTGTACCTTAATATTTCCACTTAGCAATGTTAAAAATGACTTGCTATTAGAGATGAGGGGGAAAATTTATTTGGGTATGTATCGCTAGACTTACTACAAAATAAAAAATAAATAAAAGTCTTGTATGTGCTTGCATTTAAGGTTGCAAAATGTTGTTTTCTCTATAATCCTACAAGCAGCGTGCTCTGAACTATTCACAAATTGGCCAGCGGCAAAGCATCATGTCATGCCAAACTCATGCCACTGGATGCAGTGCCGGTCCCAAGCCCAAATAAAATGAAAGGGTTGTGTCAGGAAAAGCATACAGCTATTTTTTAATTTTTTTTAATTATTGATTTTGGAGTCAGTCTGACAATACATAAATTACTGCACAAAAGAATCATGATGCCTTTGTGTGTGCATTGGATGATCCGCTATGGACGACTCCTTGACGGGAGCAGCGCAAGACAGCCGTCAACAAGGATATTTAAAAAGTCATGATGCGCAACACCAGTTGAATCGGTATCGTGATAATATCTAGGTATCATGATAATATAGTATCGACTGGTGTCCCTTGTGAGTCCCGTTCCTGCTCGTTATAGTATAGTTCTTTTGTGTTTTCTCAGTCCGGCCGTGTTGAAATGTTTTGTTCAAGATTAAAATGTAGCACCAAAAAAGTAATGACAAAAAAAACGTAAAAAAAACCCCAAAAAAAACGTTACTGCACTAGCAATGGTGCGTGATCGAGCATTATTAGCTGAGCAAATTGAGCGGGCTTTGTGTTTTGTAATTTTGCAGAGGACAAAACGTGCATCGTACTTTCAAGAATGTTTGTTTGAGTTGGCTCATTTGTTTGAGTTAGCTCATCAGCACAAGCTCAGATTGTGAAGCTTGCTGCTGTAAGAGGAACATTGCATTTTATTTATTTTTATCATAGGTCTATTGATGGTGGATCTTTATCCTACAGTGGTGGCCAAAAGTATTAAGACAATATATTATAGTTCCCCCTGTGCACAAAACGGTCACTAATTAGGTATAATCTATCAGGCTAAAGAGTTGTGCTAATTAACTAAAAAACTAGTGAAAAAACACAATGACAATGGTATTCAGTTCCTGGACCCATGGGCCTGGGTCATTTCCAGACCTAAACCCTATATCTGGAAATGACCCAGGTACGTGATCTTCAGGAGGAAATCAAGCTGGCATGAATTGAGCAAGTGATGCCAGTGTACTGCAGGCATCTTTTTGTCTGCGTGTCCAGCCAGATTCAGCAGGTTTTGAAGAAAAATGACAGAATACTTAATACTCATTGTTGTATATCAGGACTACTCAAACTTAATATTCAAATCTGATTTATTTTCACGGTCAAAGGTCTGGAAACAACTGGTGATGAGTAAATGATTTTATTGAACATACTTTCAACTTATAAGAAATGTACATTTGTGTTTAAGACAGTCTGAGACAAAATACATTCAAACCTAGTGGAAAACAATGCAACTCCAAATTTAAAGCAACATGCATTCAAGTGTCAAAGATACAAATGCGTTCCAGTTTAGTTCACAAAAAAAAGGCACCTTGCAAATTGTTGCTTGTAAATAGCTCTAACTTTCAACTTTAAAATGGTATTTTGGGAGGAAAAAAATAACTTTAGTAAGCCCCCTACATATCAACATTTGAGTTATGAACTTTTGAACATACGAACATGCATTCGCCCAGGTTGTCGCATGCATGCAGCCTGCATCCCAGGATGTCTGGAAACAAGTGTAAAAGCAGCGGTGATGAAGCTGGTATTGGTAAGAAGCACCAAGCAATAACAATGGAGACTAAGGTGAAAATAATGAATGAGAATGGAGCAAGGTGAAATGATGGCAGACTTTTTGGCTCGTTCTTTTAACATGACTCATTGGCACGATTCGTTCAACCGTCGGCACAGTTCTAAAGAACAAGCACAAGATGACGGAACATGTCGGTTTTATACTGTGTATAGCCAGTTGTCTTAGTATCCTAGTACCTAAACAATGTTTGTTGGATTCACGAACAAGCTCTTGCAACGAACTCATTCGTATGTAGGGACTTGCTGTACAAGAGAAAAATCTTCATTGACTGCTTTTCATGCTTAAAGAAGCAAAAGTTTTCTTTTTTTTGTTTAATGGACATTCCCTTTATAAACCGATTAAACAAACTGACCTCATAGGACAACACAACAGTAATATCTAAATGATTTTGAAGTAGTGAAAAGTTACATGTTTGTAGAAGTAATTATAAAATAAAAATACATGGAAAATCAAAAGTCTAATTTATTTATAAAGCACATTTAACACACAATCCTAAAACAGCTGCAGATATAATAACAGATAATAATACGGTAAAATAAAATCCAAACATAATAATTGTATGAAATAACATGCAAATCAGAGAAAGATAGTCACGTGGCTGTCTCCATCTTCCCAAAGCGCCAAAGAGAGAGAGAGAGAGTGAAGCTGGTCACTTGGGATTTTTCACCTCGCTGCGGCGTGGATGCGCACGTGAAACTCACGAGCGCGGCGACGGTGTCGTGCTCTATCATGAGCGCGCGTGTCACGCGTCGATAATAAATTACGAAATTGAGCGCGCAGAACACGTGAACTGAACCGCCCCCCAGGGACATCCAGAACGTGCAGAGGGTTAGTCTGAGAAACGTCAACTGTCTGACTTCAGTCAGCTGCAGTACAAAAAGGTGCGGTCCCTGGACGGAGACCTTTTCCTTGCATATGTGGATCGGGACATCCTCACCGCACAGGGAGATGAGGTGTACACTGACGGGGGACGCCCACGTGTCGCTGGACAGAACGTGAAAACCTGTTTTAGCCGCTAGCTAACGCGCTAATTCTGACCGCGCGCCTGTGGTCTCTTCAGTTATGACGTTAAACACAATACGCACGCGGGCTGCTAACGTTGCCATGGCAATGATGTCAAACGGGAACGCGGTTAGGTTTAGCTTTAATCTCGGGCCAGGATCAAAATAATAATCTCCAAACAATGCATCATTGTGTTTATTATTGTTTTATAATTTTGAGAACAGTTTCATTGCAAAAAAAACAAGCTAATTATTTTCTTTTTTTTAATGTAAAAATGTCATTAAAACATAGAACTTCACCTTTATCTCAGTACATTTGGCCTGCGTTAGTGCACAGACCGTTAGTTTGGCTAAGTTCTTGGCTAATATATTTATTGGGATAATTTTATCGATTGTAATCAGTTATTTTTAATGCAACATTGATACAAGAGCTAAAAATATTGTCTTTTCCATTCTGAACATCACGGCATTGGTGGCTCAGTGGTTTCTTGCCTGCCATGCGCAAGTCCCGAGTTTAGTTCCCACCCAATGTCCAAACCCCAGCCAACGGATGCAGTGATGGAGGGTTGTCAAAAAAAACGGTATCTGGCATAAACCCTGTGTCAAAGTTGTGTCCGGATCGGATTGTTTGCTTTGGCGACCTTTTGACTGGAGCACTGAAGTCTAACATCGCAATACTGAACATCCACTCAGTAGAAGCGATGCTCTGCAAGGTTCTCGTATTAAACATTGGCAATTCGATCAGGGCTTTTGGGGCCGATTACAGAAAACTGTGATCATTGATCACTAATGATGGGTGTGGGGATTATTTGGATCTTCCATTTAATGTGTTCTATTTATTGTATAATATTGTGTTTTATTTATTTTTACTATTTACTATCTGCCTCTAAAATAATTATTCTAACCAGCAGTGCACAAATATTAAGATCTGAGAAGTATCATAAATTTAATTATTTTTTTGCAAGCCAGCATATTCATGCTATTATTTTATGTAATTTATAAAAACTTAAATCAATCGAATAGTCTATGCTATGAAATTTTCCATTCCTTAATTAACTATCATCAAGCCTCTTCCACACACGCTGAAATGCTTATCTAAAATGCAACTGTCTTCGCTTGAAATCTCACGTATAATATGCAGCACATGAAACAAGGCTGCGTCAATGAATAACAAATGAAAACCTTGTACCGAACGTTTTTAAATAAACACGCACATCAGTCACTTCGTATTTGGCGAGCCAATCATGGCTACTCATGAGTAAGCAGCGAGGGCAGGCATTTCTTCATAAATATCAGAATTTCTGCATTTTTAAGATACTGTCTATTTCACTAAACATCCAGAATGTGTGCAGCCGAGCTGAATAGTCACTCACTGTCAGCTCGCGTGCACGGAGCGGTAAGATAAACCCAGGCTGCCTCGCTAGAGCTGGGAACCGCTCTTTATTTCTCTCTTCAGTGTTATTTTTGTAAAAAAAAAATGGTTTTAGCCTTTTTTTTTACTCTCTGTAGAGTAAGGCTCAAGGTTTTTGAGCAGGTAAGTGAGGGGCTACTTACAAGATTTAGCTGCTGCCTTTAAGGATAACTTTTTATACTCAAATTATTTACACTGCATTGCTCTTAAGTGGCGAATAAGGTTTTTTTTTGTTTGTTTTGGTCAGATGTTTCCCTATGTGGTTTTGCTTTAGAGAAACTTTGCATATTGCATTTGACTTGGTGATATTCTCAGACGGGTGACGACATGTTGATGCAGCTGTCGACTCGCATATTTCTCATCATCACAATATCATCGGTTTATGTGATTGGCCAGTTGAGAGACAACTGATGTGTAAAAATTAAGTTACTATCTGACAAATGCTATATATCAGAGCACCTCTGTACTAAACTATGTGACGTGTCATGGCTTGGTGGCAACCTGCTTTAAGACCGTTCTTATGGTGTGATTCGACAAATTTGTCATTTTACATAATGTACTCACCAAAAAAAAAAATTCAATACCCATTCAGCAGATTAGGCGAGTATCTTGCCTATTACTGATGTACAATATTTGTTCGAAGCACTCCAAACCCCCCATTACACCCCAATTTAATATTTGTCAATTTTTATCCCACCTTCCTCAATCTTACAAATTTTTACTGGTCTGAAATTGACAAATACCATGCATAAAATAGAAACCATCTGCATCTTCCACATATACTCTTCTTGAATGACCACACACTCTGGCTACATGAGCTCATGTACCTCTGCAGTGGGATAGTGTTTCTGTGATTGACAGTATTTTATCCCTTGTACAGGTAGTCCCTGACTTACGAACGCTCAAGTTGCGAGCTTTCGGGGAACAAATCGAGGAAGTAGCTCACGTGTATTGTGCAAAAAAAATAGGCACTGCAGTAGAGCAGATACAATTATATGCTATATTTTCATTGTGTAAGTGAACGTATAAAATGTCTAAAGTCCGGTATATTGCGTGTGGGGGTGCAGGAGAAATGAGTCGACCTAACCGGTTTCACTAAATCGGTCTGATGGCATGATAATAGAAAATGGCTGTCCTGTAAAGCTGTCCTGATGGTGGAAAATCCTAATTTCGGAAAATCCGAAGAGACCGGACTCGCAGTCCGAAGCAGCGCTGAGACAAAATGGCGTCCGTTCAAGCGCGCAGTAAACACCAAGTAGCATTGTCCTTCCTCCAACGGGTTACCGGGCTCCCTTTAAACGAGGTTAGTTTACCCCAATGTGTCACCAGGATTTACCTCGCAATTTGGAGGCACAGTCTTGTGAGGCTATAATTCTGAACCAAAACACCGAGCTGTTTTTTTTTTTTTTTTTTTTAATTATGGTTTACATTGTATATTTGTATCAAAGATGTAAAAGACTCACTTTGTCCGACTTATGAACGTGCTCCCGGATCTGACTTATGAACGCGCTCCTAGCCATGGATGGCATTGGCACTCTTGATAACTTGATTGAGTTGGTACCCAAATTACATTTTTATTTATAATTTTTTTTGTCAACAGGGTGTTTTGTTAATGCCGGATTATCCAGTTTATCAGTATGTTCAGGAGAGCCCATAATCTGTTATGATTCTGCAAATCCCAATAGAGATTCGAGAGCTTTTGTTTCCGGCATGCTTTTGGTCATACTGCCTGCATCAGTTGTTTCTGTTGAATAGGTCTAGGAAGCTTGATTACATTAACATCACAAAATGCCTTTCTGAGTGTGTGGTTATCTTCAAGTATCAGCACTTTTCACACTCCGCTGTTACTACAGCATCTCATTCTCTACAAATCTCCCAACATCCAGTTTTCAATGCCCCACTCTGATGGAAGAAGTAAATATTTTGGTTTGTACCAAATCAAGTGGCCATGATTAGTTCTGTGATAAAGTTTTCTTTTTTTTTTTCCATAGGCATGATGGGAACCGTTGTAGTTAGTGCTTTTCTGGCAGGCGTTCTATTTCATGATGCTTGAGGCGAGATGTTGTTTTATAGAAATCAATATGAAACGTGAAACTTGACATCCCTCGGATATGCATTAAGAAACATTAAGCTCGTCCTGACTCCAGCGGACTTTCACGGTGTACAGACATTTGTAAGCGTCACGTGTGAGCGTCAGACTGAATGTAAGCAGGGTTTTTTGAAATGATTGATGCTGTTCTTTGGTGAGTCACACTTTGTTGCTTGAAGTAACATGTTTACTTTCTCAAGCGTCACCCTTGTGTAAGTCCTGGATGAATTAATGTAAGTGTGTGTTATGCTTAAAGGTGAATATTTAGCCTATGTTCTACTATACTATACTGTACTGAACGTTCATTCCGCCTTTTTGTCCATCTTTTTTTGGCTTTGTTGTCAACAGAAGCACTGTGTGCCTTTTAACGCTAAGGACAAACACTTCACCTTTGTTTTCCGATAATGGCTGTGTTATCAGGGTGTTCGATTTGGATCTCTGATCCTTTGAAACTGCAAAGTTTAAAGGAAAAGTTTAGGCAAAAATGTAATTATAAATATTTTTCATGCTACGAATGGTGTCAGTCGGCTCAGACATGGTTGTTTGTCTTTTTTTACGTCGTTTGTTTAACAAAGTCATGAAAAAGCTTAAAGCATTGTCGGGAGGGAAAGTGATCCTGGTTTCAAGATGACTACAAATGGACTGAACCACAGTTCTGCAGTGGCATAGATGGCGCATAATGGTGTGTCAAGCAGTGTCAAAAACCACATATGGATGTCCTTACAGTTTTCTTTAAGCCGATGTTATAAACGTTTCAACAAGGCAGGCTTTTTAAAAAATTTTTTATTTGGTACTATACAGCACTTTTACATTTCTTCGTATTTTTTTCCCCAAAGAGCCACACCTTCTTGTATTTTTATGTAGTTTTGAGGAACAGTTCTCCAGGGCTCCTGAAGGACTTTTTTGTGACCTATGAATCATTCAAGCTTAAACAAACATCTGATTTACAGTATGAACCAGTGAGAAACAGGTGCAGATGATGACAGATGAATCGGGCCGGTGAATAATTATACTGATGATGCTGAATGCCGAGTGGTTGGAACAGACGAGAGGGGAAACGAGGTTGCTGCTGATCTTACATAAACAACCAATTTTTTGCAGCCTCTCGCAGTAAAACTTTTGCTTTCATTTCTTTAATATAATCTGAATTATAGATTTTTATTAAATTTAATATGAAGTAATCAGGCGCGGCTCAAGACCTTTTTTTTTTATTTTTTTGGGCACAGTACTCGAGTTAATATGCAAAGTGCAGTCAGAACTAGCTAATGAAATCAAAACTTGTATAATCAGTTACATTAAGCATGGGTAATTGTTTGTATTAGAGTTTTAATTCCGTGAAAAGATCATGCCTTTCTCAGCAACGGCTTTGGAAGCGATACGTGCGTCAAGTAGTTGTGCATAGTTCCACGCTGCGGTTAGCATTCGAGGTTGACTCTTGTCCATTGTGGTTACTCGTATTACGCTGTCATTATTACTCTGTATTTTTGTTCTCATTGTAATGCATGTGGCACTTGAGCCAAGCCTTGTTTAGTTGTGGCTTACTTTTATTCCCAGGACATGTTCTACTAGTTTTGAGTCCATCGGTTTTGCAAAACTCCTCATGACTGAATGAGCAAATAAATGAGCATAATAATGGTATTTTTATTTCTGTGTAAGATGACATCCAAACAAACTAGCATCATGTTTCTATTTCTGTTGCTCTCTTCAGTTGAGTAGATAAGGCGAAAAACAGAGGAGCCATCACCATGGGGGACGACAGCGAGTGGATGAAGCTGCCCATCGACCAAAAATGCGAACACAAGGTAATCTTTCTTGTCCCTTTCTCTCTCTCTCACTCTCGTGCTAAAATCATCAGAGACGTGTTACCCCAAGCTGCGTTTACATCATCAGTTTACACTGTTGGTGTTACTCAAAGGTTCGCACCTCAGGGATGCACGAGGCAGTCTTGCACACAGTGTCTTTCCACAGTTTCCAACACCATGTGTCTATTTACACAAGTTTGAAGCAAGCATTATTGTTGTAATAGAACAGATGTTGTCATGGCATCAAAGTCTGTTGGCTCGTGTTTATTGAATTGTCGTTACTTAATGCAGAATTATTTATTAAAATCAGATACAGATTTTTGTAAGGCCATACAGTAATGTAGTACTTATAGATCTTAGTCCATGTGATGTAGTATTTGGAGGTTTCTGACTGAGTAAAAATGTCCAGCTTTCTATTGTTGCCTCGAATCATTGCGATCGACTCATTTCCATTTACGACTTTTGACGGAGTGGCTTACATTTTCCTCGTTATACATCTCAGTAGTTGAGGGTTAAGGGTCTTGTTGAAGGGCCCTACAGTGGTAACTTGGTGGTGGGTTTAAACCTGGGAGCTTTTGATCAGTAGTCCAGCGCTTGAACCACTGAGTGAACCCCCCACCCCCCTCGGCACCTTCAGTTCAAATAGATTCTTGATTTCTGGCATAAAGTTACCAGGTTATTCGATAACCAAGTTCAAAGCACTGTCGCCTTGCACCTCCAGGGTCCAGGTTCAATTCCCGCCTCAGGGTCTGTGTGTGTGTGGAGTTTGCATGTTCTCTCCTCAGGCTTGGTGGGTTTCCTTCTGGTGCTCCATTTTACCCATGATTGTATTTAACTACTTGGTTGGTTTGAACAGAATTGTGAGACTGAGGGTTTGTTTATCAGTTTTTCCAGTGTGTTTCCAGTGCAGCAACAACTTTTTATTGACACATAATCAAAGCAGAAGTGTACGACACGAATTGTTCAGGCAGCAGGTTTTTTTAAATGTAGTTTGTCCTTTTCTCTCTTAGCAAATAAACTGTTCAGTAATGTTAATAGAAGCTATGCTTAAAATGGAGACCATTTTGAGAATGTAGATCTAAATTGCTTTGTGTTTCATGTCTTCCATGAATGTTCTTTTCTTCCATAAATTTTTTCATTTTGTGAAGCTGCTTTGAGACAGTATCCATTGTTAAAAGCGCTATATAAATTGAATTGTCTTCAAGTCATGTCTTTCATAATAATAATAATAATAATAATAACAATAATAATGATAATAAAACGTTTCTGTCAAGGTATGGAAAGCAAGACTGAACGGATATGAAGAAGCGCTGAAGCTTTTTCAGAGGATCACAGACGAGAAAAGCCCTGAATGGGGGAAATATCTGGGACTGATCAAAAAGTTTGTAACGGAGTCCAACGCCGTGGCGCAGCTGAAAGGCTTGGAAGCAGCACTTGTCTTTATCGAGAATGCCCATGTGGCTGGCAAGTAAGTGATTTCATATAGTGCCTGTTGTGATGAATTCATTGTGAGTTATTTGCACATGAGGTGATTTTAGTGTACACAAACCTGGGTGTGTGGCATCTGAATGATCACTGAACTATTTACCCAGTGCACACAGAGGGTTGGGGGGGGATAGGCTTAAATAGATCAGTCCTTCTCCAAGATTCGTTAAGCCAGCTGTCAGGCAGGACCGTTCTGATCTATTGCATCACACATTAAGAAAGCACTATCCACCCTCTTCTGCATACATGAGCTTACACCCCCATGATTGGCTAGTTTTGCTGTGAGGGAATGAGAATGCCCCAACTTCAGGCACAAAACCTGAGCAACAGTAAATACATCTGTGTGAATAATTTCATATTGGATTCCTTTTAAAAAGTTGATTAATCAATTGAAACATTGTGTCAGTTTTTGGTTCAGATTTTATTCACTTTTTATGTAAACTCACGATCTAAAATTGATACATTATTTTAAAGTATACCAGAGAAAATAAAATCTGCTTGCCTATTTGGAAACTTACTTGCAGAATAATCTTTTTGTTTGTTTGTTTTTTTAAATTAGCTCTTCCTATTTAAATTTTTCTTTCTTCTTTTGCCGTTTGAGTAGTTGTTGTAATGCCACCACCTTCAGGACTGGAGTGTGGAGCAGAAGATTGACAGGATGGTGTTTAAACCGTGAACAACAAAGTTACACAGAATTTTTACGCTTGTTAAATAATTTTAGTCATTTTAAAAACTTCAAACCCTTTTTGAAATGCATGCTATACAGTGGAACCTTGGAGTACGAGCATAATTTGTTCCGGAAGCGGGCTTGTATTTCAAAACGCTTGTAAATCAAAGCGAATTTCCCCAAAAGAAATAATGGAAACTCAAATTATTAGTTCCATAGCCCAAAAAAATGTATACATAAAAAAATTATTAATAGAAAATATAAAGTAAAAATAAACCAAATTAACCTGCACTTTACCTTTTAAAAAAAGTAAAAATAAATCCTTGTGGAAAGCCTTCACAGAAGAGTTGAAGCTGTTCTAGATGCCAAGGGGGCAGGGCCAACATCATCATAAACCCTATGGATTAAGAATTGGATGTTATTTATGATAAATATGAATAAATATAAACACATATCCAGTCTGTGATGTCCAGATTTTGCACTCTATTAGATTTTTTATTCAGATGAATACCTTTTTGTTTTTGTGTGTGTATGTGTGTGTGAGCCACACCACCCCACCCTCGGCTGAACGTAAACCTTTTTACAGAAGGTCAAACCATGTACAGCTTGAGAAACAGCCTTCTTAGTCATAGTGTGTATGGCAGAGTTCAGGAAAGACAAACGACTCAACTCGTAATTTGTGTGCGGTTTATATTTGCATATGGTTTGCTTATGGTGTACTTATTTTCCGTACCCCGCCATAATGGATGTTTCAGGTTTAAATGTAGACCATAGTGATTGTTCTGGCACATGGTTTCCCAGAGGCAGACATGCTTGTTGAGCAAAACTGTCTGTTTATCCCAAAATAGCCACACTGGACTGAACCCGACACTGATTGTTTCTATATCTGACAGCGTTTTCTACCACAGGGGTTATGGGTTCCTAGTAGTTTGTTTTAGATCACAGAGAGGCTTGGGATTCAACACTTAAATTAAAGATGTAATTAGTATATGAAACTGGTTTCACTAATAATATAAAAAATATATATGGAGAGAAATGAATCATCTGCAACAGTAATTACGAGTTTTATTTCATTAAGACATGCAAGGCTTCAGAAGGACTTTGCAGAGTTTCTGATCCTACTTTCCATTCAGAGCACATCATTTAGTTTCAAATTGGAAAGCAGTTGTACTGGGGCAAAACTGTGAAATGCTTTTTTCAGACAGTATCGCTTTTCATTTGTGATATTGCGTTTCTCTTACACCACTTAAAGTGCCCCTATGATGCCATTTTAAAGGTTGCTAATATTGCTTTATGAGTCTCTTAATACAAGTTTACATGTATGCAAGGTCAAAAAACACTTTAGTTTTCTCCAAAAATAGATTTAATTTTACCCCATTTCTAA
>JAOVVA010000001.1:34064562-34079707 GCA_028565275.1 Leiocassis micropogon
TCCACGTGGAAATTGTACTGTTTGTGGGCGGGCAAGTTGTTCGCGACGTAGAACGTGGGCGGACATTATGCAAATATATTACTTAGTGACGTGGATCCGTAACAGAAAAAGATTCGAAATGCAAACGACTCGTTTAGGCGAATGTGAGTCAACTCTTTTTTTTCTTTTTTTTTCTTTTTTTTTTTTATAGACTTCATTTATCGTGCACTGTCGGCGTCACAACTTTGCAGATAGTTTATGTTCACATACAGCTACATGACACCCTGCTTGAAGGATCATATTTGAAAACTCATAATAGGGGCACTTTAAAGTCTTCAGTGGAAACCCAATCAGCGAATGACTTCAGGTCAGAAGAACAGAATTCTGCATTTTATTTACATTTATTTTGAATTTGATTACCGCCTTAGGTCCGTGTATGTGTGCGTGTTTGGTGGGTTTTCTCTGGCTACTCCGGTTCCCTCCAAAGACATTCAAAGTAGACTAATTGGCATTCCCAAAATTGCCCGTTGTGTGTGAATGAGTGTGTGAGTAGTGTATGCATGACTGTCCTGCAGTGGATTGGCACCCTGTTCAGGGTGTACCCTCCCTTGTGCCCAAAGTCACCCAGGATATGCCCCAGGCTTCCTGCGATGCTAAACAGGATAAGCGCTATAGAGAATAAATGAATGAATAAATGATTTTATTCTTTTTAAACAGCAGTTTACAGTCCCAAAATGTCCTTAAAACGACATTTAATGTGCTTATTGCTTATTCTATAGTAACAGATAATTTAATAAGAGTCTGCACCTAATCTATTAAAGACTGTGATGTTGAAATGAATGTATGCAGGAAGTCCCTGACTTACAAACATTCGAGTTAAAAATTTCCACAGATACGGACGGACCATGGTTCTACAAACATTCAAAATTACGGAATAGCCTTTGTGTATTGTACAAAAAATAGACACTGCAGTGCACCAGATGCCAATATTTACAATTGTATACAATATTTTCAGTGTGTAAGTGAACGTATAAAATGTCTAAATGTTCGGTATATTGTATGTGTGCTCCCGGACACTTTGTCGGACTTGAGAACAAATACGACTTACGAATGTGCTCTCGAACAGAATTTGTTCGTAAGTCGGAGACTACCTTTAATCATTAATATGGCTAAGCTGTATCAATGGAGTGGTTTGTTTGAACATTTTTTTTTTTTTGTAAAAGGAGTCTGTAACAATCAGAGGTAAAGCAGTAACATCAGACTTTCCACCTCAGGCAAGGACCGAAGACATCTGCTTTCTCTTTAACTTAGAAACCTGCAGATGCTTGTCTTAATTTCAAGAGTGAGAAATAACTTTGGTTTGTGAGGAAATGAGAGTTTATCGCTGCATCAATGTGAGAATTGTTTCCACATCAGATATAGCTGCAGTTGAATAGAAATGACGCGTCACAGTTTATGTCCTGTAAAATTGTAAATAAATAAATGAGTAGAATAGGGTGGTACAACTCAAATGAATCCTTTATAACTATAAATGTCGATCTTGTGTTTCAGGACAACAGGGGAAGTGGTGTCGGGTGTAGTAAGTAAAGTTTTCAACCAGCCCAAAGCCAGAGCAAAAGAGCTGGGGATGGATATCTGCCTCATGTACGTAGAGATCGAGAAAGCTGAAATTGTTCAGGATGAGCTCATCAAAGGACTGGATAACAAGAACCCTAAGATTACCGTGGCCTGCATCGAAACGCTCCGAAAGGCTTTGAGGTGAGCTCGACTGCTCTGTCATTTAAAAAAAAAAAAAAAAAAAAACTTCTGCAGGTGAATCAAGGTTTATTTGCGTGTTTATTCACAGTGAATTTGGTTCCAAAATCATAACCCTGAAGCCCGTAGTCAAAGTGTTGCCCAAGCTGTTTGAGTCTCGAGAGAAGGCGGTGCGTGACGAGGCCAAAATGCTAGCAGTAGAGATCTACAAATGGATCCGGGATGCTTTGCGAACGCCGCTGCAGAACATAAACTCTGTACAGGTGAGATGTGAGATAAGAGCTTACCTGTTTTCCACTGAAATCACAGTCTAGGCCTGAACTTCGGTATCAAGCATGAAATTTATCATATAAAGAATCGTCACGGTAATTCCACCAAATGTCATTAGACTTAAGAAGTCTTAGAGATGCTCCCACACTTTTATACTCAAGACATCCAGATTAAGTTTGTATGTAAATTAAAATGCACCCTTTACTACCAAACCCATCTCGAACACTTGGCTTGTTAAACAAATGTTTTATGGCTTGCATTTGCAAAATGGATTACGATGACCTGTTGTGCACTATACAGGAAAAGCTTGTGGACACCTGATCACCACACCCATGTGCTTGTTGAACATTCCGTCCAAGATTGTTGTGTTATAAAGAGCTCTACTCCATTGTACACTCGATTTTGGAGTGTGGTTGTGAGAATTTCTTTATTCTAAGTGTTTGTGAGGTACTGAGGTTGGGTCAGGACTCTGTCCAGAACACTTGAGTTCTTCCACTCCAACTTCAATATTTCAAGAATTTTGTTAATCTCGATGAGATTACGTTTGTCTGGGTGCAGCTGTTTGCTTTTCAGGAAAAGGAAGAGACAGACAGACTGACAGACAAGACAGATCACTTGCTTACTTTCTTAACTTTCTTTCTGTCTTTTCCTTTTTATGATTCCTGCAGGAAATTTCAAACATACAGTAGCAAGGATAGTAACACAATAGCATGTAGTTGAGCATACAGGCAAAAAAAAAGCACACATGTAAAAAATGTATATGTAAAGAATGAAATAAATATTTGCAAATATAGGCGACAAAATAGTGCGACCGAGTGACAGCAGTGCAAAAGTGATGGTGCAAGACTGAGGTAATGAAATACTGAGGTAAAGAAAGAGTTGCAGATGACAACTGTTTTTTTTTTTTTTTGGTTGTTTGTTTTTTTTTCTCTCTTGTTTCTTTTTACTTTTCCTTTCTTCAGCTTTTTTTTTGTTTAGTGAAGTGAATGTAAATGGTGGAATGACATTGGGTATAATAAGTTTATAGTCTACTATAATATACAATATGGACAGTATTGCATGTTAATGTTGGTGATAAAATATAGTACATCACTCAACATAGTGAGGGGAAAAAAAGATATTAAAAAAAACAAATTTTAATCTGGATGTCTTGATGAAAATAAAAGTATGTGAGCGTCTCTAAGACTTCTTGTCCAGATCTTATGCCAGTCTCTGTCCCAGTTCCTCCAATTTACTAAGAGAAAGTTGTACAGCTTCAGGGTCACTGAAAGAAAGCATCTCCTGTGGCACTCAGTAGAAAACTTCAGGGATTCGGCTCTAATGCTTCAGCTTTTTTATAATAAAAAAAAAAAATAGTGTTTCCAAGTTTTTGGGGATGCACCACATAAAGGTGTGATGGTCAGGTGTCTACACACTTTTGCCATTATGACTTTCACATGTTCAGTGTTCATCTTTTAAATGTTTTTAATGATGCCCAAATGCTGCCACTTAAAGTAATTTGGTTACAAATATGTGTTTATATGTTTTATTAAGTATTAGTTGTGCCCACGACTTTGTTCTCATGGAATTTAATTGCAGACTCATAAGCGTGTATTAAAAAGACGGAAGCTAGCGGAGAGTCGGCTTAGTTACTGATACACTGCCAAAATCAGCTGATAGTCAGAGGTCTGACCTCCTTATGGGTTTTTTTTTGTGTGTCTAGTAGATTTGATTTTGTTTTTGCCAAGTGCCTTATACTTTTAATAACTATTTTAAGCTATATTGTGTCTGAAAATGATCTATCTATTACCCAGGAGAAGGGCAATGTGGTGTTTCTGGCTAGAAATCAGTTTGTAAAAGGTTTGGCCTGATATACAAGTGATGTGTGTGTGTGTGTGTGTGTGTGTGTGTGTATACAGTTGAAAGAGTTGGAGGAGGAGTGGGTGAAGCTTCCCGCTGGTGTGCCGAAGCAGAGCCGCTTCCTGCGCTCTCAGCAGGACCTGAAGGCTAAGTTCGAGCAGCAGCAGGCGGCTGGAGGAGACGAGGCTGACGGTACGATCTTTTCGCCTTTTTTACAAATGACAATGAATTCTTTTACCTTGGTTTTAGAAAAAAAAAAATTTGTGTTAAAAAACCTTTTGACAAAATTAGTACAATTAATTACAAATTAGAATTGATGCACTTTTATTTTTATTATAGACTTAATTTCTAATTAAAAAAACAAACAACCTGATCAAAAAAATCATCCATGCATAGCTTTCGAATGAATATTTAATACACATTTGTGTCTTCAGGTGGTGGTGATGATGATGATGCAGATGAAGTACAAGTGGATCCATACGAGCTGCTGGAAGCTGTTGAGATCCTTTCAAAAATCCCAAAAGATTTCTATGAAAAGATTGTAAGTCCGAGATCATATTTTCTAGTACTTTTACATCTATATTAACATCACACAATTTTTTTTATAATTAATTATTCATGTATTTCTTGTTCTTTTTTTCTTGTATAGGAAGCAAAGAAATGGCAGGAAAGGAAGGAGGCTTTAGAGGCACTGGAGGCCCTCACTAAAAACCCCAAGATTGAGGGCGGAGACTTTGGGGACATAGTCCGAGCTCTTAAGAAGGTGACGCTTTGTAGACGTTTATTATGGGGAAATTGCAGAATTTTTCTAATTACAGCTGTTAAGAATATCATGTGTGACTTGCGTGTGTATTGCAGGTTATCGGAAAAGATGCCAACGTGATGCTCGTGACTTTGGCGGCCAAATGTCTGGCCGGACTGGCAGCAGGACTGCGCAAGAAGTTCGGAACGTATGCAGGCCATGTGAGTGAAGAGAAATAAACAGATCAATATTTCATCCAGTAAGCTGATGTGGCTAATGAGCACATAAGGTTGTATAGTATATTTTTAAGACCTGTGTAGCCCTGTAGCTTTCTGACCTTGTAATGATTAAATGTAATATACCTTCAGGGCATAAAATATACATAGAATTACACGTAATACATTTTTTTTTTTTTCAATTTTCAAAGGTGGTGCCAACCATTTTGGAGAAGTTCAAGGAGAAGAAACCTCAGGTGGTCCAGGCCTTGCAGGAGTCGATTGATGCGGTCTTCCTGACGGTGAGTATTCTTCTAACTGTTCAGTCTTATATTAATACGAGAAGCGTTCAAGTCGCACCGCTACATGGACCGTGATGAAATTTCTAGTGAATGAAGGCGTAAAGCCGATTGACGTTCAACAAGCCGGTAACAAGATTCTTAGCCGCAGTGAAAAACGTATGAATGGTGCAAATGTTTGAAAGAATAACATGCGTCCAGGAATGACGATCCTATCTAGGTGAACATTCAGCAAGTCAAACTCCTTGAAAGTCAACAGATAACGTCACCAACTTGCAGAAGACACCCAGCTGTCTGTGGGAACTGTACACAATTGCTCAACAACACTTTCACATTACAGGAACTTATTACCACATCCCTCATACAGTCCTGACCTCAGTCCAAGCCACTTATAATTAACTATTTCTTTTAAGTGTCTGGTTATTTAAGAGCAACGCCAAGGCAAATTTTCAGATTGGGTCATGTCTTGTGTGTGACTGAAACCCCATATAAAATACATCAAGTTTTTCTGCTTTCTCCAGTTTTAAATCCCTAAAAACATGAATGAATATGGCCCTAAAAGGTACTTGGTACTTAATTAACTCCAGAGTGAGTTCAATAGCATGGAGGCTCGATTCCTTTCTGCTTCCAACTGACTGACGAGTAATCCACGACATGATAGTTTAATGAGGTGGTACAGCAGGTAGCTGGGGTCCAGAGCTCTGGTTACCATCTGTTTAAGTTTGCGAAGTCCTCACAACATCCACCTGTTTTCGTCTTACCTCTTCAAAAGCATGCTACTCCAGTAGATGTTGTTACCTGCATTAAATGATCACCTGATGTTGAACTAATGAATATTTGTTTTTTCCGTGGCCCATGAGCTTGCGTCCTAAGCTGTTTAATTTGTATTATTATAGTGATGCTTTGTTCATGCTACTATAAATTAATTAGCGTGACTAATCCACTAAGTATGTAATAAAAACAGTTTTATACAAAAAGTATTAAACAACAGTGTGGCGTGATCAGTTACTGTTTATTATTTTCCAAGAATAGCAGGTTTCATTCAGGACTGAGAATGAGGTGTTTGTTTTTTTTTTTTTTTTTTTCGGTGGAGAATGAAATTTTATGTTTTTTTTTTTTTCTCCCCTCATTATGTGCAGACAACTCTACAGAACGTCAGCGAGGACGTGTTGGCGGTAATGGACAACAAGAATCCGTCGATCAAACAGCAGGCATCACTGTTCCTGGCCCGAAGCTTGCGTCACTGCACCCCTGCCACGGTGCCGAAGAGCGTCCTGAAGCCGCTCTGCTCTGCTTTGATCAAGGTATCATTCGTCACAAGACGCAGCTCTCTCAGCATAGGTGTCAAAAGTGATTCAGTTCAGGCAGAAGTTAATCTGACACCCTTCTACTCTGATTCATAATGCAGTCGATCAGCCATTTTGAGTATCAGAGTTTCAAAACTTGTAAGCGACATGTAATAGAAGCTACTAACTAATAAGTTACATACTACAGATTAGAAGGTCGGGGATTCGAGCACTGTTAAGGATTGAGCAAGGCTCTTAACTCTTGTCTGCTCCAGGGGCGCTGTATCCTGGCCGATTTGAGAAATCTGAGATGAGAACAAATAAAATGAAGTACACTTAATTGAAAAAGAAAATTCACTGGCAGGGAGAGGATGCGGCATGCGAAAGATTTCCTAGTCGTTATATTCGCTTCAGTAGCAATTAAAATTCAATTATTTGTCACACGTTCCATACAGCTTACAGATTTTTTAATTTTTTTAAAAACATTTTTGCATATCACAGTAAGGAAACTGGGGTCAGAGCGCAGGGTCAGCTACGATAACACCCCCCTTCGGTCAAGGGCTTAACTTGTGGTAACATGAAGGTGCTGTGGCTTGAACCTGCGAACTTCCCCGATCAGTAACCAAGAGTCTTGGATTTGGTGCTATAGATTTTAAGAGCTGGAAAAAAAAGAGTAAATTAAAAGGAAAGAAAATGTAAATTAAATTAACAGTCTAATACCAAAACTTCACTTGTGTTAACATGAGACAAGAGTTAGCTAGTATGCTAGCAGTTAACTAGCTGGCTATCTATTCAAGATGGTAGGAAGATCACATGTTTAAATCAGGGTTGTTGTTTTTTTTGTGCTTTAAGACTGTTTAGCGGTAAATGCAACTGTAAATAAAAATGTAAATGAAATCTCTCTTTCTTTCTGTCTCTCTCTCTTTCAGCAAGTGAACGACTCCGCTCCAGAGGTGAGAGATGCTGCGTTTGAGGCTCTGGGCACCGCCATGAAGGTGGTGGGAGAGCGGGCGGTTAACCCCTTCCTAGCTGATCTGGATAAACTCAAACTGGACAAGGTAGCGTAGGGTTTTGTGTAGGGTAGGGTCATTATTACATCCTGACGTTGGAGTACAGATTTATTATTGTTTTGTTTTTTTTCCCCCCGCCTCCACGTACACACGTACGCAGATTAAAGAATGTGCCGATAAAGTGGAGCTAGCAGGAGGAAAGAAGGGCGAAGGTGGTGGAGGAGGAGGAGGAGGAGGGGGGCAGAAGAAGGAGAAACCTGCAGCTAAAGCTCCCGCTGTAGAAGAGCCTCCTGCAAAACCTGCTGGTCCGCCTAAAAAGGCTCCTGCACCCAAAGTAAGCATTAATAGACTCGAGGTTGAAGCATTAAATCAAATCATCAATGGCACGCGGGTTTCAGGTTTTAATGGAGCTGGGAAATGGTTGAGGATTTCTCATTTTTAATCCGAGCCAACGTAAAAGCAGAGGTCGGAGTAAACGTTTGTGGACAATTTTAGACATGGGCACCATAACACGTTTATTCAAATCAGCAATTAGGAGATTAATTTGTGTAAAATTAGGAGATTTATAATTTAGATTTTGTTACTTGTTGCAAGAGCTCCAGTGCTCGGCTGTGATCAATCAGTAACAAGGATTCGCTCGTGACCATTTGGCTTTTTTAATTTATTTTTTATTTTTTTTCACAGGCTGCTGGTCCTCCGAAAAAAGGCAAACCTGCTGCAGCCGCCAGCGGCAAGTCAAAGAAAGCACCGGACACAAGAGAAGTTGCAGAAACTGAGTTATCTGTAAGTCAAGTGTCCGAATGAATGAAATCATTTGTAATAATGAAAGATTTTATTGTCGTATTATAATACAAAGGTAAAAAAAAGAAATGTTAAAAAGGAAAAAAGCAGTGATTGTGTAACATGAAGCTTTTATGTTAATGCGTGTTTGCGTTTTATCTATTTATTTTTCTCAGCTGGAAGTGTGTGAGGAGAAGGCTGCAGCTGTGCTCCCGGCCTCCTGTATGCAGCTGCTGGACAGCGCTAATTGGAAAGAGAGGCTCGCTAGCATGGAGGAGTTTCAAAGGGTGAATGCTCACCATTTATCTCTCTCTCTCTTATACGCCTCTCCAGTGCCTTTTCAACAGAGCCAGTGCTTAAAAGGAGTCTTTTGTTAACAGAATTTAAAATTTTGTATCTCTCCGTGTTGTTCGTGTGTGTGTGTTAGGCTGTTGAACAGATGGACAGGAGCGAAATGCCGTGCCAGGCTCTAGTGAGAATGCTGGCTAAGAAACCTGGCTGGAAAGAGACCAATTTTCAGGTGGGCATCGTTCATTATACAAAAAGCGACCCTAGACTTCCATCTTTTATTTATTTATTTATTTATTTTTTACCTGATTCTAACATAAAGTTAGTCTCACACTTGTTAATCCAAGTTTCGACACACGCTCAGGTGATGCAGATGAAGCTGCACATCGTCGGACTCGTCGCCGGGAAAGGCTCCTTCTCGAAAACCTCGGCTCTCGTCGTGATGGACGGCCTGGTGGACAAAATCGGAGACGTGAAGTGCGGCAGCAACGCCAAAGAGGCTCTGACTGCCATCGGAGAAGCCTGCTCGCTGCCGTGGACTGCCGAACAGGTGGGTCTTGTTTCACAGTCTCGTCATAACCATATGAAAGAAAACATCATCTTGTTAATTAAAAATTTTTTTTTATTTCAATGCATATGGGCTTCATTGCCAACAACCGGGGTTATAATTTAAACCAAAGAGAGAGCGATGCATACTTCTCGTTAGTATGCTTAAAACGTATACTTGTAGTTTATCCTGGGTGTGTGTGTGTGCTTACTGTGGTTTATTTTTAATTTAAATTTTTTTTTTTTCGTTCATTTAAACTGTTATGTTTTATAACATTCTGTACAGGTGGTCTCTTTGGCCTTTGCACAAAAGAACCCTAAAAACCAGGCTGAAACACTCAACTGGCTGTCCAACGCCATGAAGGAGTTTGGCTTTGCAGGGTGAGTCGTGTTTGTTCTCTCTCTCTCTCTCTCTCTCTCTCTCTCTCTGCGATGTAATCTGTTACATGTTCATGATTCATACATTGTTTGTTTACTGTTGTAATCCTGCAGAATTAACGTGAAGGGTTTCATCAACAACGTCAAAACCGCTTTGGGTGCCACCAACCCGGTGAGTGTGTGCGCGTGTGTGTTTTTTAAGGTGTTTGTGTGTGTATGGCAACCTGATCCTTTGTTTGTTCAAATATTTGTTTGTGCGCTTCCTGCTTTCAGTGTATTTGCACAAAGCCTTTAAGTGTGGATCAGGGAGTGCTTTCTGTTGAGTAAATGATGGAACGTTTTAACCGGATCTTGGATCAGGCAGTGAGGATCATGGGTTAAGCATTAGTGCATTCAAATGAGTAATTAATGCCCATATTGGAGACACAAGGCTTCACAGATCAGCCCTGTCGGGGTTCTTCGTATGAGCCAATTTAAGCCGAGGAGGGTGCAATATGACAAGACCAACACCACTACGGAATTCCAAAGTTCCACAAGCAGAATGGGAACTGTACCAAAACAACAAATTATTCGAAATAAATCCAGTGTGGTGGGAAAAAGATGCTGTCACCCCTTCGAATCCAGACACGGCCAAGTCGTATATACAAGGTGCCATATAGGCCATGCAAATTTTTAACCCATGCGTGAAGAAGCTCCAAAATGTCAGCAGCACTACTCTAACCATAAAGCATATACTCTTTGATCTGCCCAAGCTTTAATACCATAAGAAAACAATTTCTACCAGAACAAGATTAAATTCAAATTTCATTTGTCACATAGACAGTCATACACAGTACGATATGCAGTGAAATGTTTATACGACTGCCAGTGACCTTAAAAAATAAAAGCTTATACATAAGAAATAAATATGAATAAAAGAAATATGTTAGAAATGAAATTAACTAGTGAAATATACTGTACAAAGTCAAATATACTTTACAAATAAAAACAAAATATCAATATAGCAAATATAATATAGAAGAAGAAAATAGAAATTTGTTAAAAACGGAAATTTAGAAATGGCTGGGGTGTGCAAATATGCATAAAAAGTGACTTCTTAAAGTGTCTTATTAAAGTGATTTGTGCAGTGGTCCATAGATGGGGAAAAAAAAAAACATTCTGCAAGACAAAACCAGAAAAACTTTTACAATTGTGGACCTAAAGAACCATATGTAAAGTCTTGTTCTTCTGGCCATGTTTTGTTATAATTATTATTATCTTTATTTATTTTGTCCACAACTCTTTAAATTCCTTACATTATAACATCATAATATATTGGTTTGAATAAATCAGTTTAATGTTTGATATGTATCTGCCTGGGAAACTGATATGGCAATAAATCCTAATACAAAAAAAAAAAAAAAAAGCAATTTGACAACAGTATTATAGCACTCTTTGCAAAGACATTTCAACAATGTGAAACCAAGTAGTAACGGACGAAAACCATGACCCAAATATTGTTTCTTTTTTCTATTCCAGGCCGTGAGGACGTCTGCCATCACCCTGCTTGGCGTTATGTACTTGTACATGGGGGCTCCTTTGCGTATGTTCTTCGAAGACGAAAAGCCGGCACTGCTTTCTCAAATAGACGCCGAGTTTGAGAAGGTTCATAAATCCACATTGCCGATAATTAAATCAAAGATTTTTGTTACCTATTATTGACATCTAAAATATTACTAGTATCTGTAACGTAACAGTTTGTGGCTCTGGGTTTCTCAGATGCAAGGTCAGTCTCCTCCCGCTCCCACACGAGGATCGACCAAGAAAGGAGCAGAGGATGACCAAGAGGAGGCCGATGAGGGGGACGCGGATGGGGGTGCCGCTGACATCATGGACCTGCTGCCCAGATCTGATATCAGGTCAGTTTTTTTTATTATTATTATTTTTATTTTTTAAACACACCATGATTTCATATTTGCAGAACTTACTTGCAGTCAGCTTTAAATGTATGCAAAAGTGGAAAGAGATTATGAATAAGCTTGATTGTTGATATGGATCCATCTGTTCTGTGGTTTGCAGTGATAAAATCACATCAGACATGGTGGAGAAGATTAGCGATAAAAACTGGAAGATCCGAAAGGAAGGGCTGGATGAGGTGGCGGCCGTCATCTCGGAGGCCAAGTTCATCCAAGCCAACATCGGAGAACTGCCCATGACGCTGAAGGGCCGCCTCGGAGACTCCAACAAACTACTGGTATTTAATTTATTTTTGTAATTTTATTTTTAATCTTACACAGGCCATGTTTTTGTGTTGAAAGCTTTCTTCAAGTGTAGTAAAGGATTAGACCCGTTGTGGCACTGAATGAATGATAGTTTTTGATTGTTTTCTGTATTTTAAACGTTTACACACATAAAATTGCATGTTTGTGTGTGTTTAGGTTCAGCAAACACTGACCATCTTGCAGCAGATTGCCACAGCTATGGGTCCTGCTCTCAAACAGCACGTGAGGAATCTGGGCTTCCCCATCATCACCGTGTTGGGAGACAGCAAGGTACAACTCTTATAACCGACCTTTAAACTTAATGTAAAATCTTGTAGATTTTTTTTTTTTTTTTTGTGCGCGTGTCCCAAAAAAATTTACATTATTTCATAGTCTAACAACATAGTCAGTTCTCGCTCAAATGATCTCAAATTTTATGATGATGTAAAAACTGTTTAACTGTTTTAATCCCCACACTACAGTTGAGCACATGAGGGACTCGCCGAATGCTTTGTGAAATCGGTTGCAAAATCTATATCTGTTTGAATATGTTGTTGGGATTTTGATAAATAAATATTTTATTTTTCAACATAAAGCCTGTTTTAATTTCATTTGCCTAGGACATGTAGTTACATGTAGTTATAGATATTCATATTTCAAATGATGTCAATTTTTTTGGGACACCCTGTATATTAAACGTGCATCTTTAAACAGCCAGTGACTCAATGCAATATGAATTTCTATCTCTTTTTATGTAATACAGTCTGATTCAGTATTTAGTCATTTAATAGCCTTAATGGTTTAATTTGGGCAGCATTTTGAGCCTTCCTTGCACCAAAAATCCGATCTCTGTCTGAATACATATACAGTTTTGTCCACTATTCCCTTCTCATTATATGTCTAAGAATATTCGTCATGTTACAGCTTTGCAGAACTCAAGGTCGGGTGTTCCTGTGTGCATTGTTTTTATTTAAAAAACCATCCAACGCCATCTGTTGAATTTTGGAACGAACTAATTTTTATTATTTTTTTCAAGGTAGATTTTTTGTTTTCTTTTTTTTGTTTAATTATCATTTTATTATATAAGGGCATTTTCTATTTAAATTTCAAAGTAGCATATCATCTCTTCCTGTGGGCCGATTACGATGAAGCAAAGTCTGTTAGCTCAAGTTCGACCAAATACACTTGTAAAAACGTCATTAAAATTCGTTCAGTATTTTTTTTTTTTTTTTTAATGGTGCGTGCACAAACAAAAAATTCCAAAAAAACATCTTGATGTGTTTTCCCCAAATAATTTTTGAGCAAATATCTTTAAGGCACGGTAACTTTACAGTTTTTATTATATGTATATAGATGTTTCCTCAGTCAATGCTTTATCCTGTTCAGGGTGGTAGTGGATCTGGTACACGTCCTAGGAGCACTGGGTGTGAGGCTGGAATTCACCTAGAATTGCGCACACATTCACACCTTGAGGCAGTTTAAGGTAGCCAAGCCACCTACCTGCACACACATGCACACACACGCACACCTTGAGAACATGTAAAACTCCTCATGCATTAACTCAAACTCTGGATCAAACCGTGCAGCTGTGCAAGGCGGAAACCCAACCGCTCCACCACCATCTGTGCCCTGCGCGAGCAGTGTGTATCCAGTTGCAAATGGTTATCTGAGGACACACTTTCTATCGAAAGCACCATCTGTTTGTGTGTACATGCAACTGAAACCACACCTTATGCTTGCAGGCCAACGTCCGTGCCGCTGCCCTGACGACACTAAACGTGTGGGTGGAGCAGACAGGCCTGAAGGAGTGGCTGGAAGGAGAAGACCTGTCAGAAGAGCTGAAACGAGAGAATCCCTTTCTAAGACAGGAGGTACGTGAACATGGTAAAATGAGCTCCGCATGCGTCTGATTACATCAGTATGCTTATTCCCAAGGTGTTTTGAAAACAGCCCAATCAACACAAAACACCAATGTTTGATGTTAAACATTTAAAAAACTTTTTTAAAGCCCGGCTGGTTGGGGTTATACAAGCATGACAGTAATTGTTTGTTTTTGGATGGTATCTTTTGAGAATGGCTTTCTTTTCTATGATAAGTTGATGATGATAACTATTTTCTATGATATGGTAACTATTAATCAATAAATAATTGATAAGGCTGAGACAAGGAACAGCATGATACAAAAAAAAAAATGTTTTAAGTCGTTCACACCACCCAGTCATTTTGATTATTTTCCTGTTGCAGCATTTAGTTTTATTCCTTAAATAGTTCCTGTATAATTAAGGCCACTCTTACACAATGTTAAAAAAGAAAATTTGTTGAAAGAGTTCTCTTAACTTCGCGTATGCTAGGTTCTGGGCTGGCTGGCCGAGCGTTTGCCCAACATGCGCACCGTGCCCGCTGATCTCATGCTGTGTGTCCCAAACCTGTACGCCTGTCTGGAGGATCGCAGTGGAGACGTGCGGAAGAAAGCCCAGGATGCTCTACCCATGTTCATGATGCATCTGGGCCATGATAAGATGAGCAAGGCCACTAATAAACTCAAGGTAGGTATCTGTATCTTCTGCACTGTATATGGTTCTGTGTTGATCTTTGGGTTTCAGCAGTTCAGAAACTTGTGATTACACTTTTTAATAATACTCTTGATAATGTTAATGAATTTTGTGCTTGCTGCTTCGTTAGCCAGCCTCAAAGGACCAGGTGGTTGCCATGCTGGAGAAGGCCAGGGCGGTGATGCCCGCCAAACCTGCTGCAGCCGCAAAAGCCGCTCCATCTAAAGCAGCTCAGAGCGCACCACCTGCAAAAGCAGCCCCAGGTACTGTATACTTCTCTCTCTCTGTCTCTCTCTCTCTCTCTCTCTCTCTCTCTCTCTCTCTCTGTCTCTCTGTCTACATCTTCATCTCTCGTACGATATATATATATAGATATAGATAGTAGTTTGTTTCTAACGACCTCTCATTTTGCAATATGGATGACCCAGCTATTAGTTCACTGGATCGTTATCTATAGCAGCACATCACACTAAGTGCAGCTACAGTATGTTGAGGTTCAGTGAACCGTAGCTTCATCGGATGCGCTAATCGTCTCCGTTCTTTATTTCACAGCACCGGCTAAAAGCCAGCCTGTCATGGATGACTACAGCCCACCAGAACCCAAACAGGACACCAAGAAATCCAAAACAGCAGTGCCTGCTCAGAAAAAGGTCTGAATAATTGCATTTCTGTATTTTTCAATTTGTAAAATATACACTACCGCTCAAAATGTTGGGATCTCGTGCACATTTCTTTTTGTTTTTGTTATAGTGATTTATTTCCTACATTCTACAACAATACTGGGGATTTCAAAACTATGAAATAACACGTACAGTATGGAATTAGATAATTATGTAACAACAGCAACAGTCAGTTATTTTAAGACACAAAGGTCAGCTTTTTCTGGAATAGTTCTTGCAAGAACAGTATTGTGTCAAGTGCATTTGCAAAACCCATCAAGCACCATAATGAAACACGATTCTGACT
>JAOVVA010000001.1:34095728-34113412 GCA_028565275.1 Leiocassis micropogon
GTGTGTGTGTGTGTGTGTGTGTGTGTGTGTGTGTGTGTGTGTGTGTGTGTGTGTGTGTGTGTGTGTGTGTGTAAAACATATATTTTATTTTGTGTTTGTATGCGTGTGTGTAGCAATAGGTAATAATGCGGTGCTGGATGTGTTTACACAGATACTGGACCATTTGTCAATGATCGAGAACCGGAACGAGTCTGAACTGGAGGCTCATCTGAGACGGGTGGTGAAGCATTCAGGAAATTTCTCAGGCCTCAAGTCTGACCAGAACTCTGAGAAAATGGCCTTACGATCTGTACGTCACCACATACTTTAATTAATCTTTTACACTTCATAAGCTATAACTTTACTCTCAGCCCAGGGTGAGATCATTTAGTTTAATAGGAAAGCCTGTAGTTTTATCACTGGAGTTGTCAGCATGTTATATAAGATAGAGATATATATATATATATATATATATAATAAAATGCTCTCTTAACTTTACTGCTAACAGGAGGATAAGGTGATCAAAGCAAAAGTGAGTGACATCCTCTCGGAGATCTTTAAAAAGATTGGCTCAAAGGAGAACACTAAAGAGGTTAGGACTCTGTTTATTTACACTCTCTTACACTAACCAGTTAGAGCTTACAGTCAAGTATCAGTAATTTAACTTCTCTTCCTCAGGGCTTAACGGAGCTGTATGAATATAAACAGAAGTATTCAGACGCCGACTTGGAGCCCTTCCTCAAAAACACGTCCCAGTTTTTCCAGAGCTACGTCGAGCGCGGTCTGCGTATGATCGAGTCGGAGCGGGAGGGGAAAAGCCGCCTGCAGAGTTCTTCAGGTAAAAAGAAAAAAACACCCACACACAGTCACTGATGGTGCTCCAAGTGTATGTCTTGTTTCCCCCCTAAAATTTAAAACATACGGAGCCCCTTAAGGCACATGGGTGGGGGGTGGGGTCTGAGTAAGGAAAAAAAAACCAGGACATTGCACATGGATGGAAAATGTATTTATTTATTTTTAAATCTGAGGGGGGAATGGATGCAAAAAAAAAAAAAAAAAAAGTTTAAGTTTTGGGAGATCTCGCAAACTTTTTTGCGAGATTTCGCAAAACTTGACTCTTCAGCTTTACCGATTTAGTTCAGCAGGTGGCAATAATGCCAGACTTGATTCTTACTTGACTTCTTAAAGGAAAAAGAAAAAGCAAACAGTCATGACAAAACCCGTTGTTGCACGAGCCTTGTTAAACAGGCCTGGAGAAAGTTATTGTTTAGCTTGGCCTAAAATATAAAGACATTCAGTTTGTATTCAGAGCTTGCATTTTTTTTTTGTATTTTGTCGCTGGAAGAATGAGTCACGTGGTCTCTTTTATTTTATTCATTTTATTTTTTCCCCTCCTATGTTCCGATTTCCCCCCCCCCCCTCACCCATGTCTCTTTAGGGGCTCCGTAAAATCGGGCTATTGTTTAATTTTAATTAAATGTTTTAAGTGTTATAAAAACCAGGGAGAATATTAAACTATTTTTTTCTTTTTCCTTCCATGGTGGATTTGTTCCTTTGAATAGGAACTACAGTAAAGTGCAGGTGAAAAAATAAGTTTTTGGTAGAGAATAAAAGACTCTGGACATCATAACTGATTTGTTTTTAACTTGGACTAGGCCTGTAAGATGTCCTAGAACTATCAGCTTTACACAGACATGAATTGTAATGACTGGTTATTGTGCATCTCCACTGCTACACTTTGTTGTTTTTTTTTGTGTGTTGTAATAATATTTTCACATTTCTTGTGTTGATCCAGTGATCCCACAGCACAGTGTGGATTCCGCATACCCCTCCAACCACAGCTCCATGTCAGTCAGCAGTAATGGGGAGGATCTGAAACCTGCTGTGTACTACGAAAGGCTGAAGATCCTCCGGCAACGTCATGGACTCGAGAACTCTAAGGTTTGAATCACATGCTGTTATCAAATATGATCATATTTATTTTTTTTAATTAAATTTAGGGACTGTTATTAAGCAGTTAATAAATGTTTAGTGTCTGAAAGTTTTGCATTCGAGCTCTAAGGCAATCTTAATAGACATGTATAACATTTAGTTTAGCATATAAAACTGTACACTTTAATCATTACTTCTACCCTTATTGAGAACAAAAAAAATATATCCTTAGTGTGATGTAAATATTACATCAGGGAAGGAGTTCACTACCTAATGTAAAAATGTTCTGTACAAATGTTAACTGACTCTTATCTACAGTCGTGAGGACCCACTTGTATAAAACAGTAGTTTTATATACTATATATTACCAGTCAAAGGTTTGGACGAACCTTCTACTTGCATGGTCTTTCCTGATTTTTTTTTTTTTTCGACACTGTAAAACAATGCTGAAGGTGTCCAAAATGTATAATAATCTCCATTAAACAGTTGATATTGAGATGCATCTGCTACTTCTGCTCTGTAACTCCTTTATAACGGCTCTAATCTGAGGTGCTGTTTGTTAATTGGTGATTTCTGAGGCTGGTAACTCTAAATGAACCTCTCCTTCTAATAAAGAAAATGGAAATCACTCAGCAAAAATACATTGAATTAGAAGGTGTGTCCAAACTTTTGACTGGTACTGTATGAACAAACACTAAACCCCTGGTTCCCAAACACTGGGTTGTGGCCCACAGGGTGTGTTCGTGGAAGATTTTATTTGGGTCGTGATTTATCTGCAGTACACCATTCAGTCACACGGGGGAGCTAGTTAGTTTTCTAACACTGAAGGTTGTGCTTCATCATTTGTAGCCTGTGTCAGTAATCCCTGATTTACATTCAAGGTAATAAAGTGATGTGTAATTGCTAATAAAAATGATCAGTAACATTTAGCTATGCACAGTCACAATGGTTTGTCATTTTTAAAAAGTGGGTCTCTAGGAAAAAAAAAAAAAGTGCAGTAAAAGTGCTTTATTAAACTTTCTGAGTTTAATTCTCATTTCATTCTCAGCAGCAGCAGCAGCAGCAGCAGCAGCAGGAAGATGAGCGTCCTCTCTCCCTGCTGTCCAGGCCCCCACTGGCGTCCTCTACTGACATGCTTCACAGCAAGCTGTCACAACTGAAGGAGTCGCGTGAGTCACAGCTACAGCAAGAGCAGTCGCGCTCACACAGTCCGGGCCGCGCCTCCTCACCCGCCTCCAACCTCGATGACCTCAAAAAGAGGCTCGAGCGCATCAAGAGTAACCGGCAATAGAGACGAGCTCATACAAACACTCATCACCCGCCCCGGCCCTTACCTTCTCCTGCATCTAGTTAACTACATCGAGCTAAACTGCTAACCTCCGCTAGTCTTTCTCACCACTCGCAGCTCGGCCGGTTTTTCAGGTCTGGTTTATGTATAGATTAACATATTGAAAATAGGAAATAAAAAATAAAACCACAGGTTTGTCCAGCTGTATAATATGAAGTAAACTTTTTGTTGTTTTTTTTGCTTGTTTAGTCTTGTGCATAATTGTTTGAGGTTTGTTTCTTTGTATATACTGACGGGTGTTAACCACTCCAGGCTTTTCTGTGTCATGTTTAGGAGTTACAGTGGATGTGCAGACGTGCTGTAATTTGTGTAACCTGGAGATCTTCACTCTTCCTCTGTCGTCTCTTTTTTTTTAATTATTATTATTATTATTATTTAAACAGACATTTTAGAACACACTTCAGGTCTCTCTCCAGGTCTCCACTGGGTCTCTCTGACCATCTAGCTTTGTTTTTTGTTTTTCTGCCACTGAAGCGCTTGAAGGATTTAATTTGTTAAGTAATTTAAGGAGCATGGCATGAAGTACTTGATGTTTTTTTGTAAATAGTTTGCATTAATAAGCCCTGTTTAATTAATAATTAATTAAAAATCTTTTGGTTAATAATATTCTAACATTTTGCACTTGAGAGCAGAATGTTGGCAGTTCTGATGCATCATTTTTGTATTTCATTCAAGTAGTGGTGTTGCTATTGAGTTTAAGTGTATAATCTATAGTGAAAATGGCAATAAAGTTTTTTTTTAATATAATGTAACAAACTATAAGATGCCTCCTGGATGTTTGTGAGTAGATGCTGAAAAGTCAAAATGGTTTTATTTATTTCTTTGTTTTCATTGTAAACTGCAATTCTTACAGTTTATTCCACTTTTTGGTCTGTGGGAAATTGGTGGTCCAAGTTGCTGATGGACTGAAACCAGGCAGAACTTAAAAACAATTGAAATTTCCTTTACTGGATGTGTAAAATGACGTATTTCTCAATTTGTGCTTCTGCTGGATTGGCAACTGGACCAGTCTAAATTGTGGACAAATAACTCAGTGGAAAAAGTTGTGGCATGTTTAAGATATACACTGCCTGGCCAAAAAATAATTACTGCAGTGATAACAATAGTTCAGTGGCAACAATTTATTTAACTCTGATGCCGTGAGTAGCTTCTTGTTTGTTAAACAACCATGTCAGAAGAAATATCCTGTAGTCATGGCAAAGATACGACTGTATCAGTATGATCAAATTACTGTTCTGTATGAAGCCAGGAAAACAACTAAGGAGACACCTGAAACTACTAGAATCGGGTTAAAAAATTTAAATCACATGGAAGGATGGTGGTGCACCGTTATTGGGGAAGAGATGTCGTCGGGAAAAACATCCTTAATGAGCATGATGGAGGATCACGAACTTGAAATCAAATCGTACAAAAAAACACTAGAACTCACGGCTAGGTTTAATAGTGAAAGTAAGAACATCTCCACAAGCAATTATTAGTGAGGCTAATATGAGAGACTTCAATTTGCTAGGGAGCATAAAGAACGAACTGTGGAGCGTTGGATCAAAATCATGTGGTCTGATGAGTCCAGATTTCAGAATGATGGGCTCATCAGGGTGAGAAGAGTGGAAGAAGTAGTGATGCACCCATTCTGTGTATTGTGGTAGTGTTATGTTCTGGGGTTACTTATTTTAGCCCTTATTTTAATTCTTTGTTTTATCGCATGAACTGTACCATAGTACCACAACGAACTGTAGAATTATGTACTGTAACTATCTTTAGTGCAGTTGTTTATATTATGTAAAAAAAAAAGTAGTAAACCCTTACATAAGCTTCTCGAAAAAATGCCATGGCGAATGTGTGCCATAATCAAAGGAAAAGTTGGTCCAATGAAATGGTACAGTATGTGACTACTTTTGAATTAGTAGTGTTAAAATGGAAGAAATAAACAATCAAATGAGTAAATTAATGAAAAATCATTTAAAAAGTTTATGAGGGGGTGTCAGTCCAGATGCTGTACGAGTCTCAGATCTTGTTTCAGCTTCTTGTCCAGGGCCTGATACCTCTGTGGTGCGCTCTCCTTGTGGCTACAAAAGCAAAACAGGGAGGAAAAAAAATCACATATTGGGACTAAATACCACTGTGAGACTAATCGTAGGGGGAAAATAATCATAGGGGTCGCTTCAGTTCGTCAGGAACGTTATGTGGCAAAAAAATGAAGTCAGCTGATGACCTGAATATACTGAATGACCAGGTTATCACAGCTGTGGGGTTTTTCTTCCCTGATGGCACAGGCATAATCTAGGCTCAAATTGTTAGACAGTGCTTCTGAGAGCATGAAGAATCATTACAAGTTGATCATTTATGTTAGCAGCGGTAAGCAGTCATTCTTGAAAAGACATTACTGACACTGGAGACTACTTCCACAAAAGTGAAATAAGCATCTAACAGAATTAAACATGTTGCTCTGTTAAATAACATTGTAATTAAAGCCTTATATTATGTACATCCTCCACTATACAAGGCCCTGTAATATACATATCAGGACATAATAGCCTAGGTTACTAAATGCATTTTGATAAATCTGTGATGTGTTAACGTCCTGTCAGAGCTTCTGGAGAAAAAAAAAAGAAAAAAAAAGCCACACCTACTGACCAACCAGATTGGAGAATTCTGTAGTGCTGTGGTAACATGGAAGAATTCACCTTAAAAACGGAGCTCGGTACGAAGTGAAAATGGAAGGCCAAAAGGACCAGAAACACAACAGGGAGCAAGTAGAGAAGATAGAGGGAACTGGGAAGTTGACTTTAAAAGGTCAGGAAGAAGAGGGAGAGTGAGACCTTATTGGGTCACTGTTAAATAACAAGATGGTAAAAGAAGAAGTAATTTGAAACTTGCCCTAGATTAGCATTGTGAATGAGGTAAAAGTCCAAGTGTTAAGTGTTTACCGGCTGAGGCGCAGCTTCAGAATTTGGATTCTGAACATGGCTTCGGAGCAGCACGCCAAATACTTTTCCTCTTCCTCTTTTGTCAAGTTACCCTGGTTCTGCTGGTACCACTGCTGCTTCTGCAGGAGCTCCTGAGTCTCCTATTCGCTCATACACACACACACACACACACACACACAGAAAGGAACGAGTTGGTTTTAATTTGCTTTAAACTGCATTGTGAAGGTCAATACTGTCATGAGTACAGAGTACATGTAAGGGCCACCAAAATAAAATGGAGAAAGAGGACAAGGAGGAAAGTATTTGATGGGTTTATTAAGGGTGACGGGTCTAGAAAAGAGGATTTAAATTGAAAGGAAGATGATGAAGATCGAGACCAGAAGGTGGCGGTAATGCAACATAGTGGATGCCGAACGCTGGTAAACACCAAGAAGAAGCCAAGAGCTTCTAACTGTAGGTTGGTGCCTATTTGTGAAGGAGGTGTGGCCTCTGTGCCTTTTAGTCAAAGAAGGTGTGGCCTCCGTCTGTCAATTAAAGGAACTGTTCGTTTTAGAGAAGGAGGTGTGGCCTCTAAATTTAAATTAAGGGGCGTGGCCTCTCTCCATCAGTCGCAGTGAAGGAGGTGTGCCTCTGTCAGTTTTAAGGGAAGGAGGCATGGCCTCTGTCTGTCAGTCACTTTTGAGTGAAGGAGGTGTGGCCTCTCAATTTTAGTAAAGGGGGAGTGGCCTATGTTAGTCACAGTAAAGGAGGTGAGGCCTTTCAATTTTAGTAAAGGGGCGCGGCCTCAGTCTGTTAGTCACAGTGAATGGGGTGTGGCCTCTCTTAATGCTAATTAGGGGGTGTGGCCTCAGTCGGTCAGTCACCCTGAAGAAGGTGTGCCCTTTGTCAGTTTTAGGGAAGGAGGGGAAGCCGCTGTCTGTCAGTCACAGTGAAGTAGGTGTGGCCTCTCAATTTTAGTAAAGGGGGGGGGGGATTCTCTTCATGGTTTTAAAAATTAAATTCTGCATAAGGAATGTAAATCTGGGCCAGCTGGGGGTGAGATGTCAGAAGTGGTAAGGTTCCTCACAGGAGCAGTGAAATATGTCCAAGTTTCTAAGATCTCCAGCTACATTAACACAATTCTAAACATCCTAGGCACCTTTTCAAACCGAGCCTGGATACAGTTGGCCCTGTCTATAAGTCTCTGCTTCAGGCTTTCGAGGCAGCTAGCACGGATCTGCATGGCCTGCTGTCTGGACAGGGACTTCGGGTCTCCCAGCTGGGCCAGGAACGGAGACAAGATGTCCACATCCTCGCATTCTTTCTTTAACTGCATCTCCTGGGCCAGGTGTTTCTACAGGAGAAAGAAAAAACGAGATGTCATCTTAATATGATAAAGATGCTGAAACGTTAAAATTTGCAAGCATACAGTATTTGATAAGAATAGATCCTTGATATTATTCACTGAAATTTGCCTCACCTGCTTTTCCACGTGCAGGCACGCCTTCTCGTTCCTAGCCATGTCGTAGATGGAGATCTTCAGCTTAATGGCACTTTCCTCTTGGCTTCTTAGCTTAAGGATCTCCCTCACCTTATACACACACACACACACACACACACACACATATACACATTGTGTTCTTTTTTAAATAAATGTCAATAAAATTAAACAAAATTATTTTTTTTCAGAGATTCTTTAATATTCTTACTTCTTTCTTAGATTCCTTGATACTCATTAAGGCTTTCTCCTCCTTCTCCATCATCTCCATGAGGGTCTCGTACAGGTACAGTTTTGGGACGGGTTTTGCAAACGGGTCCACCTGGAAGAACGCAGAGAGCATGAGGAGGAAAAAGATTGATAAAAAGGAAGTATGTCAACCCACGCACCGCTAAATGTTAGCTAAACGTCTTTCAACATCCTAGGATATCTTCACTCTCGTCCACAATCAGATTTATACACAGTTTGTATGGGAATCATTTACTTATAACACCACTTATGCGTTCCTTTTTTTTTTTTAAAGACTGACACCAAGCAACAAAATAAGAGAAAGTGTGCCTCAGTGTGCGTTTTTGTCTACATATGTTTCAACCTGAAAGCTGGAGGCCATGTCATCTGAGAAAGGGTGATCAAGGTTAGGAGGTTTATCAAAGATCTCAAAATTTGGAATGATTCTGTCGTCCTCTAGGTGGTACGTGACTTCAATTCGCTTCTGCAAAATCTGGAATATTAGCTCGGCCACATCCTCACCGGCCGGTTTGGATCGATTCCTTTGGAACTTCTCCACAACCTTCTGCTTAAAACACACACACACACACACACACACACACACACACACACATACAGTATACAGTACCAGTCAAAGGTTCTAGTTCATCCTCAGATTAGAGCCATTATGAGTAGCACACGTCAATATCAACTGTTCAAAATCTGCATGTCTTTGGACTGTGGGAGGAAACCCACCAAGCACGGGGAGAACATGCAAACTCCATGCACACAGAGACGGGAATCGAACCCCGACCCTGGAGGTGCAAGGCGACAGTGCTAACCACTACACCACCACGCTGCCTCATAAGGTAGCTACTGTATGCTATGAAAATAAAGACAATATGAGTTAATGGTGTGTAATGTTGTTTACAGCAAGTAAAATTGTGTGTGTTTGTGTGTGTGCGTTAGTGTGTGTATCCTGACCTGAATGGGTTGCTCATCTCCAGCTTTTTGTGCCAGCTCCAAAGGTCCATAGATGACATGTCGGTAACAGAGGAAGTCAGGACGGTCGTGAAACGTCTCGATCATTTCTGTCGCCGTCTCGACTCGACTGAGCAAGTTGTCATGTCGTGCTTTACTGTAGAACTCCATAAGACGCTCCGTCCCAAGGACCAGATCCATGTACCTGTGAGCTGCACAGAGCCAAGAATCTCGGTCAGTGACTGGGTTTGTGGATTAATGAGCTTTATCTTTGTTTAAAATGAGGATAGATGGATAAATGGATGAATGGATGGATGGACAGATGTGAGAACATATGGATAGACAGAAAAATTGATGGAGGAATGGATGGATGGATGGGTGAACAGGTGGCTGGACTGATAGGCAAAAGAATGGATGGATGGATGGTTGGATGGAGGATAATGAACTAAGTTGGATAGACTGACGGATGGATATAAAGGATGCATGTATCTTATGCATGACTTATGGATGGATGGAGGAATGGATGGTGTAATCCATAGTCTATACGGCTTTATCCTGAGTGTAGCTCATCCTGTTTGATATGTACACATAATACACAAAGGTAACGAATTTACTTTTTAGACAGAAGCTCCTTCCTGATGAGAAACGCTCAGTAGTGATATTGCTGGCTTTCTTCAGTTCTCTCTCTTGGAGCTCGTCGTGACGGTTTTCATACCACTCCTGGACTGTGTTGAGCTGAGTGCCTTCAGGATGCACAAAAAGAGAGAGAATGAATGAAAGAAAAGAAGAAGGGCGACTGAAGAACAGCATCGAGTCCGCGGTCAATCAGAGACTTAATACAATCTTGTATCAGCTGATTAGTGGAAATTTCGATCAACCTATTATGAAAAAACTCACAATCCAGGTCATCATAAGTAGTGAGTCTTGTGACTAATCCATCGGGTTTGAGATAAGGGCAGAACTTCTCCAGCGTGGCCTTCTTGTAACGGATAACCTTCGACCCACCAGGGAAACGACTTTCCATATCTTTAAAGGCAAACAGCAAACACAGAAGGTCACGGCATCGAATGCTATGATCTATAGGACTGACTGGGTGTGCTGAGGTTATTAAAGGTCATGCGCATAAAAAAGGGACCTTTTTCTGGGATGTGGATTTGTGCAACCCAAGACGGGGGCATCTCGAAAAGCTTAGGCTCTTCTGAAGTCTCCTGCAACCATAAACAGAGAATGAACATTACACAAAATATACAGGGCCATATGAGGATCGATTTAAGACAAGCCTAAAGACAATGGGATGATCATTCTTTTGTAGAAGAAAGAAAATAATGCAGAATGTTTAGGAAATTACAAAATTAGGAAATGATTTAATATTATAATTCTTATAAAACGATTATAAATTGCTTGATATAATACACTTTTGAATGATTATATTCTGTGATTAAATACTCCATATATTCCAGACATACTTATCTTGGTTAAGTCCAAGGAGAAACGCCTTTATTGTGAAATCATTTGATGAAATCAATAATTAGGGAGATACATGACATTCTGGTATTTTGTCTTGCGCCTGCTCATAGCCTTAAGTTCATATGTGACATTTGTGACCAGCTGTTTAACAATATTTTGTTTCATTTCTTTTGAACCTGGCTAAAAAATGGCACCCTCCTATATGCATTATATATAATATATAATATAGTCTTCACTGCTTTCACCGAATAGTGAAGAAATCTAGTATGAAAAACATGACTTTATAAAAAAAAACAAAAAAAACCCTTACATTTAAATAAGGGATTCATCCTGTGTATCCATACCCAGAACAGAAATGATGTAAAAACAAGAAGAAGAAAAAACATCCATACGTACATCCATTTGATCATCTTTATGTTCTGTTGCACCCGGGCTACTCAACATAAACTCCCACTTTAGCACATCATCCAGTTCATATATCATCTCCTGAAAGACACAAAGTCAAAAATAAATGGCAAAGGATTACCAGATGCAGACTATCCCTAATATAGTCAGTAACTTTCAACTTTATAGTTAAAACAAATAAATCAAAGCTTAATCGTTGTTTAATTTTAATACTAGAGATGTGGGAAATGTATTATATAGTGATATACGGTGATTCTTTTCTTTGATCCGTGCTGACTCCAAAATCAATGTTCGAAAAGTATTTTTACGTTTATATATGTTTGCATTTGAGGTGCTAAAATGTTGCAGTTTCTCCATAATCCTACAGGTTTCAATAGTTACAGTTACAAAAAAAATTACTACATCAAATCTGGATAAGTTATAAAATCATGATATTTACAGAATCGCAATTCAGATCGAATCGGTACCTAGGTATCGTGATAATATCGTATCGAGAGATCCCTGGTGATTCCCACTCACTCACTCATCTTCTATACCACTTTATCCCGTATTCAGGGCTGCGGGGACCTGGAGCCTATCCCAGGAGGCTTAGGGCACGAGGCAGGGTACAACCCTGGACAGGGTGCCAATCCATTGCAGGGCACACACACACACACACACTACAGGCAATTTGGGAACGCCAATTAGCCTAACCTTAGCCCAGCATATCTTTGGACTGTGGGAGGAAACCGGAGTACCCGGAGGAAACCTACCAAGCACGGGGAGAACATGCAAACTCCATGCACACAGAGACGGGAATCAAGCCTGGCCGGGAATCGAACCCGGTGATTCCCATCAGTATTTAATACCACTGGTTAAAATCGTGATCCACACTGACCGCACAGCCGAAGCGGCAGTCCTGCATGTTGATCCAGTAGTTCTCATGGTTCCAGAGGCTCTCGATGCCGAGGAAACACGGGCTGGACGTGGGATAGCTCTGGCCTGAGAGCGGGTCGATGAAGAAGTTGTCCAATATGTCACGTTTCCCTGCCAGAACCAGAACCCAGCTATGAACCCGTAAGCCCCATAGAGGATCAGCGTGACGCCCCTGCTCCTGTAGAAAAGTATACACATAAAAAAACTATTCTATTAAATTTCCAATAACCTACAGAGGGTCAAAGCCATAACATGATGAGATTTGATTTCCACTGCAGGTAGGTCTGCATGGATCGTAATCAGGGTGATGAACTCGGACCTCCTTCAGTCTCTCAGCATCCTGCTGTTTTGCGGCCAGTCCCTGATGCTCCTGCTTATTTTTCTCCTCCTGTTTCTGCTCGAAGGTGCTCTTTAGTTCTCGTGCAGGTTTAACCTTGTACCTCATCGGTTTCTCCTTCTGCTCAGACGGCTTCCCCTCAACCTATACGCACGCAACCCGGGACAACATGATCATCCCTGCTTATTTGATCAATTTTTCCGGATGGAATTCTAGGTGACTTATATGTACTTGATGAGGCTGTGTGATCGCTCACCGTATCCTGAAGTTTGAGTAGAGGACATTCCTGATTGCTCAGATCGAGCAGGCACATCTCTTTGGTAGCATAGCCACTGACGCAGTAGGCGTTGTAGCCGGCGCCCAGCAACAAACTGCAGAGCAAAGTGGAGAAATCGAAACACGTACCTCTCTGAGTCTGCACCACGCGCGTCGAAGAGTAGAGCTTTTTCGGCTGAACAAAATCACACAGTCATAAGAAGCACGTTACCACTCTGTATGATGAGAAGTGCACATGTAATAGTCAGTCTGCACATTTATGTAAATGGGTATCTTGTTTATTTATCACAATGCCAGGCTGTTGGTATGAGACAGCCTTTAATGATTGCATCAGCAATTTTTAAATAGAAATCTGCCGAGTTTATCCAAGAGTATACTTAGTTTTTCGGGAAGTGCAGTATTTAGGGTAGAAGCTGCAGAAGAAGCTCTCACCACTTCGGTTGGACAATCCAGCAGCTCCAAAGTCAAAAAGTCAGAGATGAAACTAGCACAGCCCTGCCAGTCATACAGCTCAGGGTGGGGTAGCAGCATGCGCCGCAGCATGGTGCTCACAAACTTCTGTTACAACGAAATCAAGTACACAAAGCTTTAATGCGCATACCTGTCCTTGAGTAATGGGTGTTGGGAAACTAATGTACAGATCATGGGGTGTTGTAAATACTGCACCTGTACTCCAAACTCATTGACTGGGCAAAGTAGGAGCGGTTTGCGATCAGGGAACATTAAGGAGTACTGAGAATTGAGGTTTTCCGCCATGGACAACAACACCATCTCTTCGGCCGAGTTCTCTCTGTACGAGGCAGGACATTCAGACAGATCTGGTGCAGGCGTCTGGTCTGACCTGTAAGAAATTCGTCAGTCTGGATAGCTGGTGTTTCAGCATTATACCAGTTTATAAACCTTAACTGTGCTCTGGTACTAAGAGTTTTTGTTGACTTAGTTTTTCCAAATGGAATAGCTTCTAGTGCAATAATTCCAGCTTCTACACTGTTGCTTACATAGGCTAATGCATAGCCAGTATGTTTTCATTAATGGACTGTTAATGGTGCATTTCATCCAACTTCAGGGAGATCACGAGTTACACAATCTGTGTTCGGGGAAACGAAACTGTGGGTGAGAAGGTTATGATAATTAATTTTCCTGTGAATCACTGCATACATGGATGCTGCCCTGTGATGAAGCATGTGTATCAGGTCAAAAAGTGTTTGTTTGCCAAACAACACCTCGTGAGCAGACTTACAGAAAAAGAGGAGCATGTTGGAGATGAGGGGAAGGCTTGTTAATGTTTTGACTGCCAGTGCAGTTCATGTTGCAGACTGTAAAGATGCCACTCCTTTAATGTCTTAGTATAATAAGTGTATTCACGCCGATCCGCCATAACGTTTTTGACCAATGACAGGTGAACTGATCAACATTCGTCATCAACTATACACCGGCAAACTGGTGACAGGATCATAGACACCCAAGGCTTACCCATGCCCACGGTAAACCAAGATCAGTCCAATCCCAGTCCAATGCCAACACAGCACAAATGGTAGAAAAAAGGCAATGCTGGCCATGATAGAAAGGACCTAGACCACTGAGTGCACCACAGCACACCATGCACAGGCCCAGCAGGCAAAGAGCCCTAGGCTACCAACCCGGCCTCCAAACTCCCTAGACTGCAATCCAATCTAGCACCAATGGGATACACTGGACAAACAAGTCTGATCCACTGAGGACCCACCCCGCAACCCACATTACTCAAATGATTCGCTGCCAACATCCTGCTGCCAGACCCCACAGCACACCACCCGAGGCCAGAGCTGCCCCCATAGCACAAGGGGGACCCAAAACCTAGGTGGCTTTAATGTTAATGTTTTTAATGTTATGGCTGATCAGGGTAAATCGCAAAAATGTACAACTAGAAGTGCCTAACTTACAGTCTCTTGCTACAGTTAGTCAGAACAATTATTTTTTTTTAAAAATGCATTTAAAAATTCCTTGCTTAAATATTGTTTCAACAGTTAAAGACAAAATGCCAACATGTACAAGTTGTGATATAATTTTCAGTTAATATTTACAATCTCTATCGTGCCCCATTCGCTCACCAGAGGGCTACATGTCTGTAGGTAAACAAGTGAGTCTAACCGTTTTGAACATGAAATAAATATTGTATGTGTCCTTGTACAAGTCTAATTGCAAGTAAAATTCTAAGCAGCCACACACTAAGAAGGTACTCGCTGAGATAATTTCACAACATACAATTTTACATCTCTACATCTCAATTTATACATTTATACTGTACATATTTATACGTGATTGTTTCTGTCCTTGCAGTTAATGATTATGTACTGTAAACAGCTGGGGTGTTTGTGAGCATCGTCTGGCGTAATAATTATGCTGAGCACAGAGCAAACACCAGTGAACTTTAGTAAACTCACCGGTGGGGAGATGAGGGACTGATCTGCACTTTGTCTAGAGTCTGTTCCAGTTCTGTTAACTCTCTGAGGCCTGCATCCTCACCCTCCTTCTCCTCTTTTACTTCGGTTTCTTCCATTTCATTCAGTCCATTCCAGCTTCAGGAAGCACCTAAAAACATGATAGAGTAAAGCATTACAGGTTATAGGTTCCTGGGTCACAGAGATTGGTGTTCATTAACATTGCAGCTTTGGTTTAATGGATGAATTTGTCGATCAGATGAATTGAAGATGAATAAATATAAAGTTTAAAAGTAATTCCGGTCTAATTTTAGAGGAAATTACGGTGATGATATTTAAAACAAATCTTAGAGGAATAAAAATCCTTTTAAAATACATATTAGGCTCCTAAAAATGTCTTCCTCAAGGATGGTTAATGGTGATAACTTTCTAAAGGGGTTTTACATACAATGGGTGCTAGATATCCATTATTATTTTTATTATTAGTAGTAGTATAAATAAAACACCTGAGTATACCTTAATAATTAAGAAATGCAACACACTGCTGCTAAAACTTTATTATTTAGGATATTTCAACTTCCGTTTTTTTCTGTCTATTTATCGGTACATTAACAATTACAGCTTTTAACCGTTCACCAACTTTACCTTTAATCGGCTGTGTTTTTCGGTTTCCATGGTGACAAGACAGCGGCACATGTTTATGACGTCAGGTCGATTAGTACTTCCGGGTTTTTCTTCATTAATCTCATCAAGTGCTGTTTAAACAAGCTTACTCATTTTATTAAAATTGTGTAACACAGCGTTATACAACATTTATACATTTTAAACCTGCAATGAAATCCTTTATTGCAATTTGTTGGATGGATGGATGTTATTGTAATAAACTATGATTCTCATCAACATATCGGTTTTGAAAGAAGGTTTTTGACGTACATAAAAATAAATGATAAAAATATCCAATTTGTGTTGCTCATTTTCATATATATTTTGTAAAATCATTTCTAGCTAATTAAAGCCTCCAGGATGTAAAAAAAAAAAAAATCAAAAATAAATAAACCACACAAAGTGCTATTCAGGACCGACAGAACCTGATAAGCTAAGACTTTTAGGAGACTTTATTGTTATTATAGTTATACAACGACATTTGTTTGATAGCTCTCAGAGATTTGTATAACTACAATGAAAATAGTAGTCTCTTAGAATAACAATATAAATATAATTCACTTTTTGTTATTTTCTCAAGTTACAGTGAGTGGTGGCACGGTGGCTTAGTGGTTCACACTCCTAGGAACGACTCCAGCCCTCTGCTACCCTGTACACAGGTTAAGCAGTATAGAAAACGAATGAAAAATCCACTGAGTATTTATATCAAAACATCTACTCATATTATAAATTATTGATTGGACAGCACTGGGAGGCAAGCAAGCAGTACAAGGCCCCTCAGGATCAATAGACCCATGAACAAAGGTTTAGATGTTTGGAATTGTGCACTTTTTGCCTGTGTGCCCTTCTTGTGTGCCTCACATAATCCTATAAAATTTAAAGTTCTTTCCTTACTCCATGTGAAATTATGCAATCTGGCATCTGAATATTTAGAGTTTTGCACTCAAACTAAATTGCTAACTAACTCAGAAGATTTTTGCCAATTTTGGGCAAAACTGGCTGGACAGAATTGAATGTAACTTTTGCAGTACTTAGATATCTGCCTGAAGTTTAACCTGCACCAAAAGTGAAATCAAAATGTCAAGTAAAAGCAATGTTTTGAACAGTTATGCGCCGGATGTAATAATAAATTTTAAAATAAAAGATACTAATAAGCTACTTTCTCAATGAAAACAAACACTTGCACCAATAGATATTCATTAGAAAACCTAAACTGAATATTTTTCCTGGGATTACTTCATATTTTCACCGCTGCAGGAACGGCGCTGAAGTGGTAATAAGTGAATTTTAACATACAATCTGGATGTCTTTGGACTGTGGGAGGAAACCCGGAGTATGCGGAGGAAACCCACCAAGCACAGGAAGAAACTCCATGCAAACTCCATGCACACAGAGGCAGGAATCGAACCCTGACCCTGGAGGTGCAAGGCGACAGTGCTAACTAACTAATTTTAAAATATATATATATTTAAGGGGTTCATCTTTGTTACAGCCAGACAAGTACATGGGCTTCAACTTGAAAAAAAAATAATATCACTAATTACATTGAAACTGATCAGATTATTTTTAGCTTTAACCTTTAAACTAGTTCTACAAACTCTTCTCCCGTTAACGACAGGAACAGACAGAGTACAAGGTAGCCGGTGCAGAGGAACTTGATCTGACACTGCACTGTTTGCTTTGCAGGATGATGCCAAATGGCACGAGTTTAACTGTGTACAGCCGGTGAACTGACTCGGTTAAATACACAACGCCCACCCCACCACCCCCCCGTCTCTCTTCTTTCCTAAGCAAAGACAGGAGTTGAGTGTATTGACCGGAGAAGCAGCACACAGCAGACGAGACCGCGGAGATGATGGCGCCCTCGCACGCGCTCGCCGTCGCTCTCATCGCTCTGCTCGCGCCTCAGCAGTCGGCAGGATTCTGGCTTTTTAACGTCATCTTTCCGCCGAACGCCGAACCTCGCGGGGGGAGCAACAGCACGCCGCCTCTGATCATCGGTAAGATCAAAGGAGATGAAACGCAGCGCGCGTGCTTCTTTAGAACCGCGGCGCACTAAATGTTACAACGTAACTCTTAACGCAAGTCTTTAACACTGTCATAGGGACTCGACTAGTGTTAACATCCGCACTACCGCAATAATACTCACTTTATTTAACCGCTGCAATGCTGTTTGAACCGACATTGAAAAAATACCGTTGATTAAATAACTTGTACAATGTTAAATTATCTCTATTACTAAATTGAACCTTACACTAAGTATTAAACCATTACAATGCATCAACTTTTATGGTGTTAAATTAACACCATCAGTGAACTAATCAACCCCTACAATGCTGAATATATATAT
>JAOVVA010000001.1:34120364-34131916 GCA_028565275.1 Leiocassis micropogon
ACTCGAACTAGTTACTTTTATCAGAAGGTAACGCTGTAATGTAACTGATTACTTTTTAAAGACAGTAATTTTGTAATATAATGAGTTGCTTTAAAAAGTAACGTCCCCCAACACTGCTTAAGACCAATTAGAAGGTCTGGATTATGAGACCTCATGGCCAGGTTTGACTCTATTTATCAAGTGTCCAGTCAAGCTGGCTGTTGTACTGACATCCCGGGTGACCTGATTATCTAACCGCTCTTTATTTGCATGCTCCTGACTGTGTGTGTTGCGTTCCAGATGAGCAGGCTGAGTATTTTGAACGGCTGAAGAGCCTTGTGGAGGAGATGCACGATGAGTACAAGCAGCCCGTCCACCTGCTGGGCCACAGCATGGGCAGCCTTTACATCTTATACTTCCTCAACCAACAAAGCCAGGCCTGGAAAGATCGCTACGTCAAGAGCTTCATCTCACTGGGAGCGCCGTGGGGTGGGGCTGTGAGGTCCCTCAGAGTTTTAGCATCAGGTAACAAAAAACAGGCCAGCATTATCATTCTTCTTCTTATTATTATTATTATTGTTACTATTATTATTATTAGCTGTAATTCGGGTTATAGGTTGAGTCTCAGGGGTTTATCCGTTATTGCCTGCCGTTTCTAATGCGTTATAAATATCAGGACTCAAAATCGTTATCATTTAACATCACATTTACTCAATATTTTGATTTCATTTATGGTGCAGGTTAAACCTCAGGCAGATATCTAAGTCCTGCAAAAGTTTTATCTCGGTCCGAGACTGGTTTCGGGTCCTCCAATGTATTACATGTGAAGATATCATACTTTCCATTTTGCTGTGTCGTGCATTTCTGTTTCTTGAGGATTGTGCTGGCTTGTACATGCATACTCTGTCTGTACAAGGTAAACTAGCGCATTGATTGGCTCTGTTGAGTGATGCATATAGTCACGCCCACCTTGAGGGGACAATATCCCTAAATTGGGGATTATAAGGCTAAATTAGTAAAAATAATGTGACAATAAAATGTGTAATAAAAGTGCTATGATGTAATCTGGCACATAACTTCTCATAACTTTACTTCTACTCAACAATTTTATTTGCAAATACCTGTACCTAAGCATTGCCAAAGTGTTATAAAATTCTGTCCAGCCAATTTTGTGTGATGTCGGGCAGGCAGGCAGGCAGACAGGCAGGCAGGCAGGCAGGCAGGCAGGCAGGCAGGCAGACAGACAGGCAGACAGACAGGCAGACAGACAGGCAGACAGACAGACAGGCAGACAGACAGGCAGACAGGCAGACAGGCAGACAGACAGGCAGACAGACAGGCAGACAGACAGGCAGACAGGCAGACAGACAGACAGGCAGGCAGGCAGACAGACAGACAGACAGACAGGCAGACGGGCAGGCAGGCGGGCGGGCAGACAGACGGGCAGGCAGGCAGGCGGGCGGGCAGACAGACGGGCAGACAGACGGGCAGTGGTTTCAGGTCCTCCAATCTATGAAACACAAAGATAGCATTTGAAAGAGCGAGTTCTGACCAATATACAGAACAAACCTTTCTTTTATCCATATAGATTACCATTTTTCTTTTTTAATCTGATCTTTATGTCCAGAAACCATTAACTCTAATTTTTTTTTAATTAAGTCTTACCTCTATTACCTGACTCTATTACTCTTACTCCTTACTGATTTTATAAATGTGCAGTTTTTTTGGCCCCGTGCAGAAATCTGCAGAATTGAAAAATGTAAAAAAAAAATCATAATAATTTAGAGGAGCCAAGTTAATGCATCAGGTTTAGTCTATAGTAGTAGATGTCAATATGTCCCACTTTTGAGTAGGAATAATAATCTGGCCAGGCTAATTTTAGTATTTTTCCCCTGACTCTTTAGGTGACAATGATGGCATCCCATTCGTGTCCAGCATCAAGGTCCGCGAGGAGCAGCGCATGACCACCACGAACCCTTGGATCATCCCATTTGAGCAGGTGAGGCCTGAGGATCATGTCTTCATCTCCACACCGTCCTTCAACTACACCCACAGGGACTACCAACGCTTCTTTAAAGACATTAACTTTGAGGACGGTTGGTACATGTGGGAGGACACGAAGAACCTCACGGCAGACGTCCTCGCCCCCGGGGTTGAAGTCCATTGTTTCTACGGTGTTGGCCGACCCACACCAGTCACCTACATCTACGACGAGCAGTTCCCGGACAGCGATCCAGTGGACTACGTGTACGAGGATGGGGACGACACGGTGGACAGCCTGAGCATGAGCATGTGCAAGCGCTGGATAGACGAACAGGAGCAACCCGTGTACGTGACCGAATTCAACGGCATGCCTCACCTCGACATGGTATTCAACCACAACGTCCTCAATGCCATCCAGGAGATCCTAGAGGGAACGTTTCCCAAGGATGAGGCCATTCGTACCGTTTTTGTCAAGCCGTCTCAACCACGCAAACTTGTGTCCAAGAACCCTTAAAAAAAAGCTCAGCTTACGGTTTGATGTCATAAATGCGTAGTGGTTCATTTTAAAGCTGCCTGAGAGAGATGATGTCCATTAAGTGTTGCAAAGAAAGTTCTTTAACATTTGTACTTTTGTGTATATATTCACAAACATAATCAGAAGATATGAAATGCCGTTGCAATTTGTACAGAATATAAAGAATCCACAGAATGTACAGATTAAATATACCGTATATTATTAGTTGGAAGCACATCCGTCACCTCTTGTCCTTCTTTCAGCCTAGGTTCTTCTATGACTCAGTGTCACCACCTGCTGGACAAAAAAACACACTGCTGGGCAATTTTAAGATCAATATCTTTCAATACATATAGTTTGTAAAGTTTTGTTATTTTACCACATCTATTTTAGAATCGATGCTTTGGTAAACCTAGTATAAAAGTTGTATTTTTTAACAGCACTAATTTATTTGTACACTGCTCCACCATCTGTACCTGAACGTACAGGTTGTATGTACACTGAATGTATCCACTAGCATAAAAAATAAAGTACATTTATGGCAAAGAAGGAATTCATCAAGAATGCATGTCATTTTTTTTTTTTTATTTCTTTTTTATTCTTCCGTATTTTTTTTTAAAGGAGTTCTGGAAGCCAACACATTTTTATGCATCTTTTTTTTTTAAAAAACCATTTTTTATAAAGCCAAGTCAAGCTTCTTTTGTCGGTTTTATGCATCTGCGTCTCCAACATGGGCGAGCAGAGACTGCAGAATTACAACAGTGTAAATATCAAGGCTCACCAGTGCCGTTATCACTCCTCCAACAGCTGGTGTGCTGGTCTGGTGTTTTTCAAGCAACCCTTGACCTGATGATCCGAGGGCTCAAAGTCTGGTGTACATGAGCCGAAAAGTCGATTTTTTCACAAACATGTTTGGTACTGGACACACTCGAATGAGCAGATGGGACAATTGAAGAAGGTCCAAAAAAAAAAACATGCAATATAATAAAAATGATGCAAAAGGCCCCTGAATGCCAAATGCAATTTACTTATGTGTTCCTGTTCCACCAGCAAGATTTAGCTTCATTTCTGCCTAAAGACAGTGATGCAGGAACACTTTAGTCCTCTTAGTCTGTCTGCGTTCTTGCTTCCTTATCTGTAAATTCAGTTCAAACAAGACACAAACCTTACAAAGGTTCGACATTCATACAAGATTCCTGTCATCATTCCCATCAAGCTTTTTGTTTTATTAATAATCTGAGTCTCTGATGTAATTCTGTGCACACCGGGAACATTGGGAAACATTTATCTTTCTACATTGGATTTCTCATTAATTTGACATTAAACATTGTTGGAAAATGGTAAATGATAAACTACACTCTGAGCTGATGTCAAAACCTCATCAACATCGCATACAGAATACAAAGAATCTCTATTCAGGATGATTTTATTAGTGGGCCTTTCCTTTTTTTTAATAAAAATAATCATTTTTATGCTGTTATAGACTAACTGCCATAAGGTTTGACCTGTTGAGTATTTTTGAGAAGCCTTTCTGTCCCACACTGGTGTAAGGAATGGTTAATGGTGTTCCACCAGTCTTGGCATCCTTCTCTGACCTCTTTCATCAACAAGGTGTTTCAACCTGCAGATCTTTTTCCACACTTCTGTTTGAACTCTACACACTATCCAACATAAAAAAAAAAATCCCTTTCATCACTTTCCGAAGTACAAGTTATTAAGTTTACACTGAAGTTTATATTTATAAGATATAGCTTTTTGAACAGCACTACATTGCCTTACTGTGAGTATGTAATGACCTTAATAGGGTTAAATTAAGATTTAATGATACCCAGCCAATATTTAATAGATTACATACTCATAGAAATTACAGATTATTTTTTATTCAAATGAATTATTAAATAGGTTAGACTTTAAACCAGCCTTACTTTATTTGAAGTAAAAAAGAGATGAAGTAAAAGTAAAAGTCCCCTCCAGAACTATTCACAATTATGATTTAAATTCAGCATTATATTGTGTTGGATCAAGTTTATTTAATTTTTAAATGACATTGTATAAAAAATTACATTTATGTTCTAATTTAATATGACATTAAACTACAGTTGTTTAAATAACATTTTTTGTTTAAAGTACAGTAGATTTAGCCAAAGTACAGTTTTAATGACAACCACTAGGAGGCGTTATACACAAGTGATACACTTTCCCTTCCATTTACACTTTTTAATAACCATTTTTGGTACTTGTGATGATGAAGGAACACAAGGGAAATAGAAGACATATAAAATTATTATTTTAATATATGCTCATTTTGTTCAGGGGGTTATGACCATCAGGTTACTGTTCTCCAAAATGCCTGTGTGGGTTTTCTCCAGGTTCTCCATTTATAGCCAAACTCCATAGTTTGGCTATTCATTATTTTCATAAAACTGCACAGTCTGGATGTTATAATTTTACTTGCATGCCATCAATTTGCCAGTAAGTACAATGTTCCATATATTAATGCATGCAATGTTGGATGTTTTAAAAGTTTATAATACTTTTTTATGTATATGTTTTTTCTAATATCGGTTGAGAAACATTAAAAAATAATAATTCCCTTGTTCAATTAAACTTCACAAAGCGTTAATAAATGTTACTATATGTCGCCTAACAAAAGAACATCTCCACATGATTATAGGTTGTGGTTAAACAACACTGTTAAAATATTTTTATTAAACTTAGATTATATGGATTCAAGCTCTTACTATACTAATACAAAGGAGGTGGGTTCAAAAAGATTTTGAAACATTCAACTAGGCTGTTTCTAAGGCTCTTTTTTTACTGGTGAGCTGCTGGAAACTTTGTCTTCAATGCATTGGAGTTATCGCATTTTTGACCCAATTAAGATTTTACATACACATAGAATGCATTTCGGACCTGTATTTCGGGAACAAAATAAATAAAAAAATATTAGTTTTAAAATGTGCAAGACTTTCAGCATTTCTAAACGAAACCAGAACTATTCTAGAAGAATCATTTGTAATCTGCAAATGTATGCAAAGTGCCTGAAGATCATGTGATGGCCAACTGTCAGACTGCTGTTCTGTGTGCACTTTGTTTTCATAGTGCTTGGTGCCACTGTACAATTTTTTCATAGGAATCTACGGCGCTACTCTGGGAAAAATATTCTGTGGCCATGACTTATTAAGATGTCAGAAAGAGACAGTATGTTGTAGCTACCACTTACTAAGGCGTGGGAACAAAATACTGTGTTATAAAGCATGGGCACGGGATACTATGTTGTGTCCATTACTTAAGAATGTGTGTTAATGAGATCATTCACGTCCCAGATATGACAGGATGATTGTTGTTTTGGAGTTCTGTTGTGTGTCAGTGAGTAAAGTTAAGTTTTAGTTAAGTTATAGCCTTTATTCGTCACATATACATTACTGCAAAGTTAAATTCTTTATTCCTTGCATATCCCAAGTTTTTTTTGTTAGTAGGCTGGGGTCAGAGCGCAGCATCAGCCCTTATACGGCACCCCTGGGGCAGACAGGGTTAAGGGCCTTGCTCAAGGGCCCAACAGCAGGCTTGAATCAGTAACTCAGCCTTAACACGCTGAGCTACCAAATAAAGGCCATCATAAACCTCTATTAACAGTTATAAATTTAGTGGTTAGCACTGTCACCCTGCACCTCCAGTGTCCAGGTTTGATTCTCGCCTCGGGTCTGCGTGGTTGCAGTTTGAATGTTCTCCCCGTGCTTGGTGGGTTTCCCTGGGTATTTCGGTTTCCTCCCATAGTCCAAAGACATGCAGAGTAGGCTAACTGGCATTCCGAATTGCCTGTAGTGTGAATGAGTGTGTGAGTGTGTACGTGTGTGTGCCCTGTTATGGATTAGCATCCTGTCCAGCACCCCTGGATGGATCCTCACCCCTAAGTCTCCTGTGATAGTCTCCAGGACCCCTGCAATGTAAAACGGTGTAGACGATGAGAGTGAGTGAGTGAGTCAATGCTATGAGGTTATTAAGTTGTGCCACAACATAGTATCTTATGGCCAAGCATTAAACTATCTCATCTCCATGTGTTATTAAGTCTACATAGTATCTCGTTCCCTCGCCTTAGTAAGTCTGGCCACTGATTTTTATTATTTTTTTTACCCTCATGTAACCAAGGGGTTCCATAGTTACTGTTTTTTTTATGTTTCCTTCTCAAAAATTATAGTGATCAAAAATTCACATGATTAAATATGCCTTTAGGAAACAACCTGAAATGTTCATGGGAAAAAAAATGCATATTAGTCTAAGGAATAAAGTTATTATTATTATTATTATTATTATTATTATTATGCATTCATTTAAGTGGAAATTTGTCCCTTTATTTTATTTTTGTATTTTTTATTTAATATTTAAATACTCAGACATTTAGCCATTACAATTATTTATTTTGTGATTTATGATTAATGATTATGATTTATTGTGATCCCTGTTCTGGCTGTTCTCGTGGTTTTTGCGTCACCTTTAAACTCAGTAAATAAATGTCGGCTAAATATTAATCGATTCCGAGAGAACTCATAACCCCGCCCACTGGAATCGACGTCATCGGTCAGCTGTAACACAGCCCGCATTGAGCTCGGCGTTAAAAGCCTCACGAGCGCTCACGAGCGCGCACGAGCCGCGTCCTTCCCGGTTATCTCGTTCTCCGTTTCCGCACTCTGCTAGCAGCTTGTTAGCTCGTTAGTCTTTCACCATGGCTTTGTTTCGTTACTGAATGACTTAATCACTGACGCAGAGGCGTCGTTTTCCTCCGGAGCCCAGAAATGACCCGTTGGAAGATGATTTCTTCGAGCCTGCTCGGCTTGTTGTTGTTGTTTTTAGCTTCTTTCGCCCAGTGCAGAAGTTTAAAATGTCCCGATGGGAAGCCGTGTCTGGACCGACCTCCTGTGGTACTGAGTAAGTTGATGCATTAAAAACAAGCAGGTATTTATCCACAACACGTAATAATCATGTTTACTGGAGGCGACTTGTTGAGCTGTTTATTTCAGCGCATAATGATGACGCATTGTGTTTTTAGTAGCGCGTGACAGCACGAATGGTGTCTATATATATATATATATATATTTTAGATATAATGTATATAAGTAATCGTGTAGCACAGTGTCGATCTAAACGTTTTGTGAAATATAACCTACAAAGATGTCACAATGCGCATGTGACACCCTGTCAGAGTCCATCCGTCACAAAACAAGAGAAATTCTTAATGCTAGCATGACGGTTGCAGCTAACGAGCATTTTGGTTGCCATGGAAATGATGACTCTATAAATCCTTAGCTACAAACTGATCTACTGTGTGATATAAACATCCTAAAACCTGGGAAACAGGATGTACAGAAGGAGATGTGGTTGTTCCTCAAGCTGCCTGGTGTGTGTGTGTGTGTGTGTGTGTGTGAGGAGACTCATGACATCCAGTCACATGAGAGAAGCACATTCTCACTAGTGTTGCATAATGTAACAGTTAGTGATTATTATAAACAACCACAGACTTTAGGAAGTCCTTATCATAACAGACAGCAAGGAATCACAGTGAAGCTAAATAGTAAAAGATGTTAGTACTGTACAACAATTCATTAAAAAAAATTAGAATAAGTCAAAGTGTAGGTTTAAGGATGGGAATAATAAGTAATTAAATCATTCTGCTGTCTGTGTTCATATGAAGGGGTGGCACGTCGAGCACTGTTGTCTCGTACTTCCAGGGACCAGGGTTCGATTCCCGCCTCTGGTGTCCATGCTTGGAGTTTGCATGTTCTCTCCATGCTTGGTGTGTTTCCTGCCACAGTCCAAAGACATTTGCAGGTTAATTGGTGTTAATTGCTGTCTCAGCTACTCCCCTCAATGGGTCCATCTGATCCACACACAACTTTGCACAGGTTCTACGCCAACTACCCTTCTTAACGTAACCCTTTGGGGTTTGGGTATTGGAAGGGGAACGAACCCAGGCGTTGGCATGAATTGGCATTCCCAAATTTCCCATTATGTGTGTGTACACCCTGCAATGGATTGGCACCATGTCCATGGTGTACTCCGCCTTGTGCCCCAAACCTACTGGGATTGGTTCCACCCCTTCTGCTACCCTGTATGCAGGATAAGCCGTATAGAACATGGATGAATGATGGAATGAAAGAATGAATGTTCATATGAAATACGGAAAAAAAATTGTCATCCAGTGTTTAAAAACATTGTCATGTATGTTGAGTAAACATATGGTGTTTAAAACCAACACTTCACATGTGTAGCATCTTGGTGGGTTTCCTCCGGGTACACTTTCTCAGTCCTCTGGAGCCATGATCAGACTGCCTGTTTTACATCATCGTCACTGCTGAAACGCTAGCCTACCAGGAACTCCTTTAATACCATATACGTATAGAAAGCACTTGAAACTGGGGGGGAATGTGACAATAACTCCCAGACGAGTTCCTGTGATGTGCAAGTGGTGCGATGAGCAGTATGAGGTCGTGCATTTGGTGATCAAACCAGGCTGCTTTTCTGCATTTAAAGGAAAGACCCATTAAAGGAGTTCCTGGGAGGCCAGCATTGCAGACATGAAGTAAGCAGTCTGATCATGGCTCCGGCTTATTGAGAAAACGTTCTATCTTGATGGTATCCAAGCACTAGTGAAACACTGGGATAAGTGCATTAGTGTAGCAGGAGATTATATAGAGAAATAACAGGAGTCATGACTGTGTTCTGTTATTCTGCATAATCAAAAGTCCTGGTTTGACTTGAACACCCTTTGTATATTGTGCTGTCCTTTTTCATAACTATTCCCTCCCTTATTTATTTATTAATTATTGCAATTTATTTTAAAATGACTTATCATGTAAATTGTCTCGTACCAGAAGCGTGTAAAGTATAAATATTGTATAAGCAAACAGCTTTCAAATAGATTTGCGTTTTTTTGGAAAAAAGGAAAAGGCAGCACTGCTGATAAGGCAGGACTCTGTGCTCAGAAGTTCAACCACAATGGGCAGTTTTAACCAAAAGTCAACTGAGATATCTTGAACACTTTATCTCTCAGGCCACTGTTCGAACATGTGGTAACATCAGGGGGAGTTTAAGCTTCATTTCTGATCCGCTGCCTCAGCACACAGAAAAACCAATAACCTGACCGAAACAACCAGAGGAAATTAAAGCTTGTGACCAGAATATGTAAATGGAAATGTGCTCTTCTTATTTGATCATCAGTCGATAAGAGGAAAGAGACTCCTTATAAGACTCGTTGCTGATGACTTTAGATGTGAATAAGACGTGTATAGAGATTACACGCAGTTCACACCACGGTACTGATAAAGTTCAGTTTGTTCAGAGGGTGTTGATTAGTTTTCTAGAACAGCAGCTCTGACAGTAGTGACCGTTGCAAGGACAATCAGGAGTTTAGATTGAAGATTTCATTCTGGTATGATATTAAAACGACTTGCAAAGGGACTTGTAAGATAGATGAACTGATATTTCCAACTGTATTGAAATTAATGATGTAATGTCATTTTTGTAAAGCTTTCCACACCTGTCTTCAGGACGGAGGACTTTGCACTTCCAGTTGTTTTTTTTCGGCTCTTCTCTGTAAGTGTGAATTTCACTCGGTTTTTGTCACTCTGCAGTTCCAGGCGATCTCGGGAACCAGTTGGAGGCTAAGCTAGATAAACCCAGCGTCGTTCACTACATCTGTTACAAGAAAACCGAAGAGTACTTCACGCTTTGGCTGAACCTGGAGCTGTTGGTGCCTGTGGCCATCGATTGCTGGATCGATAATATGAGGTGAGGAGCATCAGGTGAATCCATTTCAGGATGGAGGCTAATAACTATTATTAGCTCTCAGGTCAGGTGTAGAACTAAACAGACATCACCTGATCTTGGTCAGGTGTGATCACCTGAAAAATCCTTATATGTGCCTATTGAAACCCACATTACAGATGTTATTACAGATTACAGATCCTCTGTGCTGTTATAATGAGCTTCACTTTTCTCAGAAGGCTTCCTATTAGAAAGCTAGGCTTCATTTAGGAGCGTGTGTGTGTTCATTCATCCGCAAGAGCATTAGTGAAGTTGGTGTGGGAGGCCCGGGCTCTTCCATTAGTACCTTACCACCTTACCTTATGAGTCTGCATACTTTTAGCAATAGTGTTTACTGCAGTTGAATTCTCCAACCGGGGAAAAGTACAAAAAAAATACATCACCTTCAACCCTGTGTTGAAATCGACATGGCTGTCTGATTAGGGAAGTCTGAGACACATTCCCTGTCTGTGTTGTCTCTGCTAGAAGTGTCTTGTGTCAAGCCCACCTACTTTCTATTTATTTACTCGCCTCATTTTGTAATGACTATTATTAGGTTACACAAGATTACAATTCTCAGTTGTGACACATCCACATATAGTGACCGCACACTCTCGTTTTGTGTTTCCTCTGTATTATTATATTATATTTATTATATTTCAAGTTCAAGTAGGCTTTTATTGTCATTTCAACCATATACAGTGAAACGATACAACATTCCTCCAGGACAATACAACATAAATTAACAAAAAACTAACTAGCTAACTTAGAAACCTAATTAGCTGGCTAGATGAGACAAGACAGATTGGCATTTTAAGTTATCAGAAAAACTATGTAGGTTTCATACAAAAGAAACGACATAAAGTGCCTGTGCAAATGTGCAATGTGGAAACAATGAGGTGAGGTGGTGAGAGGAGAAACAGTAAGCAGTAAAATTTAATTTATTTAACTATTTATTTAATTATATTTTTAAATTTTATTATAACTTTATTATAAATTTTATTACAATTAGTTTTTTTTTTTTTTGCGCAACATATTAGTGGGGCAACATGATTACTATATCCAGCAGGTTACTTACTGTGCAGTGTATTTTTATTTATTTTTCATCAGCTGTACAATATATTTATTAATTATTCCGTAACTTCTTACTATTTTTTACTTATTACTTTTTTAAATTTACTATTTATAAATTATTATTATTTTTTTTTTTCAATTTTCTCCCCAATATTAGTCGTAGCCAATTCCTCCCCGTCACTAGGGGGCTCCCACATTAAGG
>JAOVVA010000001.1:34144465-34163442 GCA_028565275.1 Leiocassis micropogon
AAGTTGTAGTGCGGACTGGATATTCCGCTGTGGCGACCCCTTGCCGGGAGCAGCCGAAAGACCAACAACAACATTGTGCTCCTGCTTCACAGTTTGACCATGAATTGTAATTTCTTTTAGTCCTAATATATGCAATTGTTAGTTTGTCTAATTACTTTTCAGTTGGACAACATTAGACAAGGATTTGGAAATTATTGCCCAAATATTTATGGACCTGACTTTGTATATCAGCGTTAATGATTACATTGTGGTTAATTTTCATCCAGCTTTATCAGCATGATTACACATTTTTCATAATCTCTTATCTAGTCTATTGTTGTCTCCTGGGGTGACGTAAGTGTCAATACATATATTGCTAAAAAGCACAGATGCTAAAAAGCAATGCTTTGAAGTCTCAGGAATGTAGATCAAAGGGTTTTTCTTCTTTCACACCCCTAGTGTGAGCCACAGTAGTGGAGTCCTGCATTAAAAGCTAGCAATAAAGGTCATTCTGCAAGTCTCTTCACAACCCTCCGCCCCTGTTTTTTTCTTCTTAGCCTATTTTACATATTCAAAAATGAATACACAAATTATCTGACTCAGCAGTTGGGTAGTAAAATCTGTTTCCTGTCCTGCTTTTTTCTGTTTTCTTGTGTTTGTTTGCATTGGCGTTATTTTTTTCTTTGATGAGACCATACTCTGACTCTGACACAGAGCTCTTGCTTATGTGCAATAGATTATTACACAAGCGTCACAAATTTACAACTGCACATGAATGACAAGATTCAGCTGACTCAGTTCAGCTTGGATCAGTTAAATGTAATCAACATGGCCTTACGGTGATGATGAAATTTATTGTTGTTATGCTTACTATTAAAATTGGCCAGTGTAGCAATAGAATTGATTTATTGCATGTAATAGACACTTTTCTCACATCATATTTTAAAAGCTTCATATTATTATTTTAATTATAACCAACTGATATATAATCAGAAAATGCTGTTATAAATATTAAAAACTTCAAAACCAAATATAAACCAAAATATTTGAAAAAATTTAAAAAGGTGCTCAGCAATAATCCTCAGGTGAACTATAGTGACATCAGTTTAGAAAATGCAATAATAAAAAGCTTCATTTGCCATAGGTATATGCATGAACTAGTTGTGACCCCCTGAAGAACCACTCGGCTCGATTAGTCTGTCCCTGTTGACCATACGAGTCTCAGTGTCTGTGAGTATGCAAGGACTGTTGGAGCAAAAACTAATGCGACACACCCGAACACCATCACACACGAATAAGATTGGGTTTGACACCAATTACAGGAAGCTAAGAACCCTAAGAAGTGATTTTTTTCATGTCCCACCAAGTTCCGAATAGACAAGATAGCCTTAAAGAAATCTAAAGGAAATTACACTTTGTTGTTTGGTTGCATATCACTTTTCTGCAATAACAGCATCAAGCCAGTGATCTACTGACATCACCACTTTGTCTAAACTCTACTGTGTCCAAAAATACATGGGGTTCCTATAGCAGAGGGGGAAAAGGTTAGGGTGGAGCTGCAAGTGGTTGGACTAGTGACCAATCCGAACACCTGAAAGCTGTTTTCCCCTTTGCCATTACACACAGTTAAGGTTAGGTTTGACAACCATTACAGGAGTAACAAGTAGTTAAAGAACCCATAAGGAACTTGTGTGAACCTTATGTAACCTAGCTTTCTGGAATCTTCCTTTTCTGCTGTGCGTTCAGAATTTTTTAGAAGGATTTTCAACACACCCTAATGAATTTTGCTTTATGATTTTGCAATGATATTTTATCATTTTGCTATATTCAATCTTTGTGGTAATCGGTAATATGACGTTCTTTCTGATAGTTATTCTATTAATGTAGAAACATGTTTGATTAGCATATAACACTGGAATTTTATGCAAGGGACGTTCCAGCCAAACTGGAACTTTTGATTGTGGAGACTAATGGAAGATGGTTATGGGAGTAAAAACTAACTTTATTTCACTATAATTCCCAGCTACACTAATGCACTTATCCCAGTGTTTAACCGGTTCTTGGATACCATCAGGGTAGAAAGTTTTCTCAAAGAGTTCCTGTAATGTGCAAGTGGTGTTGTGAATGATTGTGTGTACAGTTCCAACAGACAGATGTGTCTCGTTCACAAGCTGGTGACAAGTTGTCCGTAGATTTTTAGATTTCTTTTGCTGAATGTTCTTAAGGACGTCTAGAGAAGCCTCGAAACCACCTCGGCCAGGATCGTCATTCACAGATGTACAACCCTCTTTAAAATCTTTGCACCTTTCAAATTTCTTTTGCTGCGGGTTTGCTGAGTCTCATCACAGTGCTGTGCTTAAAGTCTTCTATAAATGGCAATTGGCATTCATCTGCGTTCATTCGCTGATGGAAAAAGAACCCCCACAAGTCCTAGATTGACTCGAACATTCATTTGTATAAGACTTTACATTGTTAAAATACATGTGTCCTTGAACAAACCAAAAACTGAAGTGAATGCACATGTTTGCTTTAAGATTTATTGTAGTAATCTTATCTGTAACAGTGCAGGCATCCTCAGTAATTACATCACAGTTTTACTGTATGTTTGGTTAATTTTTAACTACAAGTATTGGTTTGCGTTGCGTTGCGTTGTAAACACTATGAATTCCGAACAAAATATTTTCCAAAATTTAATCCCCTTTGAAAGTATTGGAACTGCAGTTCTAGATCTTTTATTTCTAGATGCGTTAAACAACTTAGAACATGGAACCTTTAGTAGAGCACCGATTTTTTCTCTAAGAAAATTTTTAAATAAGATTATCATGGATGTAACTACTGATAGATGTTGCAGGATGAATTCTGAAGTGTATAGAGCATTACTCGGATTCAGCCACAAAAGACAGCTCTTCATAGTACAGATGGAGAATGACCCGAAACAAACCAGAAAAACAACCCAAGCCAAAGACATCAAATTTTCTTACATGGCTACTTGAATTGAAAATGCTTTACACATACTGAAGACACTGAAGGGAGAAGGGAGAAACTAAAGGGAGAAGGACCCCCAAAAAAAGCAGCAACTGAAGGCTGCTGCAGTAAATCCCTGGCAAAGTAGCGCAGAAGAGAGAACACAGCATTTTGGAGTTTTGTTCAAGGGATGCAGACGTTTTTTTTGCATACAAGATTTAAGAATAAATCATAATATTTGAGACTGTTGGTTTGTCTTAATACTTTTGAACTTGTAAAAAGTAAGGAATTTTGTAAATAATAGCTATACTTTGTGAATGATTAGTGCTACATTTGACAAGAATTTGAAAATGATTGTCTAAATGCTTATGGACCTGACTTTTATATATAGTGTCTGTGTTAATGATTACATTGCGGCTAATTTTCATTCAGGTTTATCAGCATGATTACATATTTTTATAATCTCTTATATAGCCTATTGTTGTTTCCTGTGTACATGGCTGGGTGTCAAAACAGATATCGGGCAAAAGCACAGGTGCAATTCTGAAATGCTTTGAAGTCTCAGGAATGCAGGTCAAAGGGTTTTTTTTTCTTTCACACTCCCAGTGTGAGCCACAGCATTGGAGTCCTGCATGCATCCACAGCATTAAAGGTCGTTCTGCAAGCCTCTACACAATCGCCCCCATTTATTCTAAAAGTAAAATCTCAGCAAAATTAATTTTATTTACAATTTAACAATGATGACAAAAATTATTGTTGTTTTGCTTATGATTGATATGATCCAGTCTAGCAACAGAGTCTTGTTGCACTTTTATCATGGCATACAATATAAATACACTTTTCTCTCACATTTTCATTTCTACACTTATTTTCTGTCTGATATCATTAAATAGCTTTAAATTAAATGTTTACTATTGAAAACTTACATAAACTAAAAAAACTCTTCATAATAATTGATTCTGTTTACTAGACAAAGGAAACAGTTCATATTTGTCCAAGTATAAAAAAAATAATAATAATAATCCTCAGGTAAACTGAAGTGACATTACTTTAAAAATGTAATAATAAAGGGATTCATTTGCCATATCCCACCACTGAAGAACCACTGGGTTAGATTAACCTGCCATGTGCATGATTGTGTGTGTGCATACAGTAGCTCAATCCTATAAGCCCTATGCAACTGTACTGAGTTATGAAACCCCTGGAGATATTTAGCAGGGTGGTGTGTATGTGTGAGTATGTTGTGATTTCTACCCTTTGTGGCCAAGGTACAAACCAAAACACAAAGCACTTGCATGTCTTTTCATGTAGAACAAGATGGACAAGAAAAGGCCTTAAAGAAATGTGACTTGTGAAAAGAAAAAGAAGATGACACTTGATGTTTAGTTGTATATCACTTTTCTGAAATAACAGCATCAGTGATCCACTGACATATGGCCATCTCCTTGCCGCCGTCACCCTTGGCTTGCTCATCAGGGACAATCTGATCATTATGATCTATACACATTTTTACTTGCTCCTATACATTTCCATAATTCTCTTTTAGTTTTGTGAAGCTGCTTTGAGACAATGATCATTTTTAAAAGTGCTATATGAATTGAATTGAATCTACAGTTTGTCTAAACACTGTACTGTGTCCAAAAAGACTAAATGTTTCTTTAGAGTGTCCTTCTGACAAAACCATGGGGTTCCTATAGCAGACTGTAGCAGGTGGGGCTGCACTGGATGAGAAGTGGTAGGTGTAGTGACTAATCTGAATACACAAACCCTGTGATTTCCCCTTTACCATCACACACAGTTAAGGTTGGGTTTGACAACCATTACAGAAGTAATAACTTGTCAAAGAACCCATGAGAAACTTATGAACGTGATGTAACCTACAGTAGCTTTCTGGAATCTAACTTTTCTTCTGTCCTTTAAAAGCTTTTAAAAGGATTTCCAACACACACTGATTCTTTATCATTTAACTATATGGAATCCTTGTGGTCATCCTAAGGACCTTTGCAACATTTTTAAGTTTTAAAGAAAATATAGTATAAGTATAAAAATGTTCTGTGTACTGCTTGTCGTAAAAGGATATTTGGTATGTCAGGGTTAATGTGGGAAAGATGAGTACATGTGCCTGAACTGCTGGGTTTTCAACAGTAAGTTCTTTCCAATAGTGATTCCATTGATGGAGAAAGTGGACAGTTTCTGTGTGGTCTGTATGTAGGTATGTGTATTACTGAAAAATTACAAATTTGTGTTTGATCAGCATTAGCAATACTAATTTTGACACAGGAATCATACAGTATATAATAAATAGATACTGTATGTTTACTTGAACAAACCAAAACTGAAGTGGATGCAAATAATCATTTTCATGCAGACATCCTCAGTAGTTACATTAAAGATTTAGGTATGATTTTTAAAAGAAAATGTATTGTACAGTGTAATAAACACTAAATATAATTATGAATATAAAACCTTTTAAAACTGCAAGGCCAGGTCTTTTAGTTTTGCTCTACACTGAGGAAAAAAAAGTTATACGAGACAATATATGAAAATTTATATTCAGCTTTTACTTCTTGATAATGACATCTAGATGTGCTAAACAACTTTGAACAGTGAGCCGTTTGGATTTTTTTCCTGTGAAAATTATTGGAGAAGTGGTCTTAAAGAAATCTAAAGAAAATTGCTAGGTTTTTTTCCTCTGAGAAAATGATTGGACACGAACTGCTTGTTTCTTCATCTTTTTTGACAAAAAAGCAATCTTCATAAGTCATAAGACAAGGCTCAGTGCAAAAGTAGTCATTCAGAGCAATTGCTTATTTAACTGATCATAATGGTCAATATCTGAGCACAGATTAAAACAAAAGATGGCATGTTCTAAGTATGCATTTGATAGCTTATTTGACAGGAACATTGTACATTAATTCACATATTTTTAAATGTACCAGATTTACAACAATTTTTCATTTGCAGTCTCACATTAAGATGTAAATATTGGGAAACGAAAGCTGGAATTCTGATCTATTGTCTCATATTCATCTTTTCCTGTCTTCAAATTCCTTCCTGTTTTAATACTTTCAGGGAGAACATTGTATACTACAATGTGGTATACAGTACTTAACATTTCAACCAGTTACCCAACCCATGGAGGAAACTGTAAAGATTGTTAAAAATGCTTCAAATCCATGTTGTTGTTGTTTTTGTTGTTGTTTTTCTCCGTCGAAAGCAAGTGTATTCCAAGACACATCAAGCTTTGTTCATTATCCCTAATAGAACTTGGATTATTGTATTTCTAATGCTCTCCTTTTCCTCCCCTGTGGCTGTAGATGGGAAAGTTCCGAATGTTGCACTTCAGTGCTGAAGAGGAGGAACAGAGGCACCGAATGGAGAACAACTTTCGCCCTCCACAGCCTCTGAAGGGCAGGACGGTCCGTGCCTCGTTCAAGTAGCCCACCAGTCACCATAATTTTTTTAGCATAATTTAGCATCCTTTTGCAACCTGGAAGTCTAGATACTATTTTCCTTTATCTGAAGTCAGGCACATTTTGTAACTCAGGTTTCAAAGTACTATACTGTGGAAGCACTTAGGAAACGCATGCTTTGCTGCGTAGACATATATATCATGTTGGAGCCTGGCAAGAAATACAAATCATGTCAAGCTGATTATACATTAGATCTCAGCTGAAGATGCAAAAATATTACCAGGTGTTATCAACCTTATTTTGCTTTCATATCAAATAGAGGAATTATACAGTAGGATAGTACAGGAACGATTATTTTACTGAAGTCCTTCCTGAAAACACTGAGTTCCTGAGCCGTTTTACACATCCTCTGTAATCTCTCATGATCAGGCTTGTTCTGAGCGATCCAACCTAAGGTACATGCCGTGACTCAGAGACCGCATGACCCAGGACAAGCCTTTTGTTTTTCCACATCATTTGGATAGTAACCAGCCTCTGGCAAGCCACACATAAAATCCATACCACTTATTACCCTGATGCATTACAATATACTCCAGAGATTTCCTGGAATCATAACCTAGCAAAATATCCCACTACTTGTTACTGTATCTTTTTTGTGTTTTTTCCATGTAATGCATATTGCTAAGCTATGTAGTGCAATTTTGACTTTATATATGCTCTCTTTCTCCTTATGATTCTCTTTGGTGATGATTTATAATGTCCCATCTAGGCTTGGTTTTAACCGCATTCATCAACAAGTTACTGAAATGCTACTAATACTTATAGGCTTATCAGTAGATCTATAACTTATAGGCTTATAACTTATGTAAAGTAAAATTTGTAGAATATTTCTCATCCAAACATGAGCTTTCTTCTATTTAACTTGGAATTAAGCTTGCTGATGCCATTTCTCTAGAACACTCACGCCTGACAGCACTATTCAATGTTTGACGTTGGACTATGACTTAAAAATAATCAAAAGCAACCTTTTTCTGAAAACAATTTAAAGTCTGTTTTGGCAGAGATGCTGCTGTCACACATACTGCTTTTAGGTGTGGGGTTGTTTGAAATCCAAACCAGCTACTTAATATGGTTGTAAACCTACATGAACCTGGAATACCTTTAATAGACTTAAATTTGAATCGAATTTGCATCAGTGGTGCATGCTGGTGCAGTTATTCAACACATTCTTCTCGAGGAGCTCTCTGGCTGATTTATCATTGTTACAGCTTATACAGCTTACAGCTTACAGCTGGGTTGTATTGTATGAAATGGATGATAAAAGCCTACTCACACCCTGAAAAGAGAAAGGCTCCATTTTACATGTACAGGTATAACTCTTAAAGGATAAGCACAACAGAGATTTATGGCAGCTTTGTATTCTTTATTGTCTTGGTAGCAGACATATGCTTTCTTGGCTTACAGATTTATATAGTTTGTTGCATGTATTTGTGTAGTCTTAATGGTTTACAAAGAGCTATGTAATTAAATTACTAATGTGATTAGAATTAATAGATGAATTTATCTTTTAAGTTAAATTAGCTATTTATTGTCATTAAATTTTTTTATTCAATATATAAGAGGTTTATGATTATGTTAATTACAGTAAATGTTGTAATTAAATTATAAATTATGTTAAAACAATTACATTTTCACAGTTTTTTCTTTTGTGTTTGCTTCATTAGTTGCTTAAGACTTATGCATTAGTTGCATAAGTAACTGAGACCAGAGATACCATTCTCTGGTCTCAGTTACTTATGGTCTGGTCATTTAAGATGAGCGTCTGATGTTTCACTGAGGATGTCCATGTGTCCAGTTACCTTGAATCCTCGAGCCATGATTACATTAATACTGAAAGAGACACTGTTAAAGTTACTGTGACAATTTTTTTCAGTTTTTGTTGAATAATGTTCTGGCCTCTCATGATAAAATGTGCTATTTTGTGGGATATCTTACTGCCACTTTGTGGCAAAAAAAGGAATTAACAATGAAGGTGCATAGTTTTTTCAGTGAAAAGACATGTAGTGGACGTTTTGCAAAAGTTTATACATTGTTGGAGGTTGACATTAACGGGAATATGAAAATTAAAAATAGTACTGTATTTTGTTTGTTGCATTATGAAATTTCCTGTCTATCTATCTATCTATCTATCTATCTATCTATCTATCTATCTATCTAAAGTTTAAAATTAATTAAAGGAAAAATATTACTTAATGTGTCTGCTTCGCCTCGATATGCATGCAAAACACAGAAACATGCATGCATCTCTCTGTTTTATTCACACAAAAAATCAGTATATAAGCCCTTATAATAAAATATTTTCTGAGTCAAAGCCTATTACTACATCAAAGCCTATTCGCATGTTGTATTAAAAACAAAAGGATTCTGGTCAGCTATAGAAAGTGTTACCTTGTAAGAAAAGAGGAAGCAAAATGAGTGGATTGATTTATATGAGTGGATTGATTGACATGACTTATAACAAAGAGAGATGTCAGAGATAGAGGCATGAGAAAGTTCACACAATATCACAAAACTCTAACGACAGGTGTTCAAGTCAAACCAGGACTTTCTAAAATTTCTGGTGGATGAAGGCCTAAAACTGATTGACATTTACAGAAGTCTTCAAGCACAGTACAGTGATGAGACTCAATGAAACATTTGAATGGTGCAAGCGTTTAAAGTAGGATGTACATCCATGAATGATGATCAAGGCTACGGTGGCTTGAAGCCCACTGCATTTGTTCCCGTAAACATTCAGCACGTGAAAAATCAATAGATAACTTGTTGCTAACTTGCATAAGAAACACATGTCTGTAGAAACTATACACACATTCATCGACACCAACAACACCATTTTGTGCATTACAGGAACTCAGCACATCACCAGCTTCTACATTCTTGACCTCAGTCTAAGCCATTTCGGCCATTTCGGCAAGAGTTCCTGGGAGGCCAGCATTTCATGTGGAGCAGAAAGGTTGATCATGGCTTTGACGGGCTGCTAAAACTTTCTATCTTGTATCTGAGCACTAGTAAAATGCTGGGGTAAGTGCATTAGTATAGTATAGATAGTGTAAGCAATAGTGATAAGTGATGATGTGAAAAGTTTTCTGGTCTTATGAGAACATTTTGGTTTTGGCACAAAGAGCTAGGTTTGGCAAAACCCCAGAACTCTAAGATGACCACCTTACAGTGAAGCACGGTGGAGGTAGCAACATGTTATGGTCATGCAGGCAGTGGGAAAACGGTCAGTGTTCAGCACACAGTGGATGCAGCCAAATCCTAGAAGACATTTTCCTCCAGTCCAAAAAATCATTGCAAGTGAAAAATAACCCTAAGCATACTACCAAAGCTACGAAGGAGTTGTCCAAAACCAGTAACCTGAAACTGTTTTAGAACGGCTGAGTCAGAGCCCAGATTTTTTGATTGGGGATTGGTGGCAAGACTTGAATATTTTCTGTTCACCAGTAAAGCAGACATACAGCTGAGACTAATGGTTCCACCATTATTGGGTCAGGAGGAAGGGAGGAGAGCCTAGAGTGAATGCTTGTGAATATTTATGCAATCAATGAATGAGCTGTATATATAATATACAATACAAATATATACAAAAACTAATATGTAATGCATATTGCAATGTAATATTAAATAAAATGGTAAAAATCGTGTTTCATGTTTCTAACATAAAATGTATATATAAAAAAGGGAGGCAGGACGGGTTGCACATCCTTAAAACATGAAATAACATAATATCCATATAACAACACAGGATATACAAAAGAATCAGCCCTTATCCCTAATGAGCAAGCTAGAAAAAAACAACTTTAAAAAACAAAACAAAAACAAAAACATGGAACTCAAAGGGAAACCCATCCTCTTCTGGGGCAAACCAGATAGTTTGTATTTCATATATTTACGGATGCCTTACAATTTTGCAGAAAGAAAAAATAAGGCATTTTTTCATCTAATTTCTATCCGAAGAAACAAGTAAGAAAGAGTCCAATCCAAGCACAGCGAGGACCAGCTGAGGATTGAAAGAATAATTACTGCCTTGGGCTCAAGGGCCCAAAAGTGATTTGATGGCAGCCGTGGAATTTAAATTTGACCTCTCTACATTCTGGTTAATTACACTGTCCTAGGAGGCAGAGAAACAAAGTCATATGTATATTTGTAAAATAAGCCTTAAAGCAGGACTAAATAACATTAATAATCGATCGCATTAATAGACTCATCCTGCAAGTTGAACAAATAGCAGCCCTGTTAAAAACAAAATCTATGAAATCTAATTTAGAAATTCACATTTTATTGAAGTACTTAATAAAGACTTAGGAGCAGTTTTTAAACCGATGGTCAGGAAGCTGGCTGTCCACAGCGTTGACAACCTGAGTGAATCTTTAACCGTGTCAGACTGTGATTCATATCTCACAGTTGAGAACAGGCTGCAGCCACGGGCGGTGTACTTTAGTATGTTCATGCTGTGAGTGGAATATTCTCAGGCTGTGATTTGTTCCATTAAGTAATCAGGCCAAGGTTCATTTCACATGGAGAGACAGACTAATGAGGAGTGGAAGTGCAGCAACCCTTAAAAAAAAAAGAAGAAAAAAACCCACTGTTTTTACTTACAGAAGAACACACCATCTAATACTTTTAATCAGATGACATTCGTTGACAGCTTATTTGAATATTATAATAACGTTTTAAATGATAATTTATTCACTGCAATTGGTCTCCTGTCTTACATTCTTAATAATTAATTAATTTTAAGCTATACCTAAAAAAAAAATTTATTATATATATTTGAATTAATTTTTTTGCTTGTTGTTTGTGATATTGTCCACAAGAGGGCAGTGTAGACCAAAGTTTATTCATGCAAAGTATATACTTGCCTAGGCAAAAACAAGCTCTAATAAATTACTGTAATTATAATAAAGCATTGGTTAAAAAGAGTCCAGTTAAATTAGTACGCATGATGTTTACACATTTACCATCATTTTGTTTACATTTCTTACCATAAATGTGAGGCTACTTTAATTCAATCAGATATTTTATTATAAGCATTCATATTCATACAGAATTGCATTTAAATGCTCATATTTATTATTATTATTATTGATAATAATAATAATAATAATAATAATAATAATAATAATAATAATAATAATTTTTGCCTTTTTATTTGTTGGCGCTTTTCCTTTTGGAGGAGGAGTGTTAGAATGAAGCCACACCTTCCTTTACAAGGTCATTCACCAGAGTAATGATATCTCAGCATTTCTTTCCTCATCTGAAATGATGAGGTCGTTCCTTTAAAAATCTCGTGGGAGTCCATATCTGCATTTCACCTGTCCAGCGTTTGTCACCTGAGCAGTCTTATTCACAGCTATTTTCTATGTGTGTGTTCATTAATAATGAATGAGCCTAAGGCGTTGGTGTATATTTAACATATCTGCAGAAATAGATCTCCCAGAATAGCAGTGCTGAAGATACCTGAGCAAGCAGAAAATACACAGGCACGATCAATGTGGTGTGTAATATAAACTGCCTTTGGGCTCCGTCGCATATATAAATAACTGCCATCAGATATTTTTGTCGCAGGGCATATCAGTTATGTCTACTGATGTTGCCCTTCCAAGCTGATGGAGCATGATGATCATGATTACTCTAGATCCATTTCCACACAGGCTGCTTTTAGATCTCCTTGAATAAATGACACATAGGCCTGAATACATGTGTCTGGTCATGTCTGGGTTATGTCCAGTCGTGCTTATTTGATTACCCTGTGTCTTCCAGGCATGAAAAACCAATGAATAAGAGATTTAAAGAATTTATATTTCAACCGTCAACTGCTTACACTTTTTGTATTGCAACTGGGAAAAACTAATCAGGCCGGGATGGCGGGTTGAGAAAACAGCAAGGTTAAGAGCTTTACATTAAATTGTGTTTTTGTTAAAAAAAAAACTGATTAAGGTAGTTAGTTAAGCTACCAACTAGATAATTACCAGAAATAACCAGGAAATGTTATTAAATCCTTTGCATAAGAGATAAAAGCTGTAGTTAACCATAATAGGGCAGGAGCCAATTATTTAAATAGAAAAAGGCCTGAAAGACCCATGAAAATGTTAGTTTGCCTGTGGGATTTAAATGTAAAATATCCTAAACATACATGGTAAATATTAGATATCATAAGTGATATCACATGTTGACATAAATCAAAGAGATTTTTCACTGATCAGTATAGTTATTATCATTATTTTTTATTTTGTGAGCAAAGTAATTTCTGTGCTCATCGGAGTGAATAATTAAAATATTATTTATTCATTATTAGACATATGTGTGTTTATTAAGTCTGTGTTTTATTTAGATGTTTTAAAAAAAATATATTTTATATTATTTCCAGGTTCATTTAAAATAAAATTCTGTTTTAATTGATTGATTAGTTTCTTTAGATTATTTCCTTGTTTTAGTAATTACATCTGCTTAATTTTATTGTTTTTTTTTATATTACATATTACAGTAAGCAGCCACGTAGCTGGTGACAGGACACGCTGTTCTTCACCATCTTTTATGAGGCCTTTGATTACTTTTTCATACCAGAGACATTGTTCAGTTCATGTTCCCTTTTTGCTTGTAATCTTCATTTTACTACTATTTTGGTTTGTTCCGTTTGGGCTCAATTTAGTCTTAATAATTTCGATTTCCATTTAGATTTATTGAAGTGTTTTCTATTTAATAGGTTATCATTTATTAGCGTTTAGTATAATAAATTAAGCATTTCATGCCTTGACCTAGAACTCGCTTTGCCACACTGTCCTAAACAAGCACACAGCATCCATGTTAGCTAGAGAGACCACTTGTCTGATTAAGTGCCCTTCTAATTTTATAAACATTGCATTGTTCCTTCAAGCATCAGCCGCCCTGGGTTTGTATTTATGGCTATAGAGGGCAGGCTGTGAAGGACAGGTCACACACACACACACACACACACACACACACACACACACATGGTCTCTGCCTCATTTCACAGCAGGACATCACCATGGTTACAAACAAACAGGATGACTCCTACCTTTATCTCTCTCTCTCTCTCTCTCTTTGCTCTTAACTCACAAGCTGTCACTGTCACAACATCAAAAATAAAAAAGAAACTAACAGATTGTGGGCTTAAAATATCCCACATTTTTATTTGTGGCCTTGTGCCTTTACTGTACTCTCCTTTTTTTTTTTTTTTTTTGAGTTTGTGCTTGTTTATTGTGAGTACTGATTTGATGTAAGGTTCATTGACAAAACAGACTTGACCTTGAGTTTGACACCAACATTATTGCTTTGTTAAATGATTTAGATCTGTGGAAAAACCCATGTAAATCATGCAGCATCACAATTGGCTTTATCTTTCCTTTTTAGCCACATCAAGCTTGCAGTTTAACCAGTGAGGAGAACATCTGTACATTATAATCATAGAAACGGATATAAAACTGAAATGAAGAGAATTGGAGCTGAAGAAGTGCGTGACGTCAGGGATCAATGGTAGAGGACTGTGGCTCTATTGAGATTTGCAGTCTTCAATACAAATGCCTTTAGGAAAACCATTAACACCTTGGACATATAGTTTTTCAGTGCTATTGATTGATAAAAAACAGATATGAAAGCAATAAAGTTTGTACTAACCAACAGGACAAAGAAAAATAGGAGTATGATATAAACAGGATATAAATAACAATTCATAGGGGTAAATTTCCAGTTTAAATATAGATAATACAGAAAACCACTCTACTGCCATCCCACACACACACACACACACACACACACACATACCAGTCAGCAGTTCTCAGCAGTGTGGGATTACATTATAGGGAAATGAGTCTATTAGGAAATGTGGCACTGTCGAAAACCGTTGGCACAGTCACCCGGAGCACATTGCTGCTGATTCACTGATATATTAAGGTGCGATTTTGATTCACTGTCTTCATGGACGCCCTTAAAAATTCGGCAGATGACACATTATGACAGTGAGGCCAGTTGCCGGATGAACCATTCATAAATCTCAAATGTGCCTGGTGATTACTGGTCGTGAGGAATCCTTATGACCTTGTGGCCCTTGTTAGATAGATGGGACATTAACTGAGTATATATTCATTGCAGGATTACTAAGCAGTGCAGGATTTTGTCAGTGAGTAAATAGGAGCTGGCGATGTTGCACCAGGGCAATGACAAGACACGTTTCTATGTGCGGATCTACACACTATTTCTCTTTAAGGTTTAGATTTTCAGAGGAAATGTATTGAAGTGCACTATATAAATCAAATTCTTACTGTATTTGTCAGACACTGTACATAGCCATACACATTATGATATCCAGAGAAATCCTTATATGACCGCCTGTGACCTAAAATAAAAAAAAGAAAAAGAAAGAAATTAAATATGAAATAAAAAATAAAATATTAAATAAGAGAAAATTATACAAATATGGAAAACTTTAGCTGTAAAATTTACAACATGTACAATTAATAAAATAGATTTGAAATAGATTTGTATCAGATGTTAAGTGTATAGGTTATTTTTAGATTCAAAAATTTTATTTGTCACATACTGTATATGTTGTACAAGTACAACAGTAGTGAAATGCAATGCAACAAACTCCAGACTGTGCAGATAACAAAAAGACTAAAGAATAAGTATGTATGTACTGTATAATTTTAATTATATGCAATATAATATAAATATAAAATGATAAAGAATTTTGTTGTAAAAATATGAAACAATGCAAGACAAGTTACAACTGAGTGGACTTAGTCTTCACTGGTGTGAAAAATGAGCAACGTCCAATCACGAGCAGAACAATGTGCAAAGTCCCAGAGGTGTGCAACTTGTAGGTCATGTGCAAATGTGCGTAAAAATAAAATGTTGAACTTGACTCAATAATTTAAAAAAAACAAAAACATTTCTTTAACCTTTGACCCCTTTCTGGGAAATGTCAGTCTAAATGTCATTTGTTAGGGATCTTTAGAGAGAACCCGTAAAGCACCAGGAGTAAAGTCTTCCAGGAACACTATCACTGGGGTGCACTAATTTAGCAGTATTGCCTGTGGGATCAAATACTACATTGGCCTTGTGTGTCGTTGACATTCTACACACTTACTATCACTTGAAAATCCCATCACACACAGGCTACGGAGGTCAGTCATGCACCCGTCACAAGTTTCCATCAATAGATCAAAAAATAGCCTGTCAATGCCTTTTATAAACCGGAGCGCGCCTATAAAAAGAGAGGTCGGTCAGAGGAGATGGTGGTGTGACCCTATCTTTAGCTTTATTTATGTCCCAGTGTTGACAGCAGCACTCATAGGCTTTCCACTCGCCGTGCTGGGGATCACGAGTCTCATGGCTCTGTGTTGCTGGAAATCGCCGCCTTGGGAGAAATTCCCCAACACAAATAATGCTAAAAGCCCCCTTATTAAACTAATGACTAAACACAGCTGGCGGAATTCTCTCTGTGAATTTACTGTTTATTTTTAAAATGCCTGGTAAAATAAATTGTGCAGACTGCAACAAGACTCACTGATTTTGTTTACGAGTAGGATTTGAGGAAACTATAGCTTTCTATAAACACAATTTATACTGTAACTATTCTCTCTGTTCTCAAGACTGAAAGTATTCAACCAAGTCACGCAAAAGTAGAGTCATTTAGACACGCAACGAAGATGAGGAGCAGTAATGCCTAATGGTGATAAAAACCGAAACTAAATTTTGCATTGTTATGTAATAAAAATTAATATAATGTTGGCGGCATGACGGTGTAGCGGGTAGCACTGTCACCTTGCACCTCCAGGGTCCGGGTTCGGTTCCCATCTCTGTGTGCATGTTTGCATGTTCTCCCCGTGCTTGGTGGGTTTCCTCCAGGTACTCCGGTTTCCTCCCAAAGACCTGCAGGTTAGTCTAATTGGCATTCCAAAATTGCCTGTAGTGTGTGTGTGTGTGCCCTGCGATGGATTGGGACCCTGTCCAGGGTGTACCCCGCCTCATGCCCTAAGTCTTCTGGGAGAGGCTCCAGGCCCCCTGTGACCCTGAATCCTGAATTAGACAGTATAGACGATGAGTGAGTGAGTGATATAATGTTCTTTTCACTTGGAATGTGTACTAAAATCTGATTTAGAAAACCATTTTGAGAATTGAAATAGATACATAATTCTGGGGAAAAAACATACTTTTGCTTGACTTGTTAAAGGGTATTTACATTTGGCAGACACCCTTATCCAGAACAACATTTTTAGCCCATTATACTGTACATCTTTGCAGTTGAGGGTTAAATGCCAGGTTCAACTTGGTAGTGATGGGATTAGAACCTGGGATCTTCCAATCAGTAGCCCGATGCCTTAACCTCTGGGCTACCCCCGCTTACAGATACATGGTGGGATGCTAGAAATGTGAATGTGTGTGCCCTGCGATGGCTTGGCCTTCTGTCCGGGGTGTACCCCGCCTTGTGCCTGTAAGTCTTCTTGGATAGGCTCCAGGCCCTCTGTGACCCTGTATGAAGAATAAAGCGGTACAGAACATAAATGAATGAGCGAGTGAGTAACAAAAACTATTATTAGAGTGAAATGTTTTCTAAAATATTCTATAAGATATAAAACACATTAATAATTACATTAATAATTACATAATAGTCATTATTGGTCTAGTGAAATACAGTAATTAATGAGTGGGGTTGTGTTATGCTAATGCTTTGCCAATGTTTTAATATTAATATTTTAATATTTTTATTAAATATTATCAGTACATCCTGAAGTATTTGAACCCTATTATACCACAGCAATATCCTTTTTTATGTATTAAAAACATCTTATTATACCTGCTTCTTTATATTTACATTTAGTGTTGTGTGAATGGCCACAAAACATCAACTTGTAGTATTGCAGTTTTTCTTTCTTTTAAGCTTAATTAGTCATTAAGAAATTATTGATAAAAGCATCTCCGGTTAACAAGAGGTGACGTAGCAGTGGTTGGCAAGGTTGTCTCACACAGCCAGGGTTCAAATCCTGTCTCAGATCTGTGTGCTTGGAGTTTGCATGTTCTTCTCGTTCTTGGTGTGTTTCTTCTGGGTACACTGGTTTCCTCCCACAGTCTAAAGACATGCAGTGAAGGTTAATAGATGGTTCCAAATTGTTAGTAGTGTATGATTAGGCCCTGCTTGTGCCCTGCTATGGCTTTGCACCCCACGCCATGAGTTCCCTAGGATATGTTTCAGGCCCCTGCAATCCTACATGGGTTAAGTAGTATATATATTTTGAAAAAAACTGAAAACACAAAGTCCCTAGACTTTCATCATAACTATAAAATTTTGTCAACAACAAAAAAAAAATACATCAGCTATTCTGCATTGCTTTGTTAAAAATGCAACATTATTTATCTGTCTATCCATTACGCTTAGATTATGTTGAGTGACAACTATACCATTCCCTGTGTAAGTTGATGAAAATAATAATATACTGTATTAGAAGGAATTAATTAATATAAATATGTGCTTAGGATCAGAGCCAGTTTTGTAATGGGTTCTCACACACACATATCCAATGATCTCTTTATACTGATCCGGGTTTGGTGGATCTGGAACATATCCCTGGCATACTTGGCATGGGGCAGAAATACACCTTGGCTGGGAGACCAGCCTTTAAAAGATGTGCACCATTTTTGGACAATGTATTGTTGTATTCTTGTTTTGATAAGTTATATTATTTCATGAGTAACTGCCTATAGGTATTTAAATATATATATATATAGGAATCATAAGCAGTCAATTTATACACTTTACCTCAGGGCTAATGGTCAGCTGTGTTCCACATGACATCCTGTTGTACTTTCCACTGCACAGTTTCAATAACAGTTCTTCCTAACCAAGACTCAGCAAGCTTTTTTGACAGTATGACACCTCTAAACTCAGGATGAGCTAAAATAAGAGGAACAAAGGCAGACTGCCATGTAATGTATGGTACCTCTTTTGATTTAAAGCGTTCCATGCCTGGTGACATTTAGAGGGCATTGTCTGAGCTGTGTTAAAGCAGATAAATCCAAGCACATGACTGCTTGATGTCCAGCCAGGTGTAGAATCTGCCTTGGCACTGTACATGACATTTCATAATTGAGATCTAATCATGCCCAGACACAGGTTAGCCTAGGGATGTACAGTACACACAGCTAAAACAGTTGCATTATCCATTTATTTTATATAGGGTGTGTTGTTCATTCTGAAGAAAAAAATATATACATATTGATTTTTTTTACTTCTTTAGATTTACTTCTTGGATCAATATTGCATTATACTGTACATATATAGGGAACAATATATGCCTAAATTTTAAATCCTCTGTTTCTTGAGAACAACTTATGTATAATATACGGTTATATATATGTATAATATATAATATAAGATTTTTGAGATACATAAGATAATAAGATTTTTTTAATTACACACTATTTTTGTATTTATATATATATAAAATCTACATGGCCCTGTGTAAAAAAGTGATTGCCCCCCTTGTTAAAAAATAACTTAACTGTGGTTTATCACACCTGAGTTCAATTTCTGTAGTCACC
>JAOVVA010000001.1:34188933-34200383 GCA_028565275.1 Leiocassis micropogon
GTGCTATAACATAATGAATTCTATGATGAAGGCCTAATATGAGCTTCCCCTGTTTCAAAAGCTAGCAGCCGCCACTGATATATATATATATATTAATTTTATTTTTTCCCCCCATAAATTATGTCATCAAAAGTCCCTTGCCTGATTGGATGCGAGTCAGGGTCATAAGCTCTAATTGTAGCTATGACCCTCCCAGGCTCCTCACCCTCCCTTACATTGACCTCGTAGTGACTCTGTGACAGAACGGGGCCCTCGTTGATGTCATCAATGAAGATGGAGACGGTGGCAGTTGATGCAGGGCCATACCTTCCCCTCACCAGAGCCACAGGGTTCTGAGCACTCAACACCAGAATGTACTCACTCTCCCTTTCAAAATCCAGCACCTGAGGGGAAACAGGTTACGTTAGTGCCATGTGAGAATTGAATGTGAGATTCAGTTTGCACTCTTTTGTCGTCATGGTTAATAATGGAGGAACATGGCTTCCAGGACCCAGATCTTCGATGGGTCTGGAAATTAAATTGCCGCTCATGCGTTAGAAATAAAAAAAGAAATAAAAAAGGATACTAAGATGAAGGTGACAGTTTTCAAAGCTTGCAGCCTGTTCCAGAAGGTTATTACTGTTCAGTCTGAACAGCTGAGCTGCTGTTCCACATAAAGACATCATGTCACTGCAGTCAGATTTTTCAGTGGCACACTGCCTTCGTTCCACCTCTGATTATGCATCCAGTTAAACAAAGGAGCCTGTTCTCAAGAACACAAAGCACATTTCCCATCAAGATTTTACATCAGTCATTTCCGACAGTTTTTAAAAATAATGTTTAAAAGCCTTTTAGATTTCCGGAAAGGCTAGATCTGCTGATAAAAAAGGCACACATCCACATGTCCTGTCGTGTTCCAGGAAGCAACAAGTCTTCAAGAACAAGAGAGAGAGAGAGAGAGAGAGAGAGATGGGGTATAGGGAATGTTCCTAGGTTGTTATTATTCACCTTAAATATCTATAATATTCTATTTACTGTCTATAAAAATATTTTATTTAGCTGGTCCCTAGATTTATGTGGTCCTCTAGACAGCTTACTCACTCACTACCTAATCTGCATGTCTTTGGACTGTAGGAGGAAACCGGAGAACCCAGAGGAAACCCACCATGCATGCAAACTCCATTAACACAGAAGTGGGAATCGAACCTGCCCAGGAATAGAACCCAGACCCTGGAGGTGCAAGGTGACAGTGCTGACAACTAAGCCACTGTGACCCCACCCCCTCTAGACAGCATAAATATTTATATTTATATAATATAAATATGCTTCCATCTAAATATGAAGGCAAAAGTTGTAAAAGTTTTCCAGCTCCAAAAAATAAATATGTATGTTGATTCAACAATAGTGTAGTTAACGGGGGAAAAAAAAAAAATCACTGTTCAATTAAAGTAAGATGCTGTCAGGGTTCGCCACTAGAGGGCACTGTTTTGTTTTTGTTTGTAGACTCAGTTTCCCAGAAGACACCTCGGTCAGGTGATGCGGGTGCTCACCTGAACCGAGGTAGCTCATTAGTTTCGTTATAAATAGCTGTTTGTCAAGCATTAATATTCCGGGTTATGTTAAGTGAGGATTTGGTTTATGGAGCGGTTAAGTTTATAGCTGTTTTGATTCAGTATGTATAGTTAGTATGTCTCTGTGTCTCCTAGTAGGATTAGCCTCTAGGAGGATTAGCCTTTTGTGTGTCTCCCCTTGTGTGTAAGTAACCTCCCTACTAACTAGCTTAGCAGCTAATGTGCATAACAGCTAGTAGGCCTAGCCAAGTCTGTCTTGTGTGCTTAGTCCCTTGCATGTATATTCCCTTGTGTTTAGTCCTCAAGTCTGTTTAGTGTGTCTTGTCTCGTCTGGTTAGTATCCCTTGTCTGTATTGTATGAGTTTGTTTAGTCCCTAGTCTGTGTATTAGTTGATTATTGGTTTTGTTTATAGCATGCTCCAAAATAAAGCCAACCTCCTTTTGCTCATGTTTAGTTCATGTTTGTTTTCATTAAAAAGACTTTATATAACATCATCCCCTCTGCGTCTATGCCTTGCCACCATCAAGCCCACAGTCCAACATCTAACATACGTGACAGATGCATGACACATTCTTGCATTTTGATTAGATTGTAATCATTTAAAACATGAACTACAGTGAACCAGTTTTGCCATATTAATAACGCTTTCATACGTCATTCTGACATACCTGAACATGAGTAGTAGCTATCCTGCTTCTCATTTGACATCTGGGGTAGTTCATAATTGAGTAACACTGTTATCTGACATATATAATGAGCTGTGCTGTATTTGTAATATATTAGCCACCCACTAATAAGCATTATGAACGGTCATAAAAACTTCAGAGGGGTTCAAACCCAACATTTTCACCAGCTGTGCATCTAAAATTCAAGGTTATGCAATCTTCATTCATCATGTTAGTTCACATTTATATTTAGCAGTACATCTTTAAAAACTGAGTTACATTTGTTACATTTCAGCAACCAGAGAGGGAGCAATAATCAAGAGTCAGTGGATTGAGACTGCAGCTTTGTCTACATGTGCGCGCATGTGTGTGTTTCCTTCTGCTACCATATACAGTACAATGCATGACATGCTCTAATAAGATTCAAAATAAAACTAGTCACTCTTCTCTTTTGACAACCTCTCAGTCACAGTCAAAGCTGCTATGACAAAATAAAAATTATCAGAAATTTCATTTATCAGAAAGCTGTGAAATATAATATGCATAGTGAGAACATGAACCATTACAATTAGATCTTTTTAAATTAGATCACAGTACAGTTATTCATTCAATTATTTAGGTGATTCAGACTGTGAGAGTGACTGAGAGAGGTTCGGCTAGGGTGCTAGAGCGCTAATCATGAAGCAAAGGAAAAATGTGACATTTGTTTTATCTGGAATGCCAGTGTTCAAGTGTTCATTTTCACAGCAATTCATTATCATCTCTCATGCAGTCGATATTCCTTTATCAGATAACAGCTGGTTATGTTTCAATAGCCAGTGTAACGTGAGCTAATAGAATACATAACATTTAAGTGTTTTCGCAGAATAAGTAATCTGGTCCACATTTGACTCAACTGTGATCTATCAATACTTGTTGTTTTTATATTTTAAAATTACTGCATTATCAACATAGAGTTTATATTTGGATTTGTGAATATAGTGTCATCAGTGTCACCCCGGATATGTGGGTCTGATGAAGTGGTCTGATGGAACCGTTGCTCACTTGCAAGAAGGCTATAAATATAATGGATTTCATTTCCATCTCACAAAATGCCTCAATTCAGGCATATCATCAAAGCCCATGTGTACATATTTATGCATTGATGATAACCTTTATTAGAATAAAACGTCTCTCAAAAACAGTGTCAGATAATAATCTATTAATACCAAAAAGACTGGCCTGCAGTCAGATGAAGACGTGAATTTAGGGGGGATTAAGGAGATTTTTTTACTGGGTGGGACATGTGACATGGGTTGAATACAGAGCCAGATTATTTAGGCAGAGGAAGCTTATAGTTAGAGCACAATCTCTATAAATCCCAAACTATCCCTTTTTTGTCTAAACATAAACTCACTTTGAAATAAATGAGGAAAAATGAGGGAGTACCTTAGAGAGAACAAGAGAGACCTCATTAGTCTGTCTGTCCGTGACCAAAGAGAAGACCTCATCCTCGTTTCCTGAATCGAGTCGATAGTCAACCAGCCAGCTGTCCCCACCCCACTCATCAGCATCCCAAGCTGCCACCGCCGTCACAGTGGTACCCACCTGGGCATCCTCTGCCAAGTGAAATGGGCCATACTGAGAAAGACAAACAGGGAGAGAGAAAGATTTAGAAAGATAAAAGAGGGAGACAGAGAGCCTGAGACAAGGTAAAAGAGGTGGGGTAAGATTAATATTACAGAGATCTAATATTCCAGGTGTATAATATGTAAGGTGGGATTTAAAAAACAAAAGTCTGAACCAAAAATACTGTTTTCCCTTTGACCTTGAATGTAGTCGATATACCAAAATGTTCCTGGTGTTTGTTTAAAATTTTGTTTCTTCAGCTTTGGCTTGGAGCTACAGTACAATACATGACTAATGCAAATAGCAACAATGAGCTTTCTAAATTTATGGAAATTCTATTTTCATGTAATATGTGATAAAAGTCAGCTATCAGTGCATTAATGTCTAACTATCAAATAATAAATTAAAACCAAGCTGTGTATTTCATGCAAGTTAACAAGTTATCTCATCTCAAGTTAACAAGTTATCTCAAGCGTGATTTTGAATATCCATGTTGATGTAGACTTTTTACTTCTGTTAAGTCACACCGCAATTAGATGAACATCACTTGTGTAGATCTTGTATGGATATTAGCAAATAAGTGAGGGAATCAGAAGACATATTAAAGAAGTTACACCTATTTATGTGGCACAGCATGGTCACTGAATGAAACTACTTATCATGGTACCATGCTATTTTCTTTGCTATCTCCAAGTAGCAGCAAAGATCTGTCTAGTTCACCTTTATAAAAACAAATCAGTCCACTGCACTGTTAATTTTGGTTTTAGGCACAAAATATGAAGACCTAAATCTCACATGAAGTTTGTTAGGTCAGTTTAGAGTATGCAGTAGCTTAGTAATGAAAGCTATGAGGTGCCAAATCTAAAATGTGTTCTACATTACTCTTTTCTGAAATGTATGAAACGTAAAGATACCATTGAAAGAGTGAGTTCTGACCAATGTACTGATAAAACCTTCTCTTCTTTATATAGATTTATTGCCTTGATTTATATTTAAAATTTACACTGTAACTTGAAACAAAATTCAGATTGAAAAGAGTATTACACCTTTTTACAAATGCATAATTTATATATAGAAAAGGTGTCAGGCTATATCATGCGTTCTTAGTCAACTGGGAGAGAAGTACTGAAAATAGAAGAGCCAGAAATCTTGCAGATCCAATATATCACTCTATCTATAATGGTTTGTGTTCCTGCAGTGAGTCTTGGCAGGTTCAGGCGAGGTGGAGAGCTTCTCCTATCTTGGCCTGTATATCTGCATGTTTGGGAGAACAGTAATCAGCCCTTCTCACTGAGCTTCTGATCAGCCAGGCTAAATCTGTCAACACTCACACTCCACTGCACCATCACACACTCGCACGGCCACACCATCTCAACCGGCTTAGGAGTTTTTTCCACCTCTTGCTTTGTTTGTGTATGAGTGATAGAGGGAGGGAGAAAATGGGCACGGATTTTGGCAAACATTTAAAAGTAACAACACTAATCCATATAATTTAAACACCTTATAGAAGAACAAGCAATCGCAGAAAAGTTAACTGAAAACATGCACTTATGTAGCTGAATATTTTCAGCATGTGGCTATTGCTTAAGAGTGAGGGTAAGCGGTTTGCCCTCCAGGTGCATGTTCCCATGATTCAACACTGGCAGCCTGGCACTGTAAGTGCATTAGTTAAGACTGCATCCATCTTATAAATCTTGGCTTCATTTCAGGGTAGGGCTAGGCCTTATTGTCAGCAGCCAGGGGAAAATAAATGGCACTTATGTGTCGTTCTTCTGGCATGCATCATGAGCATTTTATTGTTTTTAGACTGCTGAGCAAAAAGCATCTCTTCTAATTTGGGAAGATCTGGAACAGTTTCCAGATGCAACAAGACCCTGATCAGGATAAAGAGGCTGAAGATGAATGACCAAATTTTATATTATTTTCTTTGTATGTCTAGTTCCCATCCTGCTTCATTAGATTATTAAACAGTGACTAAATCAGTACAGGATGACCATATTATATTCAATGTTGATACACTTAATTGACATTTAAATGTTTAAATGTGTTTGATCACCTGACATAAGAGCCTTTTGTGCATTTTTTAAGGTCTGTGAAGTATTTTAATTCTTAAAACTCAAGTGGTAAAGATTCCTGCTGGCAACACAGCATATGTCAATGATAAAAAAAATTATGAATTAATATAAATAAATAAAGAAATAAATAAATAAAATTATATATACAGTATAGCTAATGCACCTACAGTATATATATATAGCCAGTGGTCATTAATGGGGAGGCTTCAGACATCAAACTGTTCATTTGTGAGGTTTTTTAGATATGTCGGGTAGAACAACAGTTTTTGTTATTTTTATAAAGTGTAAATTTTACCACTACCGGAAAATGTGAATGACGTCGCAAAAATGTGTAATTCTAAAAATTAGCATATTGTTTTTATATTAGCCTAGGTAAAGCATTTTTTCTATAATTGGTTAAAATGAAATAAAATTCAGTTCATCATTTTGCCTATTTTGTGTTGAAAAAAGTAAATGTTACTCTATATTGCACAATCCTGAACCCTATATATATGTTTATTAAAAAAACTGCAAAACAAAAAAATGTCTAAAATGCTCTTGTAGGTTTTAAGAGCTACAATCCCACTTTCCTAGCTCTCATTGTTGCTGCTTTGTTAGTGCTCTATCACAAAGACACCTATGAGCAATTCTGTGCTGCTGCATTATTCACACAGCGTGGGTGAGCGCATGGAAGGAGTATTCCAGAGCAGCTGCCATAAAAAAGTGAACAAAGGTCACATCATAAGAAGATCACTGCTGGAAAAAGAAATCTAAAGGTGTATCCAAGACGAATTACCATTTTAACTTTTTTATGTATGAGTAAAAGATGGATGCTGGGGCTTCCTCTGGAAGAAGGAGACTGGGAGAATGCATTTCTTTATATAAGTGAAACATTTAGTGTGGAAAACCATCATACTATCTTTCTGTCATTCCACTTTCTCACTTCTTTACTTCATCACTAGTGATTATTGTTGCCCTTTTTTTGAAAGGCGCTGATAATTGTGTAGCTGACTGTTTTTTTATTTTTATGTTTTTCGTGTTCACTGTTCATAATGTAATATTCTCCAGCTTTGACATCCAGCTAGCTGTTGGGTTTATGCTAATGGATGCTGATAATTGTTCATGGAAAATTCAGCATTTATATTTTGACTCAGAATTCAATTTTTTTGTTTGTTTGTTTGTTTGTTTTGCTGTTCATTAAAATGAACTTTTTAAAAATATCAACCATGTTTACGATCTCATCATCTATCCCTCTTAATCCTGCACACAGAGTCGTAGGGGCTTAGAGCACAAGGCAGAGCGCACACCAAGCATCCAAAGGAAACCCACAAGCACAGGGATTTAAAGCTTTTTCCCCACGCATTGACCCGAGGCAGGAATCAAACCCTTGAGTCTGGAGGTGCAAGGCCACAGTACTAACCACTAAGCCACCTTGCCGCTTTTTGCTTGATGGCTCAATTATTAATATATTAATAGTAATTCTGAATAAAAATACTCTTTAATTACCTTGGTTAAGGTTTTGGAATGTGTCTCCTTTCAGATGACTTATCGCAATATTGACTAAAGGATACATGTTACTGAAGTGCCTTAAATTTAGGTTTTAAATAACTGGCTTTCCCAGAGATTAACGTGATTAGCATTGAAAACACAATCCATTTGGAGCTCTGAAAAGGAAAGCACTCTGATATATAAGCTCTTTCCTATAAACAATACATTAATTTTTGGATTCCCTCAAAGACCTTTACCTGGCTCACATAAATAAATCAAATCAGCACCTGCCAGACCAGACCATCGACATATAAATCATGCAGCACCTCATACACAAACAAATACAGTACTTAAATTTAATGAATATCAACATCAGTAACTATTTACGAAAAGGTTATACACGCTATGTTATAAACAGTCAAACACAGGTATATTGAATAACGTCCACATTAGCAAATTTTACAGATTTAAAGAATAATATTCATCTTTCTTACCAGACCTCACATAAACACAGACACAGAGCATGACACATACCTCATGCTGAGAGAAGACAGGTGCATTGTTGTTCTCATCCAGAACTTTAACTATCACAGTGCAGGAGCTGTTCAACCCTGCAGAAAGATTATGTCAAGAATTAGTATTAGTGTTAAATATAAAATCCAACAGCATTGCATGCAAAAAAGTATCTTTAAAATGATTCATTATGCATCATGGTCACGTTCACTCCTGATCACCTGTCAAAAATGACATGTCTTACATATCTATACATATCTACAGTACATCTCACATATCTTTCTGTCACTCTAAGCAGGTACATAACGTTGACTTGTGTCTGACAAAAATATTAATACAGAAGTTTTTTTTTAAGCTATAATACTGTCTAAATACCAACAAGGACATCTGGCCTGTGATGCACTGGCTCTTATAAACACCATGTCTTGTCCACATTTGCTTCCTCTGTTTGATATTTAGCATGTAGAGAAATTGAGGCCAAAACTAAAAGTCATTTTCAGTCATAGAAATATAAAAAAAAAAGAGCAGCAAAGACCTTTTCTCAAAATGTGCAAGCTTTGAGGAGTGGTGGGCTACACCTACTTCAGTATGACTGTCAGACAGAAAGGCAATGCTTACTTCATGAAAACTGGCAGGTAGAGAGACAACATCTATTTCATTAGGACTGACAGGCAGAGAGACGATGCAAACTTTTTTAGGACTAACAAGCAGAGAGACCGCACCTATGTCATTAGGTCCAACAGGCAGAGAGACTAAAATTATTTCAGACAGGCAGAGAGAGATCATGCATAGTTTATTAAGACAGAAGAGACTACATTTAATTTATGTGGACTGGCAGGCAGACCACACCTATTTCAATGGGACAGAGAGAGTATACTTGCTTTATTAGGACTGACAGGCAAAACACTTTCTTTAGGGCTAGCAGGAAGACCACATCTTAATTGAACTTACATTTAGTCGTGTTAATGTTCCATCTACTGTTACATAACCACCACCATCTCCACTACTATACACACTCTACTCAGTTGGGAAGAATCTTGTTTACTAAGCAGAAGGTCGGGGGTTCAAACCCCAGCATCACCAAGTTGGCCCTAATGCATCAGATTATGTAAAGGAATTCATTTCACTGTACTGAAATGTATATGTGACAAAGAAATGCTTTCTTCTTGATGGGTGGTGGTGATGGGTGTGTGTGCAACCTTTAGCATCCTCGGCGATGATCGTGAGTGTGTACTGTGGTGCTGTGCCCTCCATGTTGTCAGCTTGCACAGTGATCACACCGGAATCTCGGTCCACACGGAAAAGTTGGCGTGGGCTTTCTGGCACCTGCCCTGCCAATCTGTAAAAAATCCTCACATTATCCGTTTTGGGGTCATCGTTATCAGCCGCCTGGACTGTGAGAATTTCAGTTCCTGGTGGGCATTAAGGAATTAGAAAGGTCAAAAACCCTGCAGCCATAATGTTAGCATATTCTAGAATTACTTAAAATCAATGTATGTTTTGAAGACCATAATATTTTTGTGTAATAAATAAAAAAACTAGATGTCACAATACCACAAATGTATTATAAGACTTAATTAACTTTTGACACAAATTTCACCGGATTATCACATGAAATTATTATAATATTACTGTGTAATATTAAAAATATATTTTTCATTATTTTTTAAATCTTTCCTTGTTTAAAAAAACAAGCAGAAACACAAACATCAAATTGTGATGCCTGGACATCTTGGTCTAAGCATTATCAAAACAGAAGGTCTTGTGGAGTGTTCTCAGTATGCAGTGGTAGAAAAGGTAAAAGGTAGAAAGTTGTAAGAACACACAGTGCATAGCAGCTTGCTGTGCATAGGCATAGGCTTAGACTATAACCACAGACTCATCTGCATGACCATGCTGACCCGTTTCCACCTTAAATGGGGACATGAGCATCATAACTAGTGGGTGGCCAGGTGCATACACATTACATCCCTAGGAAACAGATGGCACAAGATATAATACGGGAAGAAGGCAATTTGGCAGAAGCAGTGTGATACTCTGGGAAACGTTGTGTCCTGACATTCATGTAGCTTTACCACATACAGTACCTAAACATTGTTGCAGTCCAAGTAGCTCCTTCATGTCAGCCTGCTTCAGGAACAAATTATGCTAGTAATCCAAGGTTCCACTGTATCTGAAATCTGTCACTCACTCACTCATCGTCTACACCACTTTATCCCATATAAAGGATCTCAGGACACTTAGGGCATTAGGTGGGCTACACCCTGGACAGGGTGCCAATCCATCACAGGGCACAAACACACATTACTGGCAATTTAGGAATGCCAATTAGCCTAATCTGCAGGTCTTTGGACTGTGGGACAAAACTGGAGTACCCAGAGAAAACCCACCAAGCAGGAGGAGAAGATGTAAACTGCAGTACACAGAAATGGGAATTGAACCTGGACTCTGGAGGTGCAAGGCGACAGTGCTAACCACTACACAACCATGCCTCCTTGAAATCTGTTACTTCATGTTTATTTGTATTTAAACAATAATTAAAGCTTAATTCTGCAATAATGTGATATTTCTATGATCTTATGAAATGATCACAAACTATCTAAGTAATTAATCATACACAGTTAAAGTGTCTCATTATCCTACAATCTACACAGTGTGTTCTTGTATTCATGCTGTGATGATTAAATGATTTCGTGACTGTGTGTGTGTGTGTGTGTGTGTGTGTGTGTGTGTGTGTGTGTGTGTGTGCGCGCGTGTGTGAGAGAAAGAGAGAGTGAGAGAGACCTTTCTGTGCGAGTTCCTTGACAACTGTGTGATACTGCAACTGTGGGAAGGTCGGTCTGTTGTCATTGGCGTCTCCCACCATGACCCTCAGCTCTACCGGCTTTGCAATCTTTCTGCCATCTGGCCTCTCTGCTACTATGCTGATCAGGAACTGAGAGACAGGTGTTGAGAATAAGACATATTGACATACTTTTATTTGGCTAATTTTTTATCCAGGTGAGTCACAAATAAATCCAAGCTTAACAGCTGGGTTTGGGTTTGCTCGAAGGTTGTTGGTTCTTTGACAGAAGGAACATTTCAACTCACAGCATCCTGGTCAAAAGCACAGTATGTTAACTGCTGAGCTACCATGGAATAATTCTAATTTGTATGGTTTGTCTAAAGACAAGTTAGTCCTTGGAAATCTGCCCCTGTGTCTTTCCACTTGACTCCTGAACACAAAAATTCAATGTAACTATTGATTTATAGAATAACAATTATGTCTGTTCTCTGTAGCATGGAAGAGCACTGATCTCACACTATGTGTTTTAAAAGAGGAAAAAAGAACAAACAGTTCAGCGTTTCAGAGAACCAGAATACAACACAGACAAACCAATCACCTACACCCTATGTGCAATTTGGGAATGGCAATTAGCCTAATCTGCATGTCATTGGACTGTGGGAGGAAACCCGAGCCCTCGAGGAAAACCACCAAACACATGGAGAATCTGCAAACGTCTCGGGTTACTTTGCTGTAACCCTGTTCCCTGAAAAAGCGGGAACGAGATGCTGCGTGAAAACGCTATGG
>JAOVVA010000001.1:34214759-34231973 GCA_028565275.1 Leiocassis micropogon
ACTCTTTTAGTGTTCATACAAATATTTACACATTAAGTTTACTGAAAGTAAAAACAGTTGAAAGTCAGAGGACTTTTCTTTTTTTGCTGAGTATATATATTTTTTATAAAACAATTTTCTAATAACAGAGTGAGAATAGTTTCTAGAAATTCAGTCTGTATTTAAGGTATTTTAAATAAGGCCTAATTTTTATATGAACAAGCTTTTAGCCAACAACATCTCACAATTTGCTGTCTTTATTTCCTCCTGTGCAGTCCAAGTGACACTTCTTCCTCCCCTGTTTTGGGGGTTTTCTGACCCAACCACAGCACATAAACAGACACAGAGACATCAACAGATACACACACCCGTGATCAGAATGCCAGAATTTCAGAATATTAAAAAAATCTAAATGAATCCATATGGCATCTACTATCCTACTGTCTATTTCTTATTAGGTATAGACTCAAGGGGACCTTACTGCCCAAGGTATCATTGTGCATCATTGTAGATATCAGGCAGTCTAATCAATATCCTGGCCCAGCCGAAAAACTGCCTTAGTGAAGTATAATCTGAATTCCTTTATAAAGGGGTCTTACCAGTTGTATGGAGTGCTCCAAGGCTATAGGCCCAAGGTGTCCCATGCAATGCCAGACCAGTCTTTACCAGTAAGTCAAAACTGAATATCCACTCATCATTTAGGAAGCACATATATGGTATGTCATGGAGGCTGGCCACTTGTGTCTCCCATAACCGCTCATGAACATTATCAATAAAGTCATTGCAATGTGGTATAACAAGCCTGGCACTCGGGAGCTTTGTGGTGTCTAGGGTTGTGGGTTGTATGTTGCACCACGACATCATAGTTTTCAGTGTGACAGCGTGCTATGTATTCAGACATAAAACAGGAACTAATGCACCCCTAAGAGGAACATCTGTGACCATAGTTCCAGTTAGCAACTTATCTGCTAGGTCATAGTTAGCCTTAAAGAACCCTCCATAGGGGGCTATAGAAATGGACACACGCAAACATCTATCTCAGCTCTGGAAAAAATGCACATGCTGTCTGGCATGAACATGAATTGCCTGTATAGAGAAGGAAAAGAAGTGATGTGGCAAGAAGATTCTTGTATTAAATGCTAGCAGGTAGGTTTCAGGTGCTACCCTCCCCTCCAGCAGGGAATTTGAACTTACCCTTTGTCCAATAATCCCCAAAAGCCTTACTCCAATAAACACAACCTAATACTCTAATAATCTCTAACAAAAGTCAACATTCCTTACTAAAGCTCAATAAACCCAACACTTTAATAAACATCTCAAGAATCTTTACATTTTAAATTTTTTCTATAAGCCCCAAAGCACTCAATAAAGCCTACCATAATTACAAACACTCCCATTTAAATCCTCCTCAACAACTTTACAACATTATAAAACTAACTGCTGACATTGGTGCTTGAGGAAACATGAGTTTAAGTATGTGTGTGTGTGAGTGAGTGTGTGTTAGAGAGGGAGAGAGAGAGGAAAGAAGAGAGGAAGAGAGGAAGGGGGAGCTGTAGTAATGTATGAGAAGGGAGTACAGTACATTGCACAGATCTAAGGTTAGGATCATGAACACATGAATGTCTAAAATAAGGGTGCAGAATTATGATCCACATTCATATGCATTCTCATTCGTGTAAGCCTTAGCAAGATTGCAAGAAAGTGAGAAAGTGTCATCTTTAATTATTTATTATTATTTATTATTATTTATTATTGAAAGGATTGTCTGAGGGTTACAACATAAAAGCAAAACAGATGTAAATGTTGAAATATATTTTTGTGGCACACTTTTGTGGACTTTCCAAAGATTTCCATAAAAGGTAAAAGTCCTTGAAGCAAATTAAATAATTAATCTTTCACACTGCCCATAAAATGCAATTTACACAATTTGTCATTGTTGCTTTTAAATGGTCTGTTGCAACGCATCTCTGTTGTAAATTACTGTTCATATGTCACAGTGCTTCACATGCTCTTTTGGAGGAACATGGGTACGTTGTCATTCTTGTCTGAAAAAAGTATCCAGTCAAGGTGATACTGATCTAGATTTAGATGTACTGGGTCAAATATATATTTATTCTTTTTTTTTTTTTTTTTTTAACGTAATCAATGACCTGAGCTTATGAGCTTTGTGGTTGCCAGTATTTGTCCTTTACTGTTTTTATCTAACATGGTTTAATTTTATTTGCATTATTTCATTTCATTTCTTTCAACTCACGTCTGACTGCATGCCTTAGGGATACACCGGGATACACTGGGTCTGATATGATATGATATAGATATGAGGCTCACAGGAAAGGCCATGTCAATTAACATGGGAGCATATTGATGCAAGCACAGTGCTCATTCATTCACTTATCTTCAAAATCTTAATTATAAAACTTTGTAGGTGATGCAGTTTTAATCAAGCTTTCGGTGAAAGAAGACAGGGTTTTATGAATTCCTAGATGTGTCTGAATTTGAATCTGAACATTCCACTAGTGCTTACCCAATTTCAAGAAAACATGTTCACAATGTGACAGTACTTTCTCTGTTCTTATAAGTCCCAATGAAGGAGATGTGCCCATCGCAAATGTACCTATTTTGTCAATTAACATTACACTGTTTGCATAGTACTGAATCACACTGAGTTATATTGAATCATATTATATGTTTCAGCATTTTTCAAAATAAATCTGGATAGGATTGTTTAAGAGGCGCACTTGTTTTGCTGTCAGCTTATTTAACTCCTCTGTGCTTAGATTTTTTTAATGATTTGTATAAATATAAGGTTGATCTAGTACTAAATATGTTTTTTTTTTTTTAAAACCCCGGATAACATAAATGCTTTATAAAGAAATAATGAAGTACTCATTTTGTAATGGAGCCTGAATTCTCCCACCTCTCAGCAGGCCAAGTTGAACAGTGCCTCGCATGCTCTCTTGCAGGAACATGGGTACGTTGTCATTCTTATCGATGACGCACACCTCTACACTAAAGCTCTGTGGGTGCATGGATGCCGTGAAAGAAACCTGAGAAAAAAAATTGCAGGTGAATTTAATGGTCACATGACAAGGCTGAACGGTGAACCCATTTATTATATGATGTGACTTGCAATTTTCCACAGCGTTTGTCAGCCTTAAAATTGTATTAGATTAGATGCCCAATAGCAGTCTCAAGCACTTTTTCTTTAAAAAAGAAAAAACATAAAGAATAAATGTTATTAATGTCTCGTTGCATAAGTATTTTTTTTTTATATTTCTTTCTTATTGTTGGCTTTCAGTTTGCCAGTAAAAAAGAAGTCAATTTAGAAAAAGTAATTGTGTTTTGCTTAATGAGTAAAAAAGTCAGTTGGATTTTAACTTTAAAGTCTACTAACTTGAAGGGAGTATGATGGCTTCTTCTCCCGGTCCAGAGGTTTTAAGGCATACAAGAAACCTGACTCTACTCCAAAAATCCCCTCATCATCACCGCTCACCATCAGATCAGCATATGTTAAGGGAAGATCAGGCAACTATGGGAACAAGTGCAACGGTAACAAGAAAAGCAAGTGAAAAACTAAGACAAAAAACGATTTGAAGGAAAATTAGATTTCAAGCGTTTCTTTGTGAAAGTGATGTAATCAATGGATTATATTGATTGTCAACATACATTACATACATATAGCATGACAGTGATTTTTTTTTTTCTCACCACAACTGATGACTCGTTCAGCTGGGTTGGAAGTAAAGTACTGTAAATTTTACAGTAAATACCCATACTGCAAACAACATTAAAGAAGTGCAAGATCTTGCATAGTATTAAATAATACATAATCCAGTATATTTGCTCATTTGGCTCTTGCTAAAAAAGCAACTTACAACTTAGTGGTGCAGAATACAATTGACCTCAAGGTTAAAGCTTTTCCTTAAGGACACAATCACATTAGTATTGAGGTGCTGGGATTTGAATACCCAACCTTCTGATTTATAAATCCATGCCCTAATGACTGAGCCACCACACCAACCGTTTCCACAAAATCATCACATGCATTTTTTACAGTGAGGTTATCAGTGATCAATATCAGTACAATATTGGTACCCTTGATGTGTTTTGCTACTTGTTTGTGGTTTGCTTTGACAGCCAATTTTGTGTGTGAGAAATGTCTACTGGGAGCTGATTATTAAGATACCATCCATACCATGAAACCCACTGAGCCCCACAGAGGGATTTCTGCTGCTGGCAGATAAATCCTTTCAATTACTGGCACTTAAACACACGCTATAGCTGGGTTAACCCTAGTGCGGATCATGTTCAGTAAAACACATACACACTGGTTGAGGATTCTAGCTTTTATGTGGCAAAAATATACCACATAGTGAGTCAACATCATCAGTGCATGCTACTCAAGTGATTTGTAGTTCATGAACACTTGATTGGTTAAGCATGGTCCAACTGATTTAAGAGAGTAGATCCTGCTGGTCTGATTAATTAATAAAATATTTCCTATGCTGAAATTAGACAAAAATTTGCATTAATATAATGGTCCTCTTATGCCATATTATGGGCGGTGTCTATAGATTGCTTCGCTACTTGTGCTATAGCTGTATGGCTATAGTATCTAATAAGTAAGCAAAACTTATTGGGTGATTTGGCATCATGGATTTTTTTTTAATGCATTGTTTAACAGAGTAATGTTGTTTGTTTTCATTTGACAAAAGCAGAAAAAAATCATACGGAAGTTAACAAAAAAAATCAGAACTTCATTATCATCTGCATCACTTATAAACATTCCATTCTAACTTCAAACTTTGGTAATCTAAAAAAAAAATCATAAATACAAACTTGACTATAAGACTTGTGTAAAATAATTCTGGTGTCAAGATGATTTTCAAGATGAATTATTGTTTTAAACTTTGCAACATAATTTTTGTCTGTTTTTTGTTTAGGAGCCTGTCATGAGCAATGTAAAATAACAATGTGCAATGTGATTACTTAAGCATGCAGTTAGTGCAATGCTTAACTGTAGTGATGGGTTTCTTACTTGGTGCCCACATTAGATTGTAATTTTAGCATATCACTGAAGAAGCTAACCTTAGATACTGAAAAATCTCATCAGCTATAATTGGGGTAAAGATAATGTTGTGTGAATTAAATTCTTAAATAGAACTATTGCTTTTTATATTCGTGATTTGGTTAATTGGTAGCCGCATATAAAGAACATGACTCATAACTCATCTTGTGCCTTCTTTCTAAAATTCTGAACAAACAAAATAAGCATTATTATGCTCTTTCAGTACACGGTAATTAGTCAGTCCTCAATGCATTCAGAGAACATTTTGGGAGCTTAATAGTAAACACTGAGTGTGGCAAATTGTCTCTAGCAATTTCCCCCCACTTATACAAACACAGAGGGAAAAGGCAATCCAAGGGACACAGAAATGTTCATTATTACTATGGCCTCTGGTTAAAATGCATTCCATTTTGGACACGGCACAACCGGCCCTCAAGCTTTGTGTTGAAGAGTCATGCAATGTTTAGTGATGCATGCAGCTTGCTCGTAATTGCACCTTGGATCATTGAATTTTGTGAAAGAGGTAAATGAATAGCATGTACACAGGCTTCCTGCTTTTTAACTCCCATCACCTTTTAAGTCTAGAAGGTTTTTAAAACCTTACAGTCAAACCATTAACACAAGGGCACAATTAATATCCACTTCATTTAGATCTAAAATGTGAGAATAAAGAGATTCCAGTGTGCTTTACGATGTATTAATGACACCAGTGAAAGAGCTTAAAAACAATTGTATATTAGCCAATGTCATATTCTATAGGAAATGTCTAAAAGTTATTCTAAATGAGACATTTTTTTATGAAATAGAAGTCAGTTAACTTAAAGTCTTTGATTTTGGAGTCTGTTCCAAATTAGAACAACACTGCAAGTTTGTCCTTTCTGGGAAGAACTCACCTTGGTTAGGTACCAAGGGAAAATACCATCATAGTTTTCTGGAACACCAATCCTAAGGTGTGCTGCTTCTCCATATAAAGTAGACAGACAAAGCAGCAGCTAAAATTTAAAAAGGGAATAAAAAGCATTTACTTCTACTACGGTGTAAAAGTTTAACTTGAAATATATTGTTTTATGCAGTGCATGAATTATGAAACATTATACAATTAAATGCATTTAGTAAAACGGAAAAAAAGACCTACATTCAGTGTTTTGATCCATGAAGACATCTCATTCATTGAATACACCATGACCTATAGTCGGCTACAAATCAGCTAAAAAAGATCATATTTCATCATTATGCAGGATTTCAATATTTTAATATACTGCAAACTATTTTACCTTAAGTGTATTTTCAAGTAAAAACCTGTGTAACTGTAATATACTTCGGCATGGTATAGAGATCAGTGGTGGGAATTTGGAATGTTATACTGTACTATAAATTCAAATTTGATCCACCAATCAGAAAATCTTCCAAAACACTGGGATGGCTAATTATGAACTAAGTGCTAAAATTAACACCATCCACATTTACAATGTGGAGTTTACACCATGCAATTTACTTCCCTATTCATATACAGAGTAGTACAATTTAAGAGACAGGAAGGTAACCTTCATATTTAAAAAAAAATGTTTCAGATAATAGAAGTCAAAGATTAGGTGCACATAATTGTTATTTAATGGTTTATTTAATTAATTAAAATTTTGCAGTGACTAGAAGATTTCCAGACCTGATTAATTTAACTACTTTTCTAGTCTGTTTAATTACAACACAAGAGGAAGTCATTTAGAATTATGTCTGAAATGGAAGTCTAGTACATTATTTTATATATTAGCAAGGATAAGAAAACATAAGGTCTAAACTTATAAATTAGCCGAATCCCCAAATCTATTAAGTCAATATTAAAAAATATCCTTCATATGCCATATGAATTTTTATTTAATTTTAAAGCATACCTTATAAAAGTAGGTGAGTGCTTGCTCTGGTCCTCAGCAAAGACAGAATGGTTGAAATCTCAAGTGTGAGGGGACTGTGTCTGCTCTCTTTAACTTAATGTTTAACCTCTTTAATTGCAATTCCTCTTAACTGCCTTGTTTCCTTTAATGATACTCCTGGTCAACAAGTCCCTGAATAATTCCACACCTACATATGGATGAGGGAATACATTACATGAAACTGAGCTTTCTGAAGAACTGTGCGTGTGTGTGTGTGTGTGTGCGCGTGTTTTAGTTAAAGCAGTAAAAAAAGGATGGCGCTTTTTAAATTATTGCTTTTTATTATAAAATCAGTGTAAATGTAATAAAATTAACAAGCAAATAATATTAAATGGAAGTGCAAATCAAACATTTTGAAAAACAACATAATTTATTGCTCCTACGATAATCAGTTACACCTTGCACTTAAATAATATTTTGATGATTAAACATGTGAAATTTCTCAGTCCAGGGTCTCCCCCTAAACCCCAATCATGTATTTCTGAAGTGCTGAAGTACGTACCTGCGCACTCAGATTCAAGTAAATATGATTCCATTTGTCATATCAGTGAGGAATATGAATTGTGCTCATTTTTTTTGACATGTACATGAGAAAGTGTATCCCACCTCTGGGAGCTGTACATGAGTACAAATTGCTACTGCATTCACAAACTCTTCTGTTAAGAAGGCATGCCCAAAGCTCTCAGTCCATAATGAAATGGCTTTGAGGCATTGACTCCTACTTGCACTGCTAGAAATTGACCACTCAACAACTTTAAGGCAAAAAAAAAGGAATAAAAAATAAAATAAAATATATAAACTTAAAAAGCCTCATGCAAGTCGATACCAGTGACTATTGTTGGTTTTCTGTTTGTCTGTTTTACAATATAAAATATGTAAAGATATCTCTGTACAGTTGTCTAGTCCTTGAGTTAGTATCAAAAAAACACACACACAGCTTCTGGTCTTAGTGGCTCTACAAGTCCATCTTGCTCAGAGTACTGAAAGGTCGTGACAGGACTTGGACTTCTGCCTAAAGGCCATCTTCTTGTTCTTGCGTGCAACCATGCGACCCAGAAAGCGCTTGGCCTTCTTGCTGATGCTCTCACGACGTTTGCAGTTAGCCATGCGCCGTGCGTTCTCCTCCTTGCTGTCCCTCCGGAGCCGGATCTGCCTTACGATGCCCTCAAACAGAGTGCGGACGTTGTGATGTAGAGATGCCGAGGTCTCAATGAACTTGCAGTCGAACACAACGGCACACGCACTTCCCTCTACATGAAAAATAGGGGGGAAATGAATACAGGTTAGAGGGATTCATTATTACCTGGTGCACATGGGAGGGGAGGGGCTATTGACTTTATTTTACATGGTTTATTTAACAAGCCATGCATTAGTAACCTAGGAATGCATGCATTTCATTAACAGCTTTACATTTATCTGGAATGTGAAGGCAAGCTAAAAGGATTAGTATGTCTGATGATTGCAGTAATAAGAGTAATCTGCAAATGCCTAAATGTAGAACTATTTTAATCAGTTAATCACAATGTTGATTAATGCACTTCTAATATTTCTTTGTTTCGCATTTCACTGCATGGATAAAGGATGATACTGACATTTTTATACTGAAAGTCTAGTCTAGTCTAGTCTAGAGTCTAGTTTAGTTAGTCTACTATGCATCAGCAGAGATAAAGAGCTGACTGGGAAATGATTTAGCAAGGAAGCAAGAGACTGTTTAAACAGACAGACTCTACCTACCATCTACAGACACTTCTCTGGAGCGTACTAGGTCAGTCTTGTTTCCAACCAGGATGATGGGGATGTTCTCTGACTGTCGCGCCCGGCGCAACTGTATGCGAAGTTCTGATGCTTTCTCAAAACTCGACTTGTCCGTCACTGAATAGACGATAATGTAGGCATCACCCATACGCATACACTGATCCTTCAACCATTGGCTATTGTCCTAAAAGATCACACAATTGGTATCTGGTTAACACATTGCCGGTCTCTGTTGTGTTCAGTGTGTTTATGGTAACCGCATGCTTCAAAAACCTTAGACTGAGTAACCATGATTAGCTCACCTGTTCCCAGATGTCATATAATAAGATATTTGCTTCTTCTCCATCGACAGCGATAGATCTGTCATATGTATTTCCTAGAAGAATGGAACGAAATATACAGTATGGTCAGCTTAATGTATTGCACTTTATATCACTTTTCAGCATCAGTCCCACTGGCTATCACTGCCATTTAGAGCCATTATATTAATGCCTGCATTGATTGACAGCAACTGCACTATCTCTTTGTGGGTAATGGAGGCAATGGTAACTGGATGGAAATAGCAGCGATCAATAAGTCTCATTCCATTCCAAAAACAAACTCCACTGCCCATAACACACTCAAACACACACACAGTGTGATGGGGTGATCCTGATGGCTCCTTGGGATTCACCCTAATATCTAGCTTTAATGTAATTATGTACGTCATTACCTGCGTCCTCGTAGTCCAGGGTGTCCTCGACCCCGCCGAAAATGCGCGCAAGAGTGGACTTCCCCACGCCGTGCTCTCCCAAAAGTACGACCTTGTAGATCTGTCCGTCGGAGTCGCTACCGGAGGAGATGACAGAGTCGGAGGAATCGGACACGCAGCTGTGTCGGTGCTGCTCGTTGGGACTGTAGGACGTGCAGCGCGTCAGGTTGGACAGTTCCCCCGGCAGCGCAGGAGGCATGGAGGAGCGCAGCTCGCGGTCGTCCACTGGCATGCTCCTCCGGTGCAGAGTCTGAAGGTGCATGGGGAACGGGGTGCTCCCTCTCCTTTTGTCCATGTTCCGCAACTTGTCGCCTTTGTTCAATGTCATGGCTTCAAACCAGGCTGCGGTTTATTAATACCTCACTCGACAAGAAAGTAGATCACAATCTGAAAAATGTAAAAGATGAAAAGATATAGAATTAGGTTCTATTAAAGTAAATATAACACATTAAAGTCCTGTATGAATTGTTCTATAATTATGATATACTGCTGTATTAAAGTTATTATTATATATAATAATAATAATTATTATTATTATTATAATTATAATTTTTATAATAATAATAATTATTATTATTATCAAGCTACAATCACTAAATGCTTTTTTAAAACATTTTAAATAATTAATACATCAAAGTACATACATGTTAATATGTTAGTTTGTCCAGTGCCTTGTTCCCGAGTTAAGAACTCCAAACGGATCCTAAGAAAATAAAAATCCTTTTGGTTCCTGTGGTTTATAGCTCCTTCTGCAGCTCTTCTTCAGTGTGATCTCCTCAGTGGTTTTATGATGAGAGATGAGTCGGGTCCCCCTTTATTTATGGCAGAGTAGAGTCAGTGATGTCATACAAGAGGCGGGGCTTCTTGCGGAGAATCACCATCACTCCACGCGGGGGCTGCGGCGGGGGAGATGCGCATCTAACTATGGAAGGCCAGAGGTATCAAAAGTGAAGCAAATGACCAAACATGTAACAGTGATTTTTAATATCTTTTTTACACTGTAGGGCAAACTACAAATTAGTCTTTTGTTTTTTTTTTTTAAAAAAAAGGTGCAAATTCTGATATGTTAAGGATAAATTTTGATAAGCACTCAGAAGTTTATAGCAAATCAGTTTTCTCTGAACACTGACCTCATCACAGCCTCACACTAATCACACCAAGCCATTGATAATATTATATTATTATGTTAATTGCTTACTTAGGCTATACAGCAACCTTAGAGCAGTATTCAAGTTTTTTGCTTTTGAGCATACTGTTGGGATGTACTGTACACTGTTCCTAAACTAGTAAAATCCATTATGGAATAAAAAGTGTATTTCTGCAATTAAATGTTTTGAGCAGACCCTTGATTGAGAAGGATTTAAGGTAGAAAGAAGAAGAAGAAAAAGACAATAATATCTTGTCCCTAATAGCCAAATATAAAGTATCCGAATACAAAATATAAATCTATGTTCAATTAAATCAACATTATATCAACATTAACTTTAATATAAGGGATAAGACTTGTAGAAAATATGATTGTTGTTCAGTGGAGCTACCATGGTCGGTATTAGAATGTGTGCTTAAATTTACAAAGTGACCCAGAAATTGTGCAACAACGTTTCTCTTTGTTTCCACTTTTTTAATCCGATCATTTCAGTGCGGTCCCAGAATTTTTGGACCCCACTGGACATACTGTATGTTGGGATAACATTGGCATCTCTTCCAGGGTGTACCCCGGCACTTGTCCCCCAGTCTCCCGGGATATGGTCCAGGCCCCTCACGACCCTGTATACAGGATAAAGTGGTATAGACAATAAGTAAGTGAGTAATATTTACATAAGATTATATTGTGTAAATATATATATATTTTTAAACAGGGCAAAGCTTTGTGGTGCTCTTTTGGAGGTTTTGGCCTTCCACACACTCTAGACGTGATTCAGACTCAGGGGTCCATCAGAGGGGATTTCCCTCCTCCTCCTCCTCCTCCTCCTGCTGCACTGATAACGCTTCTGGTCACGCAGATCAGGGCTACATTTTAAAACGCTTACTGTTATACCAAATACGTTACTAAAATAATGATGGAAAACTGTGATCGATTTTAATTCACTAAGAGCCTTGGACGTGAGCTGAGTTGTATGGGGATGCTGGGGGGAGGTGGGTGCCAAACGGTAGTGAGCATAACTACAGTGATGATTTCAACCTACTTCATAACAGATTCTCAGAATAGTAGGCCAGCGATGCAGCCATGTTAACCCAAGGTCCACTTATCTGGAACAGCATATTTATTAATGCAATGTGTGCTGGAATGTAGCCCATGTGCTGAAGGTCATTGAGTGGTTTTAGTCTTGGTAAAGTCATGCAGTCATATTTGTAAAATTACATGACTGATTTTAGCAAAGAAGCATTGAAACCAAGCCAGTTAGGTGTAAGGAGGACTATAGTCAATGTCATTGTTGAAGGCTAAGATAAAGTATTAACTTGATCCAAGATGGTGTTATAGAGCTAGATTGATTAACCAATTCTGGCCCTTTAAATAATAAGTTGTGTCAGTGGTCATCCTATTGTTAAAACGCATCTGTTCAGCAGATAGACACAGGATGATTCATTCACTGATCTTTAGACAGAAGATGACTTTCTAACGTCAGCGCGGGTAAAACGAGAAAATGGTGCAATTTCGCCCTCTGGTGTTTACCTTGTAAGCTGCATTCTGCAGGTTCATAGCATCTTCAACCGATTTTTAACAGTGCCCAAGTACACAACAGTTAATCACGTCACCTGCTCAACACAAATGTTTTATAAAAACTTTCAACAGAAAACATTACCTGACTGGAGTTTCTTTTGTTGCAGTGGCAGTTTGGCCAAAGGCTTATTGGTTAGCACTGTCACCTTGCACCTCCAGGGTTTGGGTTCTATTCCTGCCTCAAGGTCTGTGTGCAAAGAATATGCAGGTCCTTTCCGTTCTTTATAGGTCCCCTCTGGGAATTCCAGTTTCCTCTGACAGTCCAAAGACTTGCAAAGATGTTCTCAAATGGGAATAAATACAATGGTCATACATATAACCCTTGGCCTCCACAGCTCCCTTGTTGGACTGCAGAGATTCCTAGATGGATGCATTGGCACTATTTGACTGCCAACATAAGGGTGTCATAATTTTAGCATGTAGTATTTAAAAAAAAAAAAAAAAAAGCATAATTATAAGAAATATAATGGCTCAGGTACTGAACTTTGACTTGCTCTGAGCATAAATTGAGTTTTCCTGGAAATCTATGGAGCAGCAGTGATAAGACAAAGAAATGGCTTCTAGTTTAGATCTCAATTTCCAGTGTTTGCATTCGTTATACATTTACGTACGAAAAGTCGTAGATTGATTGTGCTGTTTATACACAAAGACATTTGTTATTGGGAACAAGAAGTCTACAGCAGCTGTATTAGGACTTGCACTCTAAACAGTTTGACAGAGATAAACAGTAGCATTTACCATCACACAGTTTAGAGTTAATGTTCACAACAGTTTTGGGAATTCAATGAAGCAGCATTTAATGATGATGTTCTAACACACATATGAGATCACTTAGAGAGTTATTTTTATGAGTGTTGCTTTTGCTTCAATTTACTTCATTTAATATTTATTAGTACACAATAAGGAAAAAGGTACATTTGTTATTTGGCAAGGTAGAAAGTATGCAAATGTACCTTAAGGCTGGATTTGACATTGCAGAAATGTAACTTTTTGAGTACCATCCCAGGGAATAACATGTGTATGAATATTAATGTTCCATTACTGTATGAAATTACTGTACAAATCCAAGTTGTGGCTCAAGACACAAAGGCTAAGGGCTTAACATAATATTGGCCACTGATTTTTCAGCCATTGTTTACTTTCTCAGCTACTTCTTTCTGCCTTGATTTTGTTGTTTTTAAGGTATTAATTATTAAGGAGTGGCCACCTTTGTCAACTTTGTGTTTTTCTGCTGCATATATTTTAAAGGTATTGTGTTTTTTCTTGAAGGAACATTCAGCTCTGTATGTCCTACAGAGCCCATGCTGCTGTTTATGAGAGGTTGGCTTTACTCTCAGTGTCTCTTCATGACAGATATACACACAAGTAAATGTGGAGGTGGCGGAGATGTTTATATGTACCTTGGACTGCTTAGCAACGAGGTCCTCTAGCTGAGGTGACTCATCTCTGGCTTTGGATCACTCTGTTCTGCACTTTCAGTCGTGGAGAGGTCTGCGTAAAACAACCATGCTGGCTAAGGTTTTTTCAAAGACTAGAATGGACATGACCAGGCTGGTATGAAAAAAAAATTGAAGGGGGGGGGGGGGGGGGATGTTGGGAACAAGCTTGGCCCCAGCTGGTTGTTTATGGTAATGGTGATTTTATAGCAAGACATTAAAGAGGTATTTATTACAAAAATCAAAAACCTGTGAACGAGCGACACCATGTGGATACTGATATAAATTACAAGCTGTAACCTTTGATTTTGCTCTACAGCTACAGTACATATGTAGCTGAATATGAATGGTAATCAAATGTCTATAGGTGGAAAGGTTTGAAAGGGTTCAGGTACAAACCACAGGTCATTTAGCTGGGAACAATGTAGTTCAATTTAGAAAATATATAAAAATTGCAGAAGCTGAATGTTGACTTACCTTATTAAAGCAATACTTTGGCATAAGTGTAAAAAGTTTTCACCTAATGTGATCAACCAAGATAAATTTGGTATAAGAGGATGTATGATTGAAAAGAGAAGAAAAATATCTGGGACAACATCTAACATGCATGAGTTTACATGGTAACCAACATGCAACACATTTTAGTTAAGACCTTTTTAATACATAGAAATTAGAGCAGTCTATTAGGTAAGACAGCTTTTTTATTAACACAATAATTTGTGGGTTGTAAAAACATCTTAGCAGAGGATGGTTTCGATCCATCGACCTCTGGGTTATGGGCCCAGCACGCTTCCGCTGCGCCACTCTGCTACAAGAACAAAACTGTTAAAATCATGAAATGTATAGATAAGATACCGAAGAACTTGTTTAAGTCTACCTATAGGGGGCACTGTGGTACTATTAAAAAAAAAAGATAATAATGTCTATCATACATGATCAGCTAAAAAGCAGTATTAAATAAATCTGGAAGAAACGAACATAGCAATCCTTTTTACTGGTGCTGTTACAGTTGTTGATTTGCTCAGCCTACCCTGCTCCAAATTCAGTCCACATAGGACATAAGCCCAAACTTGTAAAAGCATCACACTGTCCCTGTGCACAAATCAAGCTCCATGAAGAAATGGTTTGCCATGGTTAAACTGGATGGGCTTGTGCAGTCCCATGGTCACATCCTCACAGACCACTTTGGGGATGAACCAAAACACCTAATACACCCCAGGCCTCCTCGCCTGAACACACCAATTCTCTGATGGCTGAATGAACACACATCCCCACATCCATGTTTCAAAATCTAGTAGAAAGCCTTCCTTGGAGTGGGGAGGTTATTATAACAGCAGGTTATAATAGATATAGATTATAACAGAGGTGTGCGTAAAACAACCACGCTGAAACAACTGTTTCAAACACGAGAAAGGACATCATTAGGCTGGATAGGAGCGTTTTTAATGGGTCAAACATGTAAGCATCAGCATTCAGTAGGAGAGCTTTTTTTGCTATGACATGTTTTTTGTGTTAATCAAAATCAACCTAGCAGAGGATGGTTTCGATCCATCGACCTCTGGGTTATGGGCCCAGCACGCTTCCGCTGCGCCACTCTGCTACACGAGAAACGTGCTGCTGAAACTATATAGATAAGAACCTGAAGACTTTGCTTAGCAGCGCCGCTTGGGGGCACTGTGGCACTATTTTTTTTCTTTTGAGAATATATATATATATATATATATCTCCAACACGGTTCTTTTTATAGCGATCATGATAATTAGTTCAGAAATGATCAGATAAGGCTTAAATAATCCTCCCTAAACTGATGCCCAAATTTGCAAGCACACACCTGTATAGGATGTCTCTGTATCAAGGGTGAAATACTCAGTCTGACATAAGGGGGGACAGAGTAGACAGATTTGTTTGACTTTTCTACTGCTCAAGCGTTAAAATTTGAATGTTGTTTTCTCACAATCAAATGTAAGAATGCACAGGATAGTTTATGTCAAAGTGCTGTTACATGAGTTTGGATATTCTTTAATGGATGTTGGTTAATGTAAGGCATTCATCCACAATCAAGCAATTTCACACACCAACCTGCAATAGCTTTTTTGCACAACATATATTAGTTTTATTTGCATAACAACTTATTCATCATTGCTGCTACTTCAACAAGAAATGTTTCATCTCATGGACAATTTATTTGCACTACATGACATCAGAGTATTACATTGTGTTGTGTTGTGTTGTAGCTTTTGTTTGTACATTTGCATGTGCACTTTATGTTGTCTTTTGCTGTCTTTTTTGTCGATTGTATATTTCTTAAATAGTTTTGTTAATTTATGGTGTCTATTTTTGTAGTCAGCTTATTAGATGTCTTAGCTAGTTAGTTTTATTAATTTACATTGTATGCGCCTTGGTCCTGGAGGAATATTGTTTCATTCCACTGTGTACTGAACTGCATATGCCTGAAATGACAATAAAAGCCTACTTGACTTGATATGCAGAAATTACGCCCCTGCTCTGTATGCATTAAGATTTCCCAAACTACATAGATGGATGGATGGATAGATGAACCAGAATACCTAATACACCCCAGGCCTCTTCACGTTAACACATCAATTCTCTTGTGGCTGAATGAACATCCTCACATCTATGAACACCATAGCCCCATAGCACTATAAAACAGGAAAGAAAGAAAAGTCTGTCAGTATCATACAGTCAAACATTCAATCGACGCTCACCACAAGGAGGGAAAGCCACAGAAACTCATTGCTGAAAGCACAGGCTGTTCATAGATAGTCACAGTCACTGTGCACAAACTGAGCTCCATGAAGACATGGTTTGCCAAGGTTATACTGGATGGACTTGAGTGTCCAGCACAGTGCCCTGATCCCATCCTCACAGACCACTTTTGGGATAAAACCAGAACCCCTAATGCACCCCAGGCATCTTGGCCTGAACACACCAATTCTCTTATGGCTGACTGAGCACAAATCCAAACATCCATTTTCCAAAATGTAGTAGAAAGCCCTCCTTGGAGTGGGGAGGTTAATATGATAGCAGGTTCTCTAGCTGAGGTGACAAATTGCTAGATTTGGATCACTCTGTTCCGTCGCGTAACAAGTGGAGAGGTGTGCGTAAAACAAGAGCGCTGGCTAAGTTTTCAAACAAAGAATGGACATGATCAGGCCTTTTTAATTGGTCAACACATAAGCATCAGAACGGTATTCAGGAGAACAGCTTATTTTATGAACACAATCAAATGTATTTGTGTTGGGTAAAACCAGTCTAGCGTTACTGTAATCTAATTACTTTTCCTGATAACGCAGTAATGTAGCGCGATAAATTTTAAATGCATGTAATTTAATTACACTTACCAATATAAATAACATTACGTTACTAGCGTTACAAATGTAGTGTTAATGTAGAGGTTTTTTTTAACGCGGAGAAAGCCCGAGATCCATTAACATCAATTATCGCCAACAGGTGTTCCGGGAAATTCAGTTTCAGTGCGCGCGCAGATTCAAATCATGACGTCACTCTACCTAACGTCGCTACCTAACGCTGAGAAGGCGAACAAGGATTTTAAC
>JAOVVA010000001.1:34246473-34257635 GCA_028565275.1 Leiocassis micropogon
ACCGAATACTACCTGACTATATTATAGAATTAGCACAATAGGCTACACTTTGGGTAATTTTTTGAGGCTAGCTTATATAATGCCTTATGTTAACTGATACATATTCCATGGGTTTAAAGTTTTACATATTCTGGTCTTAAGGATCTGACAACATTATGAAGAATTAATTTCTACCAGTCTCTAAATATATCAGTATATATAACATCTCATCTGCAGATCCAGACCAGGTGCGTCTTGTTGGCGGCAGTAACAGATGTGAGGGCAGAGTGGAGCTGTACCATGATGGCCAGTGGGGCACAGTGTGTGATGATGGCTGGAACATGAACAATGCTGAAGTGGTGTGTAGACAAGTAGGTTGTGGAAGGGCCATTTCTGCACCCATGAATGGATTCTTTGGGCCTGGCACTGGTCCCATTTGGCTGGATAATACAGATTGCACAGGCAGCGAGGCCTTCCTGGTAGACTGCAGTCACAATAGCTTTGGGAATCATAACTGTGTCCATCAGGAGGATGCTGGAGTGATCTGTGAAGGTTTGAAGTTTTGTTTGTATGTGATTTTGCAATCAATAATTGTATTACCTTGTACTAGCCAATTAATATTACATGGCTCAGTAAAGTCACACAAGTAGTAAATAATGTAAAATATTTAATAATGTAAATAATGTAAATATTACATGCATTATTGTATTTAAGGATAAGTACATATCTCTCTTAGATTCATCCCCTAAGCTGATATGTAACAGGACAGCAATGTTCGTGGGGGTTCCAGCCAACTATAGAGTCTCCAGATCCCTCGACCCTTTATCGGGTCATCTGGCAGACCCAAGCTGCTCAGCTGGGCATGAGGTCAATGGCATTGTATGGTACGAGGTGCAAAGCCAGGCAGGCGTGTGTGGAAATGTGCTGAGGGTAAGAACATGTTTGTCAGTGTGTGACAGGACTGGTAACTCTCCTTAAAAGTCTCAAAATATAAAAAAAAACAGGATAAATCGATAATTGAATATATCAAAGTTAAATAAGTGGCAATTAGTACTCATTCTTGAAATAAACATTTTATATTGCATTTTAATGTATGTAGTAACTTATGTAAAAATTACATTTTTAATAATATTTTATTAGGTACTATTGTTGTAGTTACAATACTACACATAAACTTGGTGTTGAGCTGAAAATGTAGGTGCACCAGATGTAAAGAAAAGATATTAACTAAAAAAGAAATAAAAAAGTTTTTATCTAATAAAATAAAAAAAATGTCAACACTAAATATAGTAGGCTACTTTAGGACAGGTAATAAATGTATTTCAATACTTGAAATGACATAGCATTTATCTAAAATAACGTGGTACTTTTTATATTTACTCTGTATTAGCAGTGTTTTGTTTTGTGAGTTTCATATATTACTATACTTATATATATTTAGATTGTATAATCCATTCTTTCTGAATCATTTATTCATGCTTACTTTTATCCATATGAACCAAGTAATTAAGTAATTATTGCACTACCATACCTACAGCTTTTACTGATCTTACTTACAGTACCTTATAATTATTGTATTGGTTGTCAGTACAGTATTCCTCTGTGAAAGTTTACAAAGAGACACAATTGCAAATAAAGTCAAAAAAGGCAGAGGTCAAGACACAATATCCATTAAATATCAGATGCATTTAATATGCAAATCTAATAAACATAGGAAGGTTCAAAACTAGGGAAACACAAGAACACAATTTAGAACCATGCCTCACAAACAGGGCTTAGCATATCAAGACATGGTAATGATATTATTTCTACAAATAATTTATATAGTGTACAGTCAAGTTGTAATGGTATGGTAATACAGTCATTGCTTATAATTTTTAAAATTATTTTCCACTAAATACTAGGTAGTTATCGTACTTGGTATATGAAAAATATTAAATATTTCCGGTTGTGGAGAAATGTTCTACATGTAGTACACTAAACAGGTAACACAGTTATTTTTATGACACAGACAAACAATACCCAGGCGATCTACTCCAACATTTTATACCTCTACCCTGTAAATATTTCTACATTCGTATTACCCACGGCATTCCCCTTCTCCTGTATATACCCCCTGGACTCTGTTACAAGCTTGGATCTGGAACTGAAACCCTTTTTACCGTATGTACACCTCCACACCACCATACATACAGTTCTTTCCACTTCTTTCATCTAAACCTACACTATAAAAATGTGGTATATATTAATTTAACATGTTATGCAAATTTAAGAGATATAGGAAAGATTTATGTTCTGCTGTGACAGGACGCAGGACGGTCTGGTTGGTTTCGGCCCTAGGGCCCACGCCTCCATGTTACTGTTCCATGATGCCAACTTCACATCATCGTACCCGCCGGGGCCTGTTACACTACCGGTCGGGACTCCACTCTATGTAGGTTTGAATTTGCAGGATGTGGAAGCTGCTCGTTTCAATGTGGTCGTGGAGGACTGTTATATTACAGACACGGCAGATGCTAACAGCACTGAGAGATATTATCTTATTCAAAACCGGTAAGTTTTTCGACCTCACACAGGGTATATATAAAAATAGCGGAAAATGTAAAATGTGTAGAAATGTCATAATTAATATATTATTATATGTTTGTTTGTTTTTTTTTCACAGAATGTGCTTTTTTTTATACATTATATTTACTTTTCTTTCTCAGCTGTGCCACTAACCCACGTGAAGTGACAGTGAATGAGAACGGCGTGTCTCAGACTGCACGCTTCACTGCTCTGCTCTTCCTGTATCAGGGCAACTATGACGAGATGTTTCTGCAATGCCACTTCAGCCTGTGTGACAGTACAACCGACTCTTGCTCTGCGGTACATTTACACTCTGCAATTATTATTATTATTATTAATAATAATAAAAGGCAGAACTAAAGATAAAAAAATTTAGACATTAAATAGAACAAATGGAAATAGAAAAGATGCTAGTATTTACTTTTAAAACCCTTAAGATTCATATTGAAAACACAGCATAGGTTAATGACGTCAATATTATATGGGAGCCTTGCCAGGGTGTGTTAACAGGGAGGCTTGTCCCTTATTTTACCACCACTGGAATATGGAATGATGTCACAAAAATTTAGAACTCTCACCATGAGCATATAATTATTATTATTATTTGGTTATAAAAACAACCAAAAACAACCATAAAAAAATCATGATCATGTATATCTGTGCTATTTCTTTGCCTATGTGACCCATTTTTTTCTACTCAGTCATGTTTGTATAGTTGTATAAAATCCAGTTCTTTATGATGACCAGGTTGTGCTGAAAAAAAAAGTTATGGCACTCTATACCGCATAATCCTGAGCTCTATATATGTTTATGAAAAAAACAGAGAAACAAAAAAATGATGAAAATGTTCTGAGTTTTAGGGGCTACACACTAATGAAGAGTGTTTTTTCCACCCAAAAGCTGACTTTGTGCTCTCCTGTGTCTCCACAGAGGTGTCAGTCCAGAACCACTCGCTCTATCTCCAATCACAAGTCTCTCACCGTCGGGCCAATTAGCTGTAAGTCAACCAAAATTACACTTTAATTCTCAGGTTTATTTGGTTTGAAACAGCTCATTTATATACAGGATGTAATCAGTATGTTATTTTGGGAATATGCATTTTATATTCCACATGTCAAGCTGTAGCATAGTTTCATTTTGTTACCTTTTCTTTTTAGGGACCAAAGGAGGACAGTAATCTTACCTACACTGGACCATCCTGTTTATGTTAAATGCTCATGATTTTAAGAATCCTGCTGAAAATTTAAGAACCAGCAGGACCAAGGACCGAAGAAGATAATCTGCGGTGCTTTGGCACACAAGGCATTGAATTAGGAGTATCCAAAAAGTATTTTATATTCAAGCTAATTAATTGCCCTCACAGATTGCCCTTTCCATATTAGAAAAAAATAAATAAATAATGAACAGAACAATGTGATTCTCTTCACAAAAAAAGGTGTAAATATCGGGTAAATATGGAGGGAATTTCTTAGTTAATGTTAATTTTTATGTTTCATTTAATACTTTCTAATACAATAAATTATACATTATAATTAAGCATGTTTTTTTGTTTCTTAGCAACAGATCCTGAAAAATACTTTAAAGTCACAGAAATGAAATGTGACATCTTGATTAAAAAACAGCCTCTTTAAACATGCTCCTTTTTTGCTTCTTACCAGTCAGTGCACAATGTGGGTGGTGTTTACAGACAGAGTGGTGTAAAAACCCACGACTTCAAACAGAGCACACTCAGAGTGCATTTATGTGGTGGTTACGTGGCTCCATAAAACAGTCCAAATGATTTCTTTTTTGAAAGAGGGATTAAAGAAAGACATCTTAGCTGCCATGCACTGTATGTAAAAAAATACATATTGATAAATTAGAGACCATCCCTATAATCAGGGACGTACAGTATATAGACAGGATATCTCATATTATGAGCTGAAATCCTATAACTATGCAGTCTCACTACACTCAGAGCTCTTTAAGACATTTTGAATGATTATGAGTTCTAGTTTCCTGAATGAATGTTCTACACTTTTTCTGAACCCTTTACTGTAAGCTTTTATTTTTGATCGGGTGCTAGACGGCTCCTGTTTTTTTTAACAATGCTTTCCACTGGAGAGTGTGGATAAATTCAGCAATTTAACCTTGATTTTGTCGCTGTTTCCGCTGCCAAGTACACATTGCCAAGTACAAGTACCATGCTAAAAACAATTACCATTAATGTGTCAGCCAGGCCATGATGTAGGGGTGGAGCTAAAAGTAGTGCAGATTCATATAATGTAATGAAATTCCATTCCAAATGAAACTTTTTCAAATTATGAACAGAATTATTATAGCTGTCTATGAGAAAAATGGTCCGTTAAATGGTTTAGCATTGGGATGTAATTGTTTAATTATAAATTATAGGGAGTCTAGCTGTTTCTGGCTGAAAGGTGTATGAAAAAGGTCCCAATCCTGTCCTGGAAACACTGGGCAAAAAGCAGGGATACATGCTGGTCGAGTTACTAGTCCATTACAGGACACAATCACATACTCACATATCCAATTGCCTGCAGTGTAAAACAGCCTTAGAGTACACAAGCAACTTACCAGCATTTTAGCCAGTTGGAGGAAACTATGAGTAAACACTGGGAGGGCATGACACTACTTTCTGTGAAGCTACTGCTCTGCTCATCTTAAAACTTCCTCAATTTTAAACCAACTTCTAAAGTTGGTTTTTCGAATATCCCTCATGTTCTTCTCACACCTGCTGGGTTTTATCCGGGTACTCCAGTTTCCTCCCACAGCCCAAACACATGCAATGGGCTGCTTGGTATTTTCCAAATTGGGAAAAGTGTGTGTGTTTGTGCAATGAGATGGGTTTCTTCACAACATTCATTGTGTTCCGTCTTGTGCCCTGAGTTCCTTGGGATAGGCTTCAGGCCCAATCCAATCGTACCTAGGATAAGTGGTATAGATAATGAATGGATGGATAAAAAATGATGTGAACATGGAAACAGACTAGTAGTTGCCACTAGATGGAGACAAAAACAGCACACAGAGCAGGTCAGCATCTGTTCTGTGATTAAGTATTTTTCTGCATTAAGATTATCTTCTTATAATTTTAAGCATAGCTGTGAATAAATAATTTACATGAAATACTTTTTTTTTTTTTTTTAGCATTTTAGTATTCCTGGGTTTGGGGGATTAATAGATCCCAAACTCCCTTTAAATCTTGCATGGAATATTGACACATATAAAAGGCAAATTAAATGTATTTGAAAAGATGATGTCACTCATTCCTAAATAATGACAATAAGTCCAGATTATTCCCAAAGAATACAAGTAAGCTTTTGGTGATGTGGCTAAACTGGTCTTAAAAACACATGCTCGTAAAACTGGTGTAAAAAAAAAAAAAAAGAAAAAGAAAAAAAACTGTAAAATACATTTGTGCAGTCATGAAAAGGTTAAGGAAAGACTATAATGGCACTGAGGAGAGAGGGCGCTCAGGGGGGGATGTGCTGTGCAACACAAAATGGAGGCAGTTTGCTTATTGCTGAAGAGCACATCAAGCACTTATTTCATGACACCACTAATTGTTGGTGCGGGTTCGAGCCAGCACCACTACTGTGTAATTATAGAAAAAGAAAGAAAGAACGAGCGAGGAAGAAAGAGACAGCTTTTTTAGACAGATGCACAAACACTCAAGCTTGCTTTCACATGTGCCAAATCTACAGTCATGTGGTGTTGGTCAGCGGATCACTGGGGTTGTTTTTAGGGTCATTTTAGGGCTTAGAAATAACACTGTTATAGAACATGACACTAGTGTAAACTATGGTCGAAATTACAGAGGTGTGAAGATAGAAGCTCAGAAAAGAATACATTTCGACATGACTCACTTGACTATACACCTAATCTGGGTGTCTGAGCACTTCACAAAAAACAGACAAATATCTTGGCATGTCATGGTCTATATTTGCCAACATGAAGAAATTCTTACCTGCGTGTCATGTCCCCCTCTCTACACCCGCAACTGATTTCTACAACTACTTTGCACTTGCTTCTGCTCAATTAGTGGGGAAAAAACATGTGTTCCTGCACTACATCAGCATTTAGTCTTCTTTCTATATTACAATGCCTTTTCTTTGATCCCTGGAAATAAATGTACCTATTTCTTTTTTTTTAATGGCTGCAACAATTTCAACACAATAAAAATGCAGTTCTTACATACAGGTGCAAACTTTTAAGGTAGAAAATGTTTGGCACAGCAGAGCTACCTTCAAGAGCATATTTGGAGAAAATGTACCTGTACACAATAGTACCTTAAATTGTAATTGTTTAAAGTGTTTGTAATAATCATATGATAATAAAGAAACACAAAACCATTGTGATTCACAATATGAATGTAATTAGTTTCCCTGTTCAGGCTTTTGCTTATCTTTCCAACCTAGAGATTAGGAACAATTCTTCTCTGCTCAGCCCATTTACTTTATAAGGCATACAAACTCATAGAGCATGCAAAGTGGATGGGGTTGGGTGGGAAAAGTGGAGACTTGTCACTCTTTCCATTGCAACTCACAATTTAACTCACCGGCAACAGAGCACTTTAAAAATGACTAATTGTTCCTTTAAAGACCACGCTCTTGGAAAAAAAAGGTTAAGTCTAGAACCCTAAACCTTTTTTGGCTTTTCAATTTGGCATAACCCTTTAAAGTTCGTTGTAAAACCATGCATCAGGAGGTTTCTCAAACATTTAAGCAGCAAAAAAACACGGAAATGCTTTGTCATGTTATTAGATTAGCACCACCAAACAGATAGAGGGTTTGGATTAAATCTACCGTTGTTAGTAAATAAGTAAATGACATAATAAATAAATAAATAAATAAATAAATGTGTTACATATTCCTGGGACCCCACTTTAAATAACACTATGTTAAAGTCATCTAAACCTAAATCTGAGCTTTGCATGAATTGCATGTTATTACCATTATAGCTACTTTGGAATTCCATTTTCAAGAATAATCCAACAATTTGCCTTTAATGCTTAAGCTTTAAAACCCATTTTCTTCACTCTGTGTTTTCACTCTAGTAGTGTTTTGTGTACTGCTATGGTAACTGCATTGTTTAATTAGAATTTTGATGTGGTTGGTTTATGATATTTTTTCCCTAAATTATATGTGTAGTACTGATTATTGTAAAGCAGGGTTGTGCTTTTGAAGCGAAATAATAAACACAGCTAATTGTGTTTTAGATGTAGCCTACTGTGTATCAGACAGGTGCTGCCTGAGCCGACTGTTTTACACCAGACATGCTAGTAATTTTGGTCAACAAACAGTCTTTCCACATTACATTTTCTGGAAGAAAAAAAAAAATGGGCCCCCAAAAGTAAAAATGTACTCATACTCTGAAAAGTCTAAATATTTATAAGGCCCAAAAAATTACTTTCCAAAGTCAAATACATTAGTAAGGTCTTCTAAAGGTGCAAGAGACAGGCCCAGTGACATTACACATGTTTGTACACTAAAAATAACATTTATTTTAATTAATTTCTGGAATCATGTATAATAATTGCAAAGCAAAAGAAATAATATTAAAAAAAAAAAGCATGAGGTGGGGAAATAGATGGAAAAGGGAAGGAGGGAACAAGAATAGAGGGAGGGAGGGAGAAAGCTAGAGGGAGAGAAAACCAGATCCCAAAACCCTCACGCAGCCTCTGTTCTCCTCAGTCAGACGTGCTCTGGTGCTTCCTCACAGGAGCCGCTTCCAACAGGTGAGTAGATCTCATCTCTTTTTTCTCCCCTTTCATCTGTCTTTCTCATCATCATTTGCTATTCTTCTTATTTCTCTCTCACGTTTTCCCATCCCATGCACTTGTCACACACTGTTTTTGTAATTTCCTAGCTCTCAGTTAGTTGGCACTTGTTGGCATACTGTGTTGATTAAAACCAAATGTGCCACTGGGTTAAAAATACATCGACCTGCGGCACACCAGCTGCAGTCCTGATTTTGGCAATGATGAATATTAAGCTGTCTTACTCTGACTCAAATCGCTCATTTTTAAAATAGCTGGTTTGTTTTTTTTTTATGAAAGGGGTTCCACTTTTACTTCCCCATTGTAGTAAAAGTGTTTTTTTCTACAAACACTTTTACTCCCTCTGCGCTCGCTCTCTCTCTCCCTCGCTGATCTCTGTTTAATTTCATGGTTGTTTTGCCACAGCTCTAATGCTGTAGTCTGATTCTCACCCTTGGGAGTTTTTCTGAAAGAGTAGAGAAATATTTGGATTGCTAATTATAAGTCAGTCACTGGAAAATGCACCGTGAGTGTTTTATGGTTTTGTGGGAGTGTGCAGTAGATCTGGACTGCCATCATAACATCCACCGAGCACTGAACTCTGTGTATAAAAGAAATTCTTCTATCACACTTCTTCATCTTTACCTGCAGAGATCTTCTGTAGTTGATCCCAGAGAGGTAAAGATGACAGTAAGCATAGAACACTTGCATGGAAAGGTTTCCAAAAATGACAAAAAAATATTTTACTTGCAACGAAAATGGAATAATGCATCCAAATGAAAGCCTTAACTTTAGACTTTTACTAACCCTTATCTTAAAACCCAAATCCCAAACCTAACCTAACATTAAACATAAGCTCAACCCTAAACCCTAACCTAAAATGATTACTTATGAGTGATGTCTACTTGCCTAAAGGGGGTATATACACCGGCTCAGCTGATTAAAGTGTGTAAGCAGTTTTGCTGTCAGTCATTCATGAATGAGTGCATTTTGATTTATTAACCTCCAATTATGCTTTCTGGATTTCAGATGGAGACCTTGTTGACCTTAGCCTTTGCACTATGCGTTCTCTTGCCGCTTGGTCATGGAGTGCCACCAGGGTTCCAAGTGCGTCTGGCAGGCGGGTCAGGCGCGCACGAGGGCCGCGTGGAGGTATTTTATAACGGTGCATGGGGCTCGGTGTGCGACGACGAGGTGGATATCAACCTGGCTAATGTGGTCTGCCGAGAACTCGGTTATAGACAAGGTTTAACGTGGGCACACAGTGCCAAATTTGGACAGGGTCAAGGTAAGACCGGCTGCATTGGCCATTAGTTCAATGTAACTCAAGTTTAAATCACGTTTCGGCAATATAGCCTCTTTTATATCTTAGCATTAAACATTTAGTAATTAATGTGTTGAGTGAACATAAACACACCACACCTCGTAAACACACCACACAAACACACCACAATGATTCATTTAAACTGAGTACATGACTAGCTGTTTTATTTGATTAACTGCATCACAATGCAGCCCTGCATTTGACTATAGTTCAAATCATATGCTTTTCCCCTAGTTTTCCCTAAATGTTGTAATTTTTCATATAAAATTAGAAAAAAAAATTGCCCTTTGAAATTAATTTAATGCTCTACTTTAAGATTTAAGTATATGTTTAAAATATAAACAAATTTAAGCATTTGACTGGATAATTACTGTATGGGAGTGATTCATGCATCTCAGCTGGCAACAAAGCCTTTAACCTTAACTGATGCAGTGAGTAGCTTCTCATTTCTTAAATAATAAAGTTAAAATTTGTGTTACCCAAAGATCAAAGTTTTGGATTCCAGAAAGCAAAAAAAAAACTTAAGAGTTTCCTGACATTACTGATTTTTGTAAATAATAGTACCAGTCAAAAGTTCGGATTTATTTTTATACATTAAAAACAATACTGGAATTTTTCTAAATTATGAAATAACACTTATGGCATTAGATAATTAAGTGACACCAGCAACCACATTCAGTTCTTATTTTAAGTATTGTGTCAAGTGCATTTGCAAAACACATTAAGCACCATGATGAAACTGGCTCTCATAAAGACCATCTCTGGAAAGCAAGATCAAAACTTACCTCTGCTGCAGAGGAGAAGATCACTTAGAGTCACCAGCCTCAGAAATCACCAATTAACAAACAGCACCTCAGATTAGAGCTGTTATAAAGATCATGGAATTAGAAGGTGTGTCCAAACTGGTGTTGTGTGTGCATGTGTGTGTAACATTACAAGCACGGGTGAAGTGAGTAACATTGATTCTATTTATACCTGTCATGGGGTGGGATTTATTAGGCAGCAAGAGAGCAGTCAGTTCTCAAAGTTTCTCATTCAAAGAAATGACAACTGGTGAACTGGTGGCTCATTAATCCACTTGGGAAGCAACGGCTAGCCTGTTTGGGCAACTCCCAAAGTAGAGCTACTGTAGCACAATTTGCTGACAAACTTATTTCTGGCTATGATAGGAAGGTGTCGGAACCCACAGTGCATCACAGCTTGCTGTGTATGGGGCTGCGTAGCCGCAGACTGCAGAGTCCCCACAATGGGCATTTGATGACGCTCTGCTGATAAACCCTGGTTTCTGGCATTTATGTTGATATTACTTTGACATGTAACATCTACCATAAATTGTAGTAGACCAAATATTCCCTAATGGAAGTGACCTCTTTCAGCAGGACAATGTACCCTGCCATACTGCAAAATCATTAAGGAACATGACAAAGAGTTGACTTGGCCTCCAAATCCCCCAGATCTCAATCTGATTTAGCATCTATGGGATGTGCTGGACTAACATGCCTGATTATTGACTGCCCCACCTTGTTACTTACAGGA
>JAOVVA010000001.1:34273735-34288025 GCA_028565275.1 Leiocassis micropogon
TGAAATACACAGTCCTGAAAAAGGGGCGTTTCTTTTTTTGCTGAGTATATATATATATATATATATATATATATACAACAATATATACCAACAAAAAGCATTTTGCCGTTTTCTAGTTTAAAAATCACTTTTGTTTAAACTTTGTAAGATCAATCAAGAATGTATTGAATTTAAAAATTAAACCTAAACTCAAATCAGGGTAAAAGTACTATGATCAAAGTACAATCTTACACTCCCATACAGAAGAATAAAGAAGATAAAAAAGATTTTTTATGTTTAATTACAATATGTGTATGTTATGATGTTGATAAAGAGTTGAAAAAAAATTAATAAGTATCATGTACACCTATTGCCTTAAGTATATTTCTCTAGTTTATTTAAGTTTTTCAAACAGTTCCTCACAAAGCCTTTCTCTGCTTGTTTAAGCAGGCAGTACGTCTAAAAGCAGGCCCCAGGCTTGGAGAAGGACGTGTCGAGGTGCTGAAAGAGGGCAAATGGGGGACGGTGTGCGATCACCTTTGGGACCTGAAGGCTGCCAGCGTAGTGTGTAGGGAGCTGGGCTTCGGCACTGCCAAAGAGGCCCTGAGAGGTGCATACTTGGGCCAAGGTAGGACATTTTTTGACTTACCACAAACCTATACTCTGATTCAACTGCAAATTAACACACAAAAATCTAGTTTGGATGAAAAAAGAATGTATTTGTATTCGAACAAAAAATGGTATTGGTGCTAAAAAAATGTCTCACCTAGATGAAAAAGTGAATTTTCAGATAGGATCATGTAACACCATTTTTCATAATACGCAATGCTTCGTACCTTCCGATCCATGCCTCATTTTTTTTGTAAATATGCATACACATTTATATTTTTATCGGATAAAAAAAGAAACACATTTTTTGTGTGTTTTACTTTTATGTAGTGTCCATAACTTTTTTTTATTATAAATTTTCAATGATCTTAATTGTCATTCAGATGAAACTTGGCCAATTTAGATTTCACATGACATAAACCTGTAAAAGTGTATTATTCTAAAATGCAAAATTGTTAATATTTGCAACATGAATTTGACAGTTACTGACACTACAGATTTTTTGAGGAAAAAATCCTTAAGCACAGAATGCTTTCATTTAAGCAACAATTTTTATAGGTATGCTTCTAGAAGCTTAGACCAGTTATTACAGAATACTCATAAGGAAATTTGCAATCATTTGCATTTTTAATTATTTTAGTTTGAAGTGAGACTGTATAACAATGAAAAATGGCAATTTTTTATCACATATAAAATAATTTCTCCAAAATGGCTAGAATTAGCAACTTTAAATTTTTAGGGAAGCAAGATTGGTCACTTCCATTGTGCATAAACTTCAGAAGTAGCTTCTTTGGCACACATTTTCTGTATTATATGTATAACATAAAAAGATGTATAGATGTTCAGGATAGAATATTCAGTGTAACAGAAGTAAATCATAAACATCCTTGTTATTTCTACTAGCATTATTTAAACGGCAAAAGGAAAAGAGAGAGGAACAGACTTCACAAATGGTCCATCTTAGATTTAAAAAAATGGTTCTTTGAAAAGGGCCAGAAAAACAAACAGGGAAAAAATGTAAAGGCCTCTCTGTAATGCTGGAGCGTGTTTATGGGTTTGGCTTTGATCCTAATTAGGTTTCCAGTTTGTTGAAGTGAACAGGAAACATCATATCATCTACTGTAGATGCATAAATGAACTGAAGGAGCCCCGTTACTGCTCACAGAAGATCAAATACTTCTGGACTACATGCAAAAATATATATATTTTGTAAATAATATATTATGGAATCTGAATCTCTTTATTTACAGGCATCTACATGTGCTCTATTTTCTCAACTATAAAAACATTTTAAAAAAAGATGAAAGAGGTTGATAACAGATGAGACCTGGGACTGAAATTTGTTAGTTTTTACAAATAATAATTCAGTAGCAAATTGTGTATTAATGAAATCTCATGGTAATGTGTTCAGTAACATTATTATTATTGTTTGGCATCACCGGATGCATAACTCGATGACACGTACAGTACACCAGGACTGCTAATTATACAAGCACTTTATTCTGTCCTGTTAAATTGTTTGCAAATGACACTACTGGACCTCCTCTTGAAAAAAATGAACCAGCTCAAATAACGTTTAAATTTGTAATACAGACAGAGTTAGCTTCCCACCGGGAGCTTGGGTAATTCTATCTGTTGCAGGTGCTACTCAGTGATTTTATTTCTGTCCAGACTGGCAATGTCAGTGTTTTTTTTCTCTCCCTTTTCCACTGAGAAAATTCCAACCCAAATCACCTACGGTTCTTGATACACGTTATAGGAGGATGATACTTTTAGTGCCATCTGGATAGACTGGCTTTCAATGTCTGTGCAAAAAAAAAAAAAACTTTTACTTTTACTACTACTTTATGCATTTATTCATTTATGAAACTGTATTTCCCACAATCAAGAAATAATGGATGGTTTCATAAATATATTCCTCTAGGTTTTGTCATTTTGTCTACATATGGACTAGAAGAAAAGTCAAAAAATTATGTTAGACAGCTTGTAACAACCTTAGGTATAATTATGTATGCCACAATAAAAAATTTTTCTTTGAATAAATTTATAATGGAGTCGTTGCAGTTTGTAGAAAATAAGTACTAGTTTATTACATTTTACAGAAATAATAATCCTGTCTGTCGGCATAGGACACATGCATGCTCACTACAAAGTGACTTGCCACTCTCTCGATATGCATTTCTTCTATTTTCATTAGTGGTATTTAATCACAAAGTGGGTGTGACCTAAACCAGAAGTTTTTCTTGTTATTAATGCTTGTATTAAATATGAAACCTAAAAGACAGCAAGGTGGCGCAGTGGCTAGTTCCCACGATCCTGACCAGGATAAAACTGTTACTGAATGAATTAATGAATGAGGCCTGAAATTACCAGCATATTCTTATTTTAAAATATGTTTAAAATTGCTCTTAATTAGATATGTGTGTTATTTTCATTCACATTTATTTGGTTCTATTTTCCATACTTTTCCCAGAGAAACACCATAAAACTGAGCAGGAAGGTCCTCTACCCTTTAGATAAGCTTCTATCATTGGCTACTTGCTTAAATAAAAGTAAAAAGGTCCCAAAGGAAAGTGAGAAGGTAGAATCATGGTACACAATTTAAACTTGTACATTTTACTGCCGCGCTTTTCAGATGGTCATGGGTGTTGCTCTGTAAAATGTAAATGCCAAGAAAACATTAGAAGCCATGCGATAGACATCCTTATCCACTGGGTTTAGTGTCTTTTGATGAAGAACTTGAGTTAGTCAGGTTTGTCTATCAAGTCAAGCCAGTTTAACCATCTGTCCTTCAGATTGGTTTGATTTAAAATTGAACAATTGTTAAATAGACAAAGGAAAAAACAAAGCATTGCTTGAATAGTGGAATTTATGACATCTCATGCCATATCACTTTTTTTGTATCTGCTTGCTCAGTTACTATTCCAGACTGGGAGTTTGTTTATTCATTTCCAACAATACAGCTTTTCAGCTTTAATATAAGAGTAATAAGATTGACCATTCAATTTATCACTGTTTTTGTCCAATTACATTTGGTCATTTGGGTGTATGTACCTTAGTTAAATCTGAAAGTCTGCACTTTGATCATATCCATTATTCATTTCTATTTATTCATATTTATTTTTTTTATCATTCATTATAATTTTAGTGGCATGTACGGTATTGATGGCTCATTGGTAGGTTACCCTGCCATGCACAAGGCCCGTGTTCAATTTCTGCTCAAACCCAAGTCACTGTGCCAGTCTCAAGCCTGGATAAAACAGGTCGGTTGCATCAGGAAGGGCATCCGGCGTAAAACCTGTTCCAAGTTGTGTGCAGATCGGATGGTCTGCTGTGGCGACCCCTCGATGGGAGCAGACGTCCAACAACAACATTCACTTTAATTTCAACCCCAGTGTACTGTGGTAGACAGCTTCAGTGTATGTGTGTTTGTTTTTTTTACTTTGAGTTTTGTATATTTGATTTGGAGATTGTCCTTCCACTGTACATGCATTTTGTGTTTGTTTTATTCCTTCAACAGTTAAAACCTCAGAAATTCTTTTTTTTCCATACAACACAACAGAGATACTTTTCTTTTTCTTCTCTTTTAAAAAAAAACTTATTTCGTTATTTATCATGTATTTTCAATCTTATGTAATCTTCAGATTACGAAAGCAACCTTTAGAACAGAACAGAAGAACAGAAGCGGCCATTTACCCTTGTCTCATCCTGATGACATCATGACCCAACTGTGCTCTAAATTACAGGGATTCATGTCTTTGCACAAGCTGTTTCCCGTTTCCCCTTCGTGCCCCTTGTTTCTATTTCAGAGTATTAAACGATGTGCTGGGTTTCGGGGTGTAATTTCGTAAGGGATGGTGACTGCTCACATGCTTTTCCCCTGTCCACATCTGAGCTGTGCCATTTTTGATCCGTTTTCTTTATGACTAGTTCAGTGGCTGTCTGGTGCAAGAAAAATGCTCTAATCGCTATTTCTAGCAGCTGAAAAAAGGAGCTAATGTGAGGATGAGACTTAATTTGCTTATAAGCAAACATGAACATGAGATATGGCATTGCAACTGACTATTGGAAAAGACATGGTTTTGGTGGTGATAAGTGTCTCACCTAGGTGACAAAGTGAATTTTCAAATAGGATCATAAAACACCATGTTCCATAATACTTAATGCTTCTTATATCCCGATCCATGCTTTATTTCTTTGTAAATATGCATACACATTTTTATTTTTATCAGATAATAAGAAACGCATTTGCTATATACAATTTCATGCCCTTTTATGTCATGTCCGTAACTTTTATGAATTAATGTCACTTAGATGAAACTTAGCTATTTAGATTTCACATGAAAAGTGAAATTTTACCTAAAAAAGTGTATCATTCTAAAATGCAAATTTGCTAAAATATTGCAACATGAATTTGACATGGTTACCGACACTACAGATTTTTTTGGGGAAAAAATTGTTTATTTTGCACGAAATACTTTAATTTAAACAACAATTTTTAACAGGTCATATGTGTCTAATTATAATTTTAATAATAATAATTTGCGGCCTCTGAGTGGTGCAGTGGTAAAGTATCATCCGGAGATCGCGAGTTCGATTCCCAGGTGTTGCAGCCAGAGGTCTAGAGAGAGCTGATTGGCCGAGCTCTCTCAGAGGGGAGGGATGAGAGGTACTTAGTGCTCCGACATTAGTCACGGATCTACAGCCAATCAGGGGCGTCTGTGAGCTCACACAAGCGGAAGGAGCGGATAGCGCTGTCCTCCGAGTGTGTATAATAAGTGATAATAATTAGCATTTTAATTATTATTGTTTGCAGCGTGCCAGTATAAGACTAAAAAATATGCATTTTGAGGCACATATAAAAGAATCTCTCCAAAACAGCTGAAGTTAGCAACTTGAAATTTTAATGAAGCAAGATTGGTCATTTCCATGTTGCATAAACTTCAGAAGTAGCTTCTTTGGCACACATTTTTCTGTATCATATGGATAACATAACAAAAATAATAAAATCAGCACCAATACAGTGTTTTGGCTGTATACACACAAAGGAACTTTGAGGGCCTTTAAATAACGTGTTCTTGCATGTTATGTGTTCGACAGGTACGGGTCCCATCCATATGAACTCAGTGCAGTGTACTGGCCAGGAGAGCTCCATAAAGCAGTGTAAGTATCGGGAGGTTCCACTGTATACCTGCAAACACAGCCAGGATGTTTCTGTTCGCTGCAACGTTCCCAAAACTGGCCTGTCAGCTACGGTGAGACGTGCACACACACACACACACACACACACACACACACACACACACACACACACACAGGACTGTTTTGGATAAAGATACTTATTGTATTTCTTGGTTATTAGTTATTACTAATCATTCGATTTATGTATGTGCTTATAAACCCACGTTTAATTTCTTCTCTTCAGTTATATTTAAATTACGGCTTTCCTATTTTGCCCTTTCTTTCTTTCTTTCTTTCTTTCTTCCTTTCTTATTTTCGGTCTTTCTTTCTCTCTTTCTCTCAGGTGCGCTTGGCAGGAGGGAGAGATGCCTTCGAGGGCAAGGTGGAGGTTTTGATAGACGGGCGCTGGGGAACAGTTTGCAGTGAGAATTGGGGCATTAATGAGGCCATGGTGGTCTGCAGACAGCTTGGCATGGGCTTTGCATCCTCAGCTCACCAGGTATGGATCTACTACAGCCAACTCACACTTTCCAGGGTGTATACTGTACAGTATGTGTCCTTCTAAGGTGATACAAAGCACAGACCCTCTCTCAAACAAATCCACACGTCACACACATCTCGCAGTCTCACTGTGAATGTCAAACACATACTTGCCACTAAAGCAAAAGCCAGATGAAGGCAGGCAGCACCTTTGCTTGCACTAAACAACTGGAATAGATTTCTTCTAGCCTAGCGTGCCACTCTGCCCTGGCTTTGTTTATATCCTCACTGCATTTGTTTTTTCAGTGTTCTGTTATTTCCCATGCAGAAGGTAATTGCAGGCTTTCCATGAAGTGTGTCCAGACTTCCAAGAAAAAGTAGCAGAAAAGTAGGAAAGACAGGGAGAAAACAAACTTTAAATAGTTGTGTTTTTTTTTACTTGCACCAGATGAGAACACTGTTAGTATTTCCATAAACCTAGACCTCTAATAGCATGAGGAAGGGGAGAGTGAAAAAGGCATAATAACCTCAAATAAATCTGCTTATTGACACACTACTTTCAACCACCTTAACTACCGTTGATTGAATCCCAGGCAATGAATTCACTTTGGCCCGGGTTACCAATTCCCAAGATACTCTTTGGGCTTTTGAAACATATTCATCTGGAATATTTGTTGTTCTGTAAGTAATTGTTTTGGCATTTTTGCTATTTAGTTATTGCTGGTTTTATAGTCTTGGCACTCTGTATAAGTCCGCTATGTGAATATCATGTGGTTTCACATCACCATGCCCTAATCATGGCCATGAAATATTTCCATTTTTGATTATTCACTTGGCATAGACTTTTGTGTAAAATTGTTCAACAAATACTTACTGCACTACCCGCATTTTATGTTATAAAAGACTTGTCAGTAATTTGTTCCTTCTGTGTTCTGTGATGCAGGAGACTGCGTACTGGATTGGTACCCCAGATGCAGGGGACGTGATTCTTAGCGGGACTCATTGCATTGGGACAGAGATGTCAATCCAGCAGTGTAGGAGAAACGGTCATGTGTACTGTAATCGAGGGGGCGGAATCAGAGCGGCTGGTGTAACCTGTGCTGAGAGTGAGTATAGTAACTATCTATGACTATAATAACCATCTATTGCATATATAATCCAATAAAGATATGAATATTAATTCTGAATTTTATTTTGCATCCCTTTCTTTTTATGTGATGTAAAATAAATGTCAACTTATTTACCCACCTCTACCTTTAACTATTTTTATATGCTCTGAGGTTGTTTATCCTCTCAGTAGCATGGACTGTACTTTGCTCATTCTTTTTGCCCTTTTAAAATGCATTTTCAACTAGATGTTTGTATATCATAACAAAAGTTAGTAGTAATTAGTAGGTATTTTGACAAATTGTGAATGATAAAAACTGCTGTTTTTACACTTGCAAGTGTTTTTGGTTGTGTTGAAAATGAAATAAATCTGTGTCCAGCTGCGCCAGACTTGGTGTTGGACTCTCAGCTGGTCCAGGAGTCGGCATACCTGGAGGATCGTCCTCTTCACCTGCTCACCTGTGCCCATGAGGAGCGCTGCCTCTCGTCCTCAGCCGCCCACATGAACTGGCCCTACGGCCACCGGCGCTTACTTCGCTTCTCCTCACGGATCATGAACCTTGGACGTGCAGACTTCCGGCCACGAGCTGGACGTGATTCCTGGGTCTGGCACCAGTGCCACAGGTAACGGCACAAAGTCAAAGCAAAAGCATGGTGTGCATACACTCATGAACTTGGATTAATTACAAAAATGTTTAGTAAAGAAGACAAAGTGTCTTAAATATATATAAAATATATATAATCATTAAAGATTTAACAATTTTATTTTAGTTTTTATTATTTAAAAACTTTACCCCAAGTACACAATTAGCATGCCTGTAAAATTAAATTACCAAACTATAGGAGTATACATAAAACATGGCAGTACACTAAGATGCTGTATACAATTTGACTTGTTTCTTGAAGCAGGCTGAATGAATGGGGTTTATATTACAAAAAAATCTATAGCTTGGAAAATGCAGTATTTGCTGTATATATTGGTGCTCCTTTTGCTCCTTGTGTACAAACAGGACTGGGTCACAAACCCATGTCTGCTTCCATTACAGCTAAATAGAGAAGCCCTTGATCGCAAGTTTTTATCCCATAATTTCTATGTAAATGCTTGTAGAAGGGATCAGTGCATGGAATAGGTGTGTCCTTAAAATTTATGTCTAAAAGCCAAAATCCCTACAGATTTTAGTTCTAAATAGGTTTGTCTGTGGAATTTGGCTCTGACAAGGTTTTGTTTTTTTTAGACATTTTGTCCTTCTGGTTTGAAGATCAGTTCTTGTTCCAGGAACAAGGCTGACTGGAGTTTAACTGACAAAAACAAAATCTATTGAAGACAGAAGATCACAAAGATCAGCACGCACACAGAGACACAGGATTTTTTTTTAAATCCAGAGAGACCCCAGCTCTGGCAGATCTGGCTGTGTCAGCACCATAAAGCTCATTCAAATGTGTGTTTTTTTTCTTATGGGTCTGCTCCGTCACAGTCCGGTTTCTTTATAGCTGTGGTCAGGATGCTGCGGTCAGCTGAGGGCACAGCCTGGTCCTTCTCGCTGCCTTTAAGCACAATGGAGGAAAAGAGATCTGGGCTATTTTTTGCTTCTCTGTCTTTAAAGTGCTACAAAATGGATACTAGAGTATGACTTGACTAAAGTATGACTTACAGTATAGCTTACGATATTATGCAATTTTCTTAACATAAATTGTTACAGAAATATTTACCTTTTCCATGACGTACTGTATATTAAAAAAATATATATAAAAAATATATATAAGCAAACAGCAATTGTTAATGACTATACTGAGACACCCATTTATCATTGTCACTTTGTTTTCTATACTCTTATGTAGAGCGTCTTTACATTTGATTAATTATTTAAAGAATCTTTTTCTTTTGCTGCTACGCACAGCTGTGCAGGAGGGCAGAACACAGAGAGACAGTGTGAATGGCCTCGAATAGGCCTTTGCAGCATTGGTCCATTTTACCCGGTATGATTTTTCCTTTTTGTCATATCTGTAAGAGTGATGGCTATGGAGGAGAAACTAGGCACATCCAGTGTTTGGTCCAGGTCTGTGAGTTGATGGTATCATTCATGGTATCAAGGTAGGCAGCTGTGACGGATGAGGGTGAGCTTTGAATCTGCCCTCAATGGAAGCTGCCAGTAACTTAATTAGATCAGTCATGGAGATGAATCAGGTTCTTCCCAGGCAATGTTTTCCACTTTTGTTAAGGGGTAACAATCAAATCTGGAGACCTAATTGAGCTCGTTAAAGTCATTGCATGCTTAGGCTCCACAACAGTAGGGTTGTTCCAGGAGCTGGTGGACTCTTCGATGATGCTGGCTTGTAGTATCATAGCTACCTCTTCATGGTTGGCTTGAGCTTGGCTATGGCTTGTTCCAAATGTCACCAGATAACCGGTGTGACTTGATCACTTCGCTTCTGCATTTCTTTCACATATATGGCTAATGAGAGGTAGGGTGATAGCTGATCCCAGTCTTTCTTTTTAAAATCCAGAAGCCCATAGTGTTTTCTCTCTGTAAATCCGGTGGGTGTCTGCAGCCTCTCCTGGAAAGTGAAAAGAATGTAGTTGCACCCTTCTTTATCTACTTCTTTTCTGAGCATGACTTTGAGGGCCTGGTTAATGTGCTCAACAAATCCATTAGTCTGAGGGTGATAGACCAAGGTTGGGATTTGTTTTACCTGTAGCAGCTGGCGGAGTTCAGCCATTACCTTAAACATAAACAGGGTACCCTTGGGCAAGTCCCCATGACTGCTTAGGAGGAAAAGCTTTTAAGTGAGTTTTGTGCAGCGGCTTTCTGACAGAGATGCATGCTGGTAATGAATTTTTATCCTCTTGCAAACTTTGGAGATGACTTTAATGATTGGGTGAGGGATGAGTGTGGCATGGGAAGGCGCTAAATGAGAGGCATGTTGGCACTGGAGGTAGCATGGGCAGAGTGGCAAGTGGAACCAGTTCCTTATTTTTTCAAGAGTATTCCTGACTATGAGGTGGCCACCCAGTGTGTTTATGTGGGTCAAGTGCATGATAGTGTTGATTTTTGTACATGACACCACATGGAGGTTGCACTCTTTGCCCAAAATTGAGTGTGGTAATAGTGGAAGCCTCAACATTTAAAGAAGCAAGTAGCAAATAGTGAGCACTGACTAGCTTTATTATCCCTCAATGAGCCAGACCTGGCACCAACAGCCAGTCATCCTTCTTTTCTTATTAGCCATACTTCCCCTTTCTTAACAACCTATTGAGATACAGGAGGTCAGTATGCCATACATCAGCTCCTGCCTCAACACTGTGCTTCCCTGCTAGCCCAGGCAAGCATAACGAGATGGAGTCTGATGGCAGGAGAGGTACAGGTAATTCAAGGGACACCCTACACATAGGGGCCATTATCCATCTCAGGTTTCAACTTGGGGACGTCTTGGGACTTCTTGCTGAAGCAGTGGGGATCTTCCAGACATCCTCATGAAGACAGACAACTGAGAGGTCCCTTCCCTACTTGACGACCTGAGGACAATAGGGCAAGCCTAAGAAACTTTAATACCTGTGTTAAGAAGGGCAGTGACCAATCACAGTGACCTTGATAGTTGGAGTTTGGAGCTGAACTGACAAGTATAAGCTGCAGCAAGGCAATTTAGGTGTTTTTGGCCCTGGGGAGGCAATATTCTAGCTCAGAGTGGCAAGAGTACTTAATGGTCTCTATCATCCCTTTTATGGAGGAGGGCATTCCTATGGCTTTTAGTTCCTTAAGTGGCAGGGCTCAAAGGTACTGGTCTAGGGTGATCCTTTTGGCCACCTCTGAAACTGTCTGTTGCTTCAGCTGAAGCTAGGTGATGTAGAGTAACTTGGAGCCTGGGCAATTTGCTGTCTGAGGGTCTCTTTAGGGCTCCTAAGCCAGGGATTCCCCTTTTACCATCTCATAGTTGTCGGCCTCTTCCACCAACAGCACTCAGTAGACCAGCTGAGCTGGGCCACAGTTCAGGGGAGTGAACGCAGGAGGCCAGTCTTCCCACCTCACAGTCCTTACACTACTTTTTATGATCTCTTAAATGTTGGGCCATTGATACCTGTTCCATTTTATTCTAAAATGATGGCAGTAATGCATGACCATACAGTAGATATTGGGGGGGAATTATGCTATGCTCTACAGTAGGTTACATTTTAGAGTTGGAAGCATACAGTCATCCAGCATACAGTGTAACAGCTAATTTTGTTTTAAGTGTACCTCTGTTTAATTGTTTTCAATAAAGAAGATGTGTTTGCCAAGTTGAAGATAAAATTCCAGTCCAACTTACATCTCAAACGTCACACAAAATACTTGAAACTCGCCCAGACAATTGTTAGCAATGGAAAAGCAAGACAATTTTTTTCTTCATTTGTTCACGCTAAGGTAAACAAGGTCAGGGTTTTGCCAACCATGGAGTATTTTTAAACTAGCCCACTTTGGCCACTGTGCTATCCACTCCCTCCACTAAAATGTCCATAAAGAGAAGCATGAATTCTGCTCCGTGGGCTGAGTTAGTGCTATTAGTACTTGTTGCGGTATCAATTTTTAACCACTAGGATATAATAACTATATAATTATAATAACTCTGTAATAATAACTCTATGGAGCTAAATGAGGCAGTGCTTAAAGTACACTTTGTGTGCTGCCAAGATCAAGTGTTTAAACTGTAAAATCTACTCCTTAAAAAACATCTTTAAAAAAGTGGTAATTCCTGTGAATGTTAATTGGAATTATTCATCTATCAGACTATTAGCACATAGCAAGCAAGCTGTTAAGGTCACCAGCTAGGAAGCATGTTAGCTAATTAGCTAATGAAATACCAAGCTAATATGCCCATAAGGATCGCTTCTACAAGAAAATTATTCTTGTTGGTATGGTGACTGAAAAAAATCTACTGTCCATTATATGCAGCACCTGTTGCACAAAAATGTTGTGATGTGAAAGTTGATGACAAGAGTAGTCAAAAAATTATTGCCCTACAAAATTTTAATTTCTATAAATGTGTATCTTGTGTATTTCTGAAGACACTACCACAGCATTGAGGTGTTCACACACTACGACCTCCTGACCATGAATGGCACAAAGATCGCAGAGGGACACAAAGCCAGCTTCTGCCTGGAGGATACATTCTGCCCTGAGGGTGGGTTTACTACTAATATTACACAACGACTGCAATTTGTCTTTATTATTAATAAACCTATCGTTTTATTTTCTACTTCTTTTTGCCATTTTTTCCTGATGAATTATTTGCCAATTTTACCAATTTGATTTAGCTCAGTGTGAATGCAGAAGCCTTATTTGAGTCTCAGCTGAACTTTGGAATGCATATTTGCACAGAACAAGGGTGGTGGAATTTGCCCCCCGATTGCTTAATTACCCAAATATTACTTATTGCACTCACGCTAAACCCAAAATATCCCCTAAAAAAAGCTAATTTTCAAACAACGCACGTTGGACCAGTGCACCAATAGCTTCACTCTCTCACTCACTTATTTATCGTCTATTATACCCCTATTTCACCTACGCAGTTTTGCACGGTGGCAAGTTAAATTTTTTTGGCGGTCCTCGCGGAAGTTTGCAGACCTTGCGGAACGCCAGCGGAACATCGGCGAGCAATCGCGGCGGCTCACGGTGCCTAACACCGCATCTCATCGCGAGTCAAACCGCATAGGTGAGATAGGGGTATAACGCTTTATCCTGCATATAGGGTCGCAGGGGCCTGAAGCCTATCCCAGAAGACTTAGGGCACGAAGCAGGGTACACCCTGGACAGGGTGTCAATCCGTCACAGGGCACACATAAACAAACTCACACACAAACTATGAGAAATTTGGGAAATTAGCCTAATTTGCATGTCTTTGGACTATGGGAGGAAACCTGAGTACCCAGAGGAAACCCACCAAACACAGGGAGAACATGCAAACTCCATGCACACAGACCCAAGGCGGAAATTGAGAGGTGCAAGGCGACAGCGCTAACCACTAAGACACCGTGCCGTCCTCCAGTAGTTGCAATCACTATTAAAAAAAAAAATAATAATAATAATCACAAAGGTGAATAATTCTTTGATGTTTGGAATCGTCTTGAAAACTTTGGGGCCGGCTCAGTGCCTGCTTATTTTTTCGGGGGGATCGACTCTCTGGTCCTTTATTGTGAAACCAAATCAGGGAGCTACTTGCTACAAACAATACACAATACAATATTAACCAAAATAGTTTAACAATGCACAAGTTGGTTTAATCACACTGCTTCACTACTTGTGGCATGAAGTGATGTAGTGTGTGGCACATCATGAGTCATAAAGTAGACCAATAATGAAATTTCATATTTGATCAACTTTATTGATTGTAAGCCAAGGCTACAACATCTAATCACAAATTAAGCGAAGGGAACCTGTAGAAGTGGACTCTTTAGATGAGGTCTAGTTTTATTGTGAGTTGCATAGTATTTGCTTTGTGACTAAATCATCTTAACATTAATACCAGCTGTTTATTTAACTGCATGTGAAACTCTCACAATTGTGGAAAAATCATGTAAGCTTTTAAGCTCATGGAAGGAAAATGACTTGAGTTTACATCAGAGCTATATGATGTGGTCACAGGAAAAAACACGTATTCTTCTTTGTCATCTCCTTGGCAACAGGCCTGCACAAGCGATATGCCTGCTATAACATGGGGGACCAGGGCATTTCAGTGGGATGCTGGGATACGTATCGCCATGACATTGACTGCCAGTGGATCGATGTGACTGATGTCAGGCCTGGAGACTATATCTTACAGGTGAGCTCAGACCAAACATACTGTACCTTATTCAATTCAATTCAATTTTTTCAATTTCAATTTTATTTAACAATTTACATTGTCACAAAGCAGCTTTACACAATCAAAAGAATTAAGTTTGTATGAAATGTGAATGTGTATG
>JAOVVA010000001.1:34314460-34326356 GCA_028565275.1 Leiocassis micropogon
CCAATCAGCTCTCTCTGTGCCTCCGGCTGTGAGAGGAAAACAGCATCACCCAGGGTTGGAACCAGCGCTCCCCGGATTATAGGGCGAGCGCTTTACCACTGCGCCACTCGGAGGCTGCAAACTTTTCCTTGATCGGCATTATTTTTAACAAAGTAGTAGACTTTTTTTTTTTAAGATACCTTCGATATGCCGCATTTAAAAAAATAAATAAAAAAAAATAGAAAAAAAAAAAAACACCACACATGAGCAAGTTAGAGGTCAGGAAAGTAGAGAAGGTCAGCATGGGCGCCATTCATAACTTAACAGTGCGTTTTGTGCCGAGGTTGAGCGTGTGCCCCTGGGCTCAGGATGCCCAGCTGAATGCTTTCATACAAGTTTTGTTGGGGAAAATGCCAAATTGATAGCGCCACCTAGTCCTGAATCAGAAAAAGAGGAATTTTGGCAAAACAACATCAGTCGGATTGCTTAGGCAAGTAATATTGAGCCATTCCCTATTGGGAGGAGGGACTGGGCCACTTTTCAAACAGGATATTCAGGCACTGCAAAGGCAAACGTAAAAAGATTTAAGTTAATTCAGACTTACTAATAAGTGTTTGTATTGGTTTAATGGTCTTGTTGATGTTCTCTATTGTTTTGTGCCTTTCTTCAGGTTACAGCACATTCAGTCCAGATTAAATATTTAAAATTACCCTTCTTTTGAGCTTTTTTGCAATAGACTAAAAAGCACCAGATAACTCAGATTAGATTTGTGGATACACTGCAGATTAACACATCCTTAAAGACCAACTGACAGTCTCACCAAAATGAATAAAGACCTAGCCTACTAAAGTTATGAGCATGAGGTACATCATGCTAGTGGAACCATTTAATCCGTGAGTCCATTGCCGACCTGCTGAAATATTCAGGTTAAACCATTATGGATTCATTTATTATTTAATATTATTAATTTGAGTCAAGGGCTTCCTCATAACAGCTGTGGAACTTACTTTTGAATTAAACAGTCAATCTTTCCTTTGGGACACATCGCAAGACAAGTTTGTGACAAAGTTTTAAAGTAAAATAAAAATAGTCAGTGTACATGCTGCAGTGCATGAAATTAAATTAAACAAACTCATGAGTCTATTCCTTCTATAAACCACCATTGGTTCAAATTACTTTCCCCAAATCTCAACATACATGTTTATCCTTGGGCTTTTTTTGGCGCTAGACAGGGTGGGAAAAACCCTTGATCTAGCCTATTAGTCACCATCTTGAGTAATGAGAACTGTTCTGCACCTTCACTCACTCACCTGTTGGTACATGTATCGGAGCATAAAATCCAGCAGGAAGGACTTTCCCTTGCGGAATGCACCGGCGACCGACACCACCACCACGTTGAGATCACGGATGTGCTCCTGCAGCAGGATGCGCTCCAATGCCTGCTCGTCCAGAGAAAACTGGTGCTCATCTCCATCTGCCACCACAATCTGAACAGGCCCGGCCACCTCCTCTTCCTCCAGCAGCTCCTCCCCTTCGTCTTCGCTCATCTTACGAAACACGTTTTCTTCCAAACTCTCACCTACCCACCATAACAAAAAAAAATTAAAAATTAAAAAAATAATAACACAAAGAGCTCTAGAACACACCATGGAGATGTCTAACCAAGGCGTACATTCACTTGCATAAAATTTCATGGATATCCGCTCAAGCCAAATTAGCAGAACTTTGTAATAGAAAGTGCGGAGGGTTTGCACTGCTAATGCATTTCATATACAGCAGAGCATAAATCCCCCAAACTCCCACGTTTGTTTAGAGAAATGTTTCCCCTATGCACCAGGCATTTTCAGATATACGACAGCTAGAGAAACACAGTGGAACCTACCATGCAGACAAAAGTTCAGCTGCAATCCAAAGCCTCAAATGAGGTCTAAATTAGTGATCTTCAACTCCAGTCCTGGAAGTTACCAAATAAAAACCAAACTGTGTCGTATATTGGCCCTCCAGGACTAGAGGTGAAGATCCCTGGTCAACGTCATACAAAAATTTATAAGTGTTTGCATTTAACTGATAACACGATTTTTTTTCTAGAAAATTCTCTCTGGAAGAAAAGTACCTGGTAATCCTTGCTCCAATCTAACTCTCCCTAAGGTTACTTTTGCCGAAAAAAAAAAACTATTAGTGGTGTGACAGCTCAGAGAATCTGGAGGGATCACTTCACACATTTCAAGCATGTAAACATTAGTTGCAAAGGTTAACAGTCAACTTGCAAAAATAAACATTCGCCCCCACTGTATGGTGTTATATTCCTTTTCTGCACACTAGCACAAATCATGCTGGGTACCAAATTTCAACATTTTTTGAAACCTTGTGGGACCAATCACAAATGCCGATCACAGGTGTGTGCTATTTATTAGTAAGCAAAGAGGGCAGGCATTTCTTTATAAATATCAGAATTTCTGCATTTTTAAAAGACAGTCTATTCCTCTCAGCCAGAATGTGTGCAGTCATACTGAATAGTTATTTACTGTCGGCCCGCATGCATGGAGCGGCAAGGAAAACCTGGGTTGCCTCGGCCCAAGCTGGAAATCGCTGTTCATTATTATTTTTGTGATTATGATTTTTGCCTTTGTACTCTCTGCAGAGTAAACCATTTGGAAGGCATCTGCAACAGGTGGTTGAGTGGGGGTCGACAAATTTAGCCAACTTTAGACGGTTTCTAATCTGCAGGCTATCAATTAAGCACCCATAAAAAAAATATATTTTATAAAGGTTTTTATATATATAAACCTTGAAGCATCATCTTCATACAAGCTTTCCCAAAGAAACCCATCCAAAATGCCAGGAATGGTCCCACACACCATGTAGGCATTTAGTCAAAATACAAGTAACCAGATTGGAATGAAACTAGTGGATTCTACTACAGATGTCAATTACATTTAATGTGCCTATTTTCGTTCCCAAATTGAGAACTTTTGTTCTGCACAATGATGTACTAGCTAGGGCATTAAAGTCATAATTCTTCCTTGGAGCAGTTAATATCAAACATCTTCATAAAACCTAAAATTTATTTTGTATAGAATGTGCTTGCTTCTAATCAATCTCCTCACCACAACCCTGTATCCGTCACTCCTATGATGTTTAACACAGTTATACACCATGATGTTTAATCTTCTATAGACTAGCTTGACAGGGGTTTCCATACCAAAAACGGCAAACAAATTTCTCCTCAAAAGAAGAAATTTATTATAGCAACTTGCCCATACAATTTCCTTCAAGTTGCTACTAATAAAACAGTAAGCATTAGAACAAGCAGGCTTGTACACTTTAAACACTCAAAAATAAGGTCAAAATACTGACATAAATCAAGCAAATTACTGAAGTCAGACCAAGAACACTGTTAAAACCTGGATGGAACATGCCAAAGGATAGTGTGGTCAGAATAAAAGCATGGATGGAGATCACTTAAACTCTTGCTGCACCATTTAAGAAAAACAGGTAAAAGTGGACAGCCATTTTTTTTTAGATATATATTAAGAAAGTAAGCATTTCCACAACCAATGTGGTGAGAACACAAACTAAATAGTTGTGACCATAAGAAATCTACTTGTTAATGAGACTAATCACAAAAAGGCTTCAGCTTGACAGGAGGCATAAAGATTGGACTTGGGAGCAATGAAAAAAAAGATAATGTGGTCTGATGAATCCAGATTGACCCTATTCCAGAGCGATGGGTGCATCATAGTAAGAAGAGAAGATCAGTGCCTCTGGAAGCAGTGTTGATCAAGGATTGCTTCAGTTGGTCAGGTTTAGGCTCAGTGTTGTGTGACTGAATGCCCAGGTTATCACAGCAGTAGAGTTTTTACTAACCTTATGTTTTTGGGTAGTAAAAACTCTACTGCTGTGATAACCTGGGCATTCAGTCACACAACACTGTTGTTTTTGGGAACATGACAAATCATTCTAAAATATGAATTGGCCACCACACAGTGAGGGGGGGGGGGAGCGATAAAAAAATAAAACATTTATGTGAAAAATACTCACTCCAACACTGCCTTCTAATGCTGCCTTCATTTACAGAGAATTTCTGGTTATCCCATCATAGCATGTGTGTAATGTAAAGTTAGTTAAAAGTTTGTTCCTAGGTGGCTGGAAATCTTGAATGTGATTAATATTGACAAAAATCATAATTATGATAGCTAATCACCACCTCACCCGACAAGTACAAAGTGCTCAGGCAATCATGAGATGAATCCAATATCACCTTATGCATGTTTTTATACAACATCTAGAATGATTAGACATGGTATTGAGTAATAACTAAGACTAGAGGATAAGCTGCTGTAGTGCCTGTTGTATTGTTTAGACTGTTTGCTGACATAACCAAGTAAACCAAACAGCATTTAAAAATAAATAAATAAAAAAGGAAAAACGGGCAGAGCAGAGAGCAGTGTAAGGCCTTGGGCAGCTGTGTGGGAGATGAGTCAGTGTTGCTAATTTGGCAACTACGTCTCCAAATTTAGTGACTTTTAAAAATGGGCTGCAACAAGCACCTATTTTAGATTTTTTTTTTTTATAAAAACAGATTCTTGCTTCTCCAAACATGCATTTGTGGATTCCCTAGACAATCGTTGTAAACCTATATTTAACTGACTGCTGAAACCTGACTTTGCGTTCTCAGGGCATGATCCGTGTGGGCTATAGGCTGCTTGTTTAAAAAATAAAAATAAAATAAAAAACCGCGCCAGAGAAAACTGTTATACTTTAAAGAAATGATTTGGAGCAGTCTTTGGGCGTTTTTTTCACCGGGGTCCGTTTCCGAGCACACTTGGCCCCAGGACCAGTTATTTTTTTGTCTGTGAGCATGCAATCGTTCCAAGCTCGGGAACGAATTCCTGGACCGATTGCAGAGGTGGTCTCGGGAACGATTCAGCATGGAAGGCGGGAAATAAGTACGCGCTCGTGCTCAAAAGAGAAAGTGACGTAGTTACTGTTTGACTCCGTACACAAACAAACGTGGCTGCAAAAGAATCTCTGAAATAATGCCCAAGTACAGTGTTTGCTAGACATTTACACAGACGAAAACATCCAAAGACAACCGGACACTACACATAAAAATTCCGATATTTACGGAAGTATTTGGACAAGCGTGCATGCCGCAGCAATAAGCTAGGCCATGCAGAGTTAAACAAACTGCGTCTCGAGCAGCACACAGCGCACGTGGCGAGACTGGAGTATGTAAAGATAAATGATGGGATAAAAACCATCCAGTGTGATCGAGTCGGAACCCCTTTGTCCCAATACACCGTCTACCTTCATCATCCGAACCGGGCAGCGTGGAGCCTGGTCCAGCAGAGAGCCTGCGAGCGAGCGGTAAGTTAATATTAAATACTAACGTTATTAAAGAGAGTCCCATATCACCACGACATCTCCTGGTACTGTAATTGTCTGTGGATCTTGTAGTGACATTTTAAATGCATATAATAAGATACACAGGATGATCCTTTCACATTAACTCACAAAGTTTACTCCTCATGTCTGCTTAAATTAAGGCCCCAAAAAATTCCCTGTTCAAAACAGTAGAATGTGCTGTGAACTTAAGTGCTGTCCTTATGTAGCTATTAGAATTACAGGTACTTACTCATTTTATGTATAACCTTTATGTATATACTCCAGCACATCTCAGACACTTATGAAAATTGAGTGAATTGGTGATCAACATAAGCTCCACACACAATTTTAAGTTATCTGCGATTGCTCAGACAAAATTTGGATGTTGAAAGAATTAAACTTGTACAAGCTGTTACTGTATGGTTACAACCTTCAGCTAATTTCTTGCTTTTATACTTTCTTGCAGACAGGTACTGGAGGAAACACAGACAGACCTCTGACAGTAGCACAAGACCAGCCAACAACAGAAGAAAGAGGAAAGACCTGACGTGCAAGAGCAGGAGACACTTGTTGCCTGGATGAAATCTCAAATTTTGATGGACGAGTGCTGACTACAGATACAGAGGAAGGAACATCAAGAGATCTGTTCAATTTAAAAAATATATATTTTTAAACTATTTAAATTGTAATCCACCCTCTTGCTAATGCAAGTACAAGTAAATATAAAAATGATACATTTTAATGTTTACATTTTTCTCATTTGACAGCTGCTACTTTGTTACAACACTTGCTTGAATGATATTTTACTTGAATAATTTTTAATTAAACATTTTACACTCCAACCAGTATTTTGTCTCTATTCCAAATCACCCACACATCTTGGATTTTACAGTATACATTTATTTTCAAAAATACATATATAATAATACACAGTATAAACACACTGCACACAAAATATTGATGCATGGTGATGTTTCAGGTTCAATAGTTTCAGCACATTAGCCAAGTTTGAAAAGCTACACTCAAGGTAAGGCAAAATAATAAATAAATAAAATCTCTTATAGGAATGTTATCTTCTTGATAGGAAAATTTGGCAGCCATTCCTGGTCTCTCCAGGTCATAAGGACATGCTGCCATAACACACCAGACCTCTCTGAAAACAGAAGTACACGATTAGATATTTATTAAATGTATCTATGCTATTCATTAAACTTTACAGTATGCATTATATTTATTTGTAGCATTTCTTGTGTTTCACTGTACTTCTTACATTTCTTTATTCATTTGTATGATTAATTCACGGTGTACATAAACAATTTTTGCTATAAAAAACTAAATATTTGAAATAATGCTCTTGTGCCATGACCAAAGAAATTAATGTTTAATGAGCACTTAATGTTACTGTGGAAATCAGAAGAGAATGTAGACAGAAGCTGGTTTCTCACCTTACAAAGTAGAGTTTTAAATCAATCATTCCTCAGTGCCTCGTGTCGTATCCGCACAGCGCGCGCTCATTTCACTCTCTGAGCCACGCGATAGATGCGTCAGTAGGAATGTTGTTCAGAGCGCCGTTGATCTTGTCACACACAAAAACAAATCCGCACGGAGCATTAACAGGTTTAACAGTTTATGACTCGCGGTTTCTTCTTCGCTCATATTTTGGACAGCAGAGAAACAAGCTACCTCTCTACAGCAACCTACAGTGCCGTTTCCGGTTGTGCAAATACGCACAGGTGCCCGGGATCGGAACCGACATTACAATGTGCACGCAGACCTGCGGGAGGGGGAGAAATTGTGCCCGGGAACGGAACGGTCATTCCCAGTGAGAAACGCCCTTAATTGAGCCTAACACAGAAACTTTACCTTGTGGTTTCATGTATGGTTAAAATAATAATAAGTAAGTATTATAATAAGTAAATAAGTAATAAGTAAAGAGATGGTAGTTTTTAAGTTCTTCAGAAAGTTGTCTAGATGTAAAGTGCACTCACGGAGAAAGTATTTAATTGCTTTCATGACTGCAACACCTTAGAACAATAACCCTACTATGAAGGACTGATGGTCTTCCAATACTCGTGTGTTCAGCAGATGAGCAGAGTTCGACATGCTTATGGGGACGATCCTTCTAGATTTTACGATCAGATTTCAGACCAAAGACACTGAACATGTTTAAGTAGCCATCAGAATTCCAGCGAAAGCCTCTCAAAAGTATTCCACAGAATGCTTCGATTTGATTGCACTTTCAAAGACACTGGAGTGATAATGGAATGATGGATGCTTTAAAAGGCCCTTTAAAATGGAGTTGGTTTACATCCCATACAGCACTGCCCTGCCAAGTCATTATAAAGAAAAAGGAAACCAAAGTGGGAACCCTAGCAGAAAGATATAACTACTGCAGCCAGTCAAATGACTCATCCAATTTCGGCATTGTGATTTTATTTAAGTTGATTCAATAGAATGCATGTTTACTGTCCGATTTATTTTAAACAGCTATACTTCTATACGTTTTAAAACTCCTAAAAATATATCAAATGCTGTGTAACTTACGTTGGTTATCATTTCTCATAGAAAACAATTATCTCCCCCCCCAGTCAACATTCTGCTCTACACTGTGCAAATATCCATTTGTGCAAGTTGCAAGCAGTTTCTGTTATTTGCAAAGTTTATTATATTTTCTTTTTATTTTGTGAAGCAGATTTGAGACAATGAAAATTGTTAAAAGCGCTATCAAAAATTGTCAATTTCACACCATTAATTTTTTTTTCTTCTTTTTTAGCAATTTTGCATTATAATTTGGCTCTAATCAATGAATCACATCCTTACACTTGCCCATTATCCATCAAATTTTAAGCCATGCAAGAACTGAAAATTCCTGGAAACTCACTAGTTGCAGCAATCTGGATGCAAAACTAGTCAGAGGTAAATGTATTTTTTTGGGGGAAAAAAAAAAAGATCACACGAGGGTGCATTGTATGACCTATAATAAATCGGTTTAAACAAGTTCAGCAAATTTTGATGTGAAAAATGCAATGTTAACAGCTGCTAACAGCAAAACATCATTCTTGATGTTTACTAATTACAATTATAAGAAAGAATCATGAGAAGGACAACAGTATTTGTTTGTATATGAGAAATTCTCTTTCCCTCTGCATGCACACAAAAGAAGGGGGGGGGGTGGAGACCCACTACACAATGCAGTCAAAGCAAATAATGAAATTGTGAGAACCCAGAAAACAACTCCCCTGTATTAGTTAGGGCATGCTTTTAATTCCTTCAATGTCCATACACACCCGGGTGACCACCCGATACAATATCGAAATACCTAGGAGCAAATTCAATTTGTATTGGGATTCTTTATCACAAATTTTATAAACATCATGATTGAGTATATATTTAAAAAAAAAATTACAATGAGAAATTTAACAAATAATTTGCTTGTACCACAGCCACTTAGTTGTAGGATTATAGAGGAATTGTAATAAAATGTAATACCCAAAAAAAAAATGGTAATGCACGAATTGCAACAGAAAAGTATCACAATACATCACTGAATCGATCAACAATTTATGATTTAAATCTTAGCACAGCTCTTGACTTAGATTATGAGGTATATTCCATGCCCTTCGTTCTTCTGTGCTTGTAGGTTGAGATGTATTTTTACTGAAAAATTTGTATTTCTACAGAGAATCTTTTGCATTATTTTCTCTTAGCACGGTATTCTTGTATAATGCTCTGCTTTGATGGAAGTCTCACTGAACATCATGCTCCATTTCCACTGACTATAAACAATACTCGTGCTTGCAGTGTAAAGTCCAGGTTCCAGCTCAACGAAGCTGATCCAAGTAGGTCACACATTAGCATGTCTAAAGGCCACTGTGATCTGACCGAAGAGTTAAACCAAGAGTAGAATGCAGAGTCAGATCTAAGGAAGTTAGCACTCTCTAAAAAAGCCAAAAGTCTAGTTGCAGTTCCCAAAACAAAAGTGTGAGAGCTAAGCGTTTACAACTTTTTCAGTGTTGCCAGTCTGGACAGGAGCCAGCCCTACTGGGTTAACTTTAACCACGAGTATGAAAAATTTACAAAAAAAAGTTTTCAGTTACTATTTTGTCCTTTAAACAGTTGTCCCCATTTACTAAAGATAGGGGGGAAATTAAAAAAATTAATACTTAACAAAATTAAAGTTACGAGTATTGCAATTCATTTAATCACCAAAATCTGACTCCAAAATCGTTTTTTTTTTTTAATATAATTTTTTTGCACACATGTTGCTGTTCCTCTATAATCCTGTATGTGGTGCACTCCAAACTAGTTAGTCACACGTTGGCAGACAGCAGATAGGAGCAAATTTGCTTGCTAGATTTGTTTAGAATTCCAACAAAATTTTAATACAAGTTATTTTATATACAGCTGATTCCAGTAATTTAATTCAAAAAGTGAAACTTATATAGATTCATTAACACACAGACCAATATCTTTGTTTATTACAGCTAATAAACATTCAGCAAAAAAAAAAAAAAGGTATACACTAAATAGCCACTTACAGTAGGTATCGCGATATCGTATTGGGAGTTTGGTGGTGATTTCCCCCTCTCTGATTTACACTACAAACATTAAACGATTGCCCTGCACAGGGCCTGGTTAACATTATGGTTCGAGTTTGTATCAAAGATCATGTAATGGTGAAATTTTCCTGCCCTTTCCTGCACTGAGTGACTGAAAATTAACTTGCACTTAAAAAGCCCAGGTACAATTCTAAACCAAGAAATTATGCTGTTTATATTTTAGGTGCTCCTGTCGAGGGGTCACCACAGCGGAACATACAATCCTCACATATCTTGGCCCATTTTTATGCCGAATGCCCTTCTAACGCAACCCTCCCATTTTATCTGGCCTTTTGACGGGCACTGCATGGAAACTGAACCTTTCATGTGGCAGGCGAAAAACCTATCACTAAGCCAACAATGCCCCTCCAAACCAATAAATTATATGAAGAAATTCACCATGTATTCAGGTTCTTTTTTGATTGATTTTTCGTTACTGCCTGATCCTAGTCAGGCTCAATTAGATGTCTATTCCAGGAACGCTGGGCACGAGGCAGGAATACAAACGGATAAAATGCCCACACATTGACCTATTAAATGGCCACCAAGGGGCAATGGAGCAAAACCAATCCATCTACCAGCGACGAGAATTTACTTTTAAAAGCATCAACACAAATCCCTGTAAGGGCATTCGAGTGCAATAGAATGAGTACATGAATATATAAATATGGATAAGGATTCCAGCAGGAACTACACTCAGAGAAAACTAATCACCCTTTGACCAATCAGTATCTATAACAAATCAACAAGCCCAAGCTAAAGACCTACTTCTTCAAACAAACCATTTAAACTGTGTGCGCCTTTGGTGCGTTTTCCTATTTAATAATCTGCATCTCCTTTCTTTCCAAATCCCTCGCAATCCAAACAGGACACAAACATTTCACAAAGGCCGCCAAGAAATAAATTCATGTTCTTGTTTGAGTTATTACACACAAAAATGTGACAGAACGCAGATATGGCGTTACTGTCAGGCTTGCTAAGAGAGGGATGTGGGTTTGAGTTGTCAGGATCAACTCGTAAAAACCACAAAAACAGTGATCAGTAACTTACAGACCACAGCTGCAGAAAAGGCACAAACACACCCTCTCGTCTTTGAAAAGCAACAAAGGGGTGGGGGGCAAGGTTGGCAGGAGAAAAATAATAATTACATTCAGACAATAATGTTACCTTAAGTCACCAACAGCAGCAGCAACCATATGAGCATTATATAATCTGCAAAAATTACCATCAGCTCAAAACTGTAAAATCGCAAATAAAACACTCATGAGTTTAATCTTTAAGCAGGTTTCATTAAAGACAGTATGAGTAAAGAGAGGCATGTAAACATGACCATCCACGTATAAAAGTCTCCCTATAATAAAACTTAATAGTGCATTATATTCTTGTTTTAGTTTGAACTAGCTGAAGTACATGTAAGTGATGGGTTTTAGAAATATATTTTAAAAAAAACATTTAACGCCTATAAAATAAGCTGAACAGCTTTAACGTAAACATGTAGGTCACATGTCTGTCTGTCCGGCAGAACTGTCTGCCCAAGTTATTAACAAAATTACATTTTGTAAGGTTGAGTATCTTACGCCTTGTTTACGCCAAGTTGTACTTCGTTCGTCGTCAGTCAAATAAACTCCCCGTTCAGTAATGGGAGTCAATCACAAAAGAGAAATTAGATAAACATCTCCAGCGCGTTAAAATTCACTTACACCACTTCAGCGCTGCTATTTTAGCTTTAAAAAAAAAAAAAAAAAAAAAAAACCGCATGGTAGTGACTGCCATCCAGCAGCCAGTGCATGGAGTTAAACAGGCTGTGAGTTAGCTCTCCGAGTAAAGCCACAGTCTGTAAATACGAGATGCTCAAAGTCAAACCCTGCGTTAACGTTAACCTCACTGCTGTGGGCTCTCACAGTACCTCATACCTGTCTAACATTCGGGAA
>JAOVVA010000001.1:34342276-34357713 GCA_028565275.1 Leiocassis micropogon
AGGGTGGCGGGGGACCTGGAGCCTATCCCAGTAGATTTTGGGCACGAGGCAGGGTACACTCTGGAGAGGGTGCCAATAAATTGCAGGGCACAAACACACCCACACACTACAGCCCGAAAGCTGGACTGTGGGAGGAAGCCCACCATGCACAGAGGCCTGAAGTGGGAATCGAACCCAGACCCTGAAAGTGCAAGGTAAGAGTGCTAACCGATAAGCCACCGTGCCGACAAATTTAACTTGATTCTTCATTTAAAAACTGCATTTTGTATTTACTCGAGTTGTCTTTGTGTGACACATATGCCAAAAAGAAAATCGTAATTATACCATGTACTATTAACAAATACTTTTTAACATCACTGGGAAAATACTCGTCTTGCCATTCTACAACTCTTCACAGTCAGAGTTCCCAGGAACCACCTCAATAATCTGTCTCTGTCACCTTCTGTATTACAAGTAAATACGAGTGCAACCTGAACGCTTTCCCCGAACCTTTAGCCTTCCTGTGGAAAAAGAGCACTGCATGATTTTCTCATTTCATCTTCCTGGGATTGTTTTACTTCAGGAGTGTGTGTGCGCATTATTTCAAGGAAAAAGCTATGAGAACACTGTGTAATGCAGTACAGTCCAGAGACATCGCTGTACACTTGCTTTACACTGCGTAGGAGCCGGAGGTACAGGGTGCAACAAGGAGTAGGAATCTCAAAACATTCGCGCACACAGATTCCTCTGAGGTCAAAAGTAAAAGTCAGTCCAGATTTAAAAAAATTAAAAAAAAGAAGGAAAAAAACACCTGTAAAGATTGACCAGTGACAGATAAAAGGCTGTGTTTCAGAACAATAGGAGGAAAGAGTGCACATGGGAAGTGAAGTTTCTTCCCTGAGCGCTCTTTAGGGAATGAGACTAGACTACTGTTATTAGAGTCATTGCGGAATTTCACACAGTTTTGCACACACTCGCAGCGGACTGCAAGCAAACAGGCAGAGGGGAGTTTATGTGAAAAATGTTTCAGTGCATTGAAATGTTTGCTGTTGGAGCTGAAATAGTAATAGAACTTTTTTTTTGTTGTTTTTTGAGTTCAGTGTATAATGTGTCAATGTCTTAAATACTGCTGCAATGTTTTAATGTCCTTGGCATGGGGTTTGATATACATTCAGTTTTTTGGGTCATGAAAGAAAAACCCTTACAACAGATTTTTACAAAAAATTATGTCATTGCATAATAACATTTTATTTTTGTTTCATTTAATCTTTTGGATTATGAACCCTGGAAACATAAACATGTTTATTAATTTAAACAGATACCATGTGTCTTACGTTGTGTTTCCCATGAATTCATTATAATAATCTATATATATAAGTGATTTGACTTAATCATGACTGAAATCCAGACCTCTTATTAAAATGTTGTCCATTCTAAGAAGCATCCCAAGTAATAAAAGTCTTGAGTCTGACTAGGGCTGGGAAATTAATCAAAAATTATTTAAAACTGACATTCAGAACGTTTAATCTACACAATCTAGCACATGCCAATTATGATTTTGATTATTTGAAATGATGTTAATACTTTTTTTTAATGGTACGGTTAGCACTGTCGCCTTGCACCTCCGGGATTGAGGGTTGATTCCCGCCTCGGGTCTGTGTGTGTGGAGTTAGCATGGTCTCCCAGTGCTTGGTGGATTTCCTCCAGATAGTTCCGTTTCATCCCTCAGTCCAAGACTATGCTAAGATTAGGCTAATTGGCCGTAGTGTGTGGGTGTGTTTGTGCCCTGCAATTTATTGGCACCCTGTCCGGAGTTGTTAGCACTATCACCTTGCACTTCCAGACAAACAGACATCATAAAGTGCACTATAGAAGACTATATACATTTGCCTTATCAGACAATAAACAAAGCAAACCGTTAGTTCCATGTCCCAAAAGAGACATAAGAAGGAAAAAGGTGAATAGTCAGCTTTCCAGGAATACTGATCACAGTCCAACATTTCACCATCCACTCTACACCAGTCATCCTTTAAGTCAATGGATCCTGTGTCCTCTTGTGACATTTATATGGGCATCATGTTAAGGGCCTTGCCCAAGGGCCCAACAGGGGCTGACCATCCGATCAGCAACCCCAGAGCTTCAACCACCTGAATAAGCACAAGTATATTCTTACACGGACTTTAGGTCAACACAATGCAGGGTTAAATGCTGAAGATTCATTTCAGAAACAGATGTTATTAGTCAGCACCACTACAAAAAAAAACAAAAACACTAACATCTGCTAACACTGCAGGAGTTTTTCTACAAGTGCAGACTTTCCCATATGCTTCCATTAACACGTCTAATATAGAGCACTAGCACAAGCGCAAATAAGTTAGTGGTGCAGGGTAGACTGAGGATTTTGAAGTGACTATATTTCTACCCATGATGCAATGCTGCTTTCTCATTACTTTTGTGCACTTTCCTATTTCATCCTTCAAAGCACAAACAGGCTTCCTGTCAGTATAACATGAAGCCAGGCAGGATGTGGTGGATAAACAGGACCTTCCTATTCCGTGTCGACATCCTGCTACCTGATTACACAAAAAAAAAAAAAAAATGACGCGACTTATTTTGATGTCCGTTAAAGGATTAACTAATAAATAAAAATAAAAAAAAAGAGATAAAGATCTCTTTATGACATGCAATTATAATCTAATTTAGACACACTACCTTCAGCAGTGGAATAGATGTTTGTTCTCCTTGTGTACATTACCGTTGTGTGTTTGTGTGCGTGTGTGTGATGTTGACATAGCTACCACTCATGTGGAACGTACGGGCGATATAGGAGGAAAGGAGGACACCAGCGAGCGCAGTGCCCTGGCCCAGACGGAGGAGCTGAAACACCACCGAGCTGTTGGAGAAACACACAGTGACTCCGAGCAGGCCTGAGAAAGACACCGAGATCAGCAGAGCCTGACGCCGACCTAACCTAAACACACGCACACACACACAATTCATCATGTCAGTCCAAACTGGATCCACATAGTCATGAGTAAACATGATAAATAAATAACCATATATTAGTTTACAATATGATACGGTGCTATTTCATATTAAAAAATAAAAAAACATTTTAAAAAATGTATTCCTAAATAATTTCTCATTTATTCCTAAATAATTAAAATACTGAAACGTTTATTTATAAAACATTTAATAAACTATTATTTGTAATTTATTAATCAATTATGAAAAATGAAATTAATAATCTATATATTAAGGCTAGATTAATTAACATGGATAAATGTAAAAGAGATAAGAATTAAAATAAAAATAAAACAAAAATACTGGAAAAATAGATACAAATACAAAATACAGTCCAAAAACATGCAGTGTTTTGACTGTAGTTTGTAAATGAGTGTGTGAGTGTGTGTGTGTGCCTTGTGATGGGATCATGGCACTCACGGTGCCGTTTCAAAAAAGAAAATTAAATTATAAAAATAATTAGTTCCTATACAATTCCTCATTTAACCCCTACATAATTAAAACATATACTATTATTAAAATAATAATAATAATTCAATTATTATTTATAATCTATTATTCAGTTATGAGATTTTTTTAAAAATAAATTAGTGCTATATTAAATATTTTTGGATAAATGTAAAACTTTAAGGACTAAAATAAAAAGAACTGAAAAAAATGAAATTATTATAAAGTTTGTAAATAATAATAATTGAATGCAATACATAAATCATAATTGACATGTAGAATCGTTTACATTATAGTGTTTATTTAGATACACCTGACATCTGTTTAACTGCTGAAACCCACACCTACAGAGCTCGAGCGCTCACCAGTCACACAGCGAGCCGAGCAGCACGTAGCCGAGGATCCAGCCGGTCATGAAGCAGACGTGCTGCAGGGGGACCTTCCAGAAGTCCTCACAAACTAAGTTCCACTTCGGACACCGGAGGAAAGAAGAAAAAAAAAAAAACTCAGATAAGGTATCTTAAAGAGATATTGGAAAAACTGTTCACCATGGATTTGTTTACCTGCTAAAGTTCACTTTCACAAACAACAGGTTATTCAAATGACACACATTATTGGAAATGCAGAGATCGGTTGACTGTGTTGCTGTGGGACATGACAACCTTTAATCTCACGTGTTGGTGATGTTGGAAATCAATAAGATCTGGACGATTCTGGGGTAGAACTTTAAAAACAAAAAGCATTGCAATTGGATCTGGAGCTACCCACTATACTAGTGCGCCATCAATTATGGCACCAACGATGGCACAAATCGAAAAAAATCCTTTTTTTTTTTTCTTGTCACATATTTAAAGATTTATTCAGATTACTGCACAAGTACACAATAGATCTATCTATAGAAAAGTATTTTTAAAAATTGCTTTTTGCAGCTGGTACTTTTAGTATGCTAATTAGGCCCAACCTCCCTTACATGGCACTGAAATCATATGACCCAAGACCTCATTATGATTTTCCTCAAAACAACCTTCATGGCGCAAGAAAAAAACTTCACTTGTTTGGATTTCCAATATCTTGTTTGTTTTGACACTTTGTCACGTGATCGTTGCATTTGATATGTGAATTCTTTAATGCTTACAGACTTCCAAAAATGGCAGAAGAGAGGTCCAAATATGGCTCCTGCTCTGTAATACACATTTTGCACCTGACGTGACGATGTCAGTCCGCCGTGGACCCGCCCACTTCCTGGACAGAAATGAACGTTACTTTCCTGGATGCCAGGACCATAACCTACACACAAAACCAGTCACGGAAGGCTGAATCCTTAATTTCTCTCTAACCCTGATCAAGGGACTACTTGGTGTTTGGAACTAGGAAAGCTTTCCATTTTGTGCTATTTGGGATTCAACCCCAGAACAGTTAGTTAGCTATTAATTAGAAAGCTCGAAATGTCAGTATTAATTAACATTACTTGCACATCAGTTTATGGAATGTAAAGCTCAGCATATTCCGTAGCATCATCTCATTTGCAACAGGAGCACTGAATGAGTTAACGCTATTGATTTTGGTAGTCATGTGTCTGCAAAATATCTACTGGCTGTAAATCTTAAACATAGTCCAAAAGTTTAACTTGCTATCACCATGTGCATGAGTAGCTACTGTAAATTTAATAAAAAAAATTGTGTGACACTTTTAACAACAGACATTGTCACAAAGCAGCTTTACAAAAATCTCGATGTACAGTCGCATCTAGGTGAGATTATATTGTGCACTAACTAAACTGTATAAACTTTAATAAACTTTGTATACTGTAACTTAAGTATCCATGTGGGATCATGGAGCTCTGAGCAGAAAAAAAAAGGAACAGGATAAAAAAAACATGTAAATGATGGAAAGAATGATAATGGCTTAAATTCAAACTGTGAATACAGAGATGTGATCCATGTACAATGTCGTCTGCATTTAAAAGATTTGGAAGGATAACATGGTGCTCTGTTGTACCAAGAGCACCGCAGGCTATTTTCATTTTCCTTTCATTTATGAAGCAGCTGTTTGCTGTATTTACATTACAGCCAACACATGAGCTGTACATTTGTCTTCCTCGTGCACTGCTCCATGCTTTGCACGCTGGAAACACTGACAAACACGAGACATTGCACGCTGGAAACACTGACAAACACGAGACATTGCATGCATGGAAACACAGCCATGGAGTCAAGGCTTCAGGAAGAACCGCATATAAAGCGTGAGCTTCCTGTTGTCCTGTTTTCTTGCTATTTTTTTTCTCAGCCAAAAGGCAATCAAGCCAGTAATCTACGACTGACCAAGATAGATGAACAGTGCTTGGGTCCAACCAATATATGCCAAGATATCAAAGCAATCTATGGCTATGTTCTCATTACAGTTCCCATGCTTTACTCGGATTCAACATTGGTATTGAAAAGCAATCTACTGTTCAATAACATGCATGACGGATTCCTAAGGGGGAAAAAAAGGAACAAAATGCACCTTTCAGAGTTCCCTAAAACAGCCTATGTCAGGGACTTTGAGTTGCTTCAGTGGATAATCTCACCTGGATGTTATAGAATTTGTACCCAAGAGCAGCCTTCTGTTATTATAAAACTTGTCCAGAGCTCATCCCACAGATCTACTATTTGACTTTTCTACACCGTAACTATTTATTGTACAAGTTTTACTCAGATTCACGATTTCACTGTAGACAAAGTTGCCTACTGTTAAATTGGGTGACACCTATGACCAGTTTACAGTACGACACAGAAGTTGATGACGCTGCCTACCGTCACACTCTGTTTTGAGGCCTCACTCAGTGAGGAACGCGGAATTTTTGTTATACACACAGTATATATAGACAGTTAAATAATGAACCCTAGTTGTTGTCGTTCGTCTTTCTGCTGCTCCTGTCGAGGGGTTGCCACAGCTGACCATCAATCCGTACAACAGGTTTTACACCGGATGCCCTTCCCGATGCAACCCTCCCATTTTTACCCAGGTTCAGGACCGGTAGTGTCTGGGCAGTATGATTTGTGGCAACCCACCAACGGCGGGGCTCAAACCTACATCGTCAGATAAACCATAAACCAACAACCTAGAGAGTGGTGGTTTAGCTGCCTGAGCCAACACTCCCCTAGATAATGAGCCCTGGTCACATGACTAATTAACTCAGGCCTTCAGGAAATTATAGGAAATTAAAATGGCATAAAGGTTGCATGTTATGAAAAACTGCATTTTTTTTTTGGTGTGCATTTATATGGGGGGAGATTTGTCATGTTTAACAGTTTTAACAGAATATTTTAGTCATCATTTAAACATTCAGCCATTAAAGATGTTTCGTGGCCCTTTGCTGTAGAGTAGAATCAGAGCACATGATCACAGATGAAGCTCCCCTGACCTCGGTGACGAAGTTGCTGTGCAGCCCTGCGGCTTTCCCGTACCACCACCCCCTGGTACACGGTACCGGTTCCCGGGGCTCCCGGTGCTCCGTGTCCGTGGAGGTGCTCCAGTTCCTCGGGTACCTGTAGAGCTGGCAGTGGCTCAGTCCGGAGCCGTTGACCCAGGGCACGGTGAGGTTGAGGTAGGTCTGAGAGGAGAAGTTGCTGAGGAGGAAAGCGGAGGGCAGTAAGTCCGGGTCCGCGCGGCACTGGTACGACTCCGGCACGAGCGTGAAGAAAACGTCACAAAACAGGTTCAAAGCCACCGCGAAGTGCGGGAACCAAGTGAAAACCGCAACGAGCCGGTTATAGCGTCCGTATCCTCCAATCTGAGGGTAGACTTTAGCTTCAAACTCCATGGCGTGTGTGTGTGTGTGTGTAAGAGGGAGAGAGTTTAAAGCACCGCGTCTCTCACACGCACCGCTCTCGGGAAACATGCGCGTGATGGAGTCGATTCTTTTTATTCGACTCTTTTAAAGTGAATCAGTTCGGTGAATCGACACGCAAATGCAAAACTCAAGACGTTCTATTACAGTATTTACTGTTTAGATAAAATACTAGAGGTTAGCACGGCCGCATCGCACCACCAGGTTCCGGGTTCGATTCCCGGATCAGGTCTGTGTGTCTGGAGTTTGCATGTTCTCCCTGTCTCTACAGTTACTCTGGTTTCCTCCCACAGTCCAAAGACATGCAGATTAGCGTAACTGGCATTCCCAAATTGTCTGTAGTGTGTGCCCTGTGATGCATTGGCCCACCCGTCCAGGATGTACCCCAACGTGTGCCCTAAGTGTCCTGTGATAGGCTCCAGTGGCCCTGCCCCCGTGACCTTGCATACAGGATAAAGTGGTATAGATGATGAGGGAGTGAAATACTTCATTTTTAGAATGCAGTGCGGTGGTGCTGAGGGTTCGATTCCCGTCTCGGGGTCTGTGTATGGAAATGAAAAAAAAAACAATTAGCACACATGCATCACAGATGACACCATTTCTGTATAATTTATATTTATATTCCATTGTAGAATTATATATCAGTCTTCTTAGTCTTATTTTTATTTTGTACATACTTTTCTTCTATTGTTTTTATTATTATTTCTTAAAAATCTGCCCAGTCTGGTGTGTGTTGCAACTGCATTTCACAACTGTTGTACAACCATGTACAGTTGAAACTTTTTTTTTCTTTACTGTCAAACATTAAATCAGAGTAAACTCTGTTTAAGATTAATAAATATTAACATATTTTTTTGCATTTGTTAAATGTCAGAATCAAGCGAGGGAGAATTTTTATGTATTTTTTTTTTATCACTTTCATCAAAGTCAGAAGTATACCTACACTAAGTTTTTGTGTCTTACAACAAAAAGAAAACTCCAGGTGATTCCATTCTGAGCTTAAGAAGCTTCTGATAGATTCTGAATTGATTCAGTTTGAGTTAATTGGTGGCACACCTGTGGATGCATATAAAGGCACACCTCAAACACAGAGCCTCGTTCTTTGACATCATGGGAAAATCAAGAGAAATCAACCAAGACATCAGGAAAAGAACTGTGGACCTCCACAAGTGTGGCTCATCCTTAGGTGCAATTTCCAGATGCCTGAAGGTCCTACGTTCATCCGTTCAGACAATAATATGCAAGTATAAAAAACATACCGCTCAGGAAGGAGGTGGATTCTGAATCCCAGAGAGGAACGTTTTTTGGTGTGAAATGTGCGAATCAACCCCAGGACAACACCAAAAGACCTTGTGAAGATGCTGGCTGAAACTGGTAAGACAGTGTCATTATCCACAGTAAAACGAGTCCTGTACCACCATGAGCCAAAAGGTTACTCTGAGAGGAGAAAGCCATTACTTCAAAACCACCATAAAAAAGCCAGACTACAGTTTGGAACTGCACATGGGGACAAAAATCTTAATTTCTGGATGTCCCGTGGTCTGCCGAAACAAAAATTTTACTGTTCGGCCATAATGATAAACGGTATATTTGGTGGGAAAAAGGCAAAGCTTTGAAGCCTCAGAACACCATCCCCACTCTGAAGTATGGGGATGGTAGTATAATGTTGTGTAAAATTATGTGGATATATTGAAGCAAAAGTTTTTTTGTGTATGTGACCAATAAAATTCTTGAATTCTTGGAGTTTCTCCCCATTTGAATGTTCTCGCCATTCTTGGTGGGTTTCCTCTGGGTACTCTGGTTTCCTCACACAGTCCAAAGACGTACAGATTAAATTTACTGCGTTCCCAAATTGCCTGTAATGTGTGTATGTGCCCTGCAATGGATTGGCACCCTGTCTAGGGTTTATACAGGATCATAGGGGGACCTGAAGCCTATCCTAGGCAGCCTAGGTAAGAAGTATATGGGTCTCTTGGGTTTTTCCAAGCTCTCGCTCTGATCGTCTGAGATAAAAGGGATAATCTGTTTCATATAATGAATAACTGACATGATTCAGTATGGAAGATCACGGTGTTACCTACTGGGACAAATATTACAGTATTACAGTTTTCTGTTTAGTGTGCCATGGAGAAAAAACATAGAAAGGAGTGCATAAAATTTTTAGCGACTCCATGATCTCCATTTTGATTTGAACTAGACACACCACAGCTCACATTCTCTTTTCCATACACAGCCTTTGTATATTTGCACAAAAGTAAATGTTTTAATATAAACAACTTTAAAGTGTGTATGTTCACCAGGACCTTTAAACCGTTTAAAAAATCTAATAAAAACCATAATTTTGTGAAATGATTGCACACCCTGGAAAAAAATTGTAAACAATAAAAATTTTTAAAGCCATGTAGTGTTTTTGGGGTTACACATTTTCTTTTTTTTTTTTTACTTTATCCCCCTTTTTCCGAATTTTTCTGATTTTCTCCCCTAATTTAGTAGCATCCAATTCCACCCCGTCACTGGAGGCTCCCACATTAAGCTTCCACCGCCAATCAGTTGGAAGGGCCGCAGACCGACCCACGTGTTTCCTCCAATCCACGTGGCGTCACCGACCATTTTTTTCGAACTGCTCGCTCATGCACTGTTGGGGGCGGCGTAACACCCTCGGAGGCGGGGTTACACATTTTCTTAAAATGTTTAAAGATAAATGTTAAAGATATTTCTATAGGAAAAACATACCCTGATCCTTTTAGTACGAGTTACTCCTTTGTATTTTCTGAGTTTTGGGGATGGAAACCTTTGCATTATATACGCAAGATTTTTAACAAATATGATCTAATAAATTAGTATCAAATATGAATATTAAATGCTAACTAGGCGGCACAGTGGTGTAGTGATTAGCACTGTGGCCTCGCAGTTCCAGGGTCCAAGTTCGATTCCCGCCTTGGGTACGTGTGCATGGAGTTTGCATGTTCTCCCTGTTCATGGTGGGTTTCCTCCCACAGTCTAAACACATGAGGATTAGAATAATTGACTTTCCCAAATTGTCCGTTGTGTGTGTGTGTATGTATGTGTGTGTTTGCGCCCTGTGATGGATGGGCACCCTGTCTCTGGCTAGGCTCCAGGCCCCGCGCAATCCTGTACAGGATAAGCAGCGTAGAAAATATGACAAATACTAACTAGTACGATATTACAGTTTCATACAGATTACGAGTAACCTGGTTTGCCAGCATTCCGCAAGACGAGCAAAAAGTTTTAATAAATTTTGTCTTGATAAATGAGCGAGTCTTGAGTACCAAATATCATCGAGTATCATGTGGCATGCATGCGTTTCTTGTTTTGTCACGTGATCACAACTGAGCCAATGTTTTTTCTCTAAAACATATTTTATTTTGTGTGTGTGTGGTGCTGGCGAGGAGATGTGTGTGCTCGTGCCGGTGTGCGTGTGTGTGTTCTACACAGCAGCCCCCTTCCTCCTCTCCTTTCTCTGGTCTCAATCACTGCAGCTGGGATTCTTTTGCACTGGTTGTGTCTAAAACTAATGACACACATAAGGTGCGTTCCATTCGGCCTGATGTACCCTGCGAAGTATGCTTCACAGGGTGTTCAGCCATGTTAAGTGTGATTCCAAACCGTAGGGAGCGAAATGTTCTGTTCAAAGGGAACTGCGAACGGTGTAGGGAGCGAGTGAACAACAGGTGTTCACCTAACTGGAAAAGGGAATGAAAAATGTCCCATAAGTCATTGCGTCTCGCAGGAAGGTGAAAAAAAAATGGAGCTCGAAAAAGGATTTTTATAGTTATTATCGAGGACGAGATCTTATTAAAAGGACACAACAATTTACATTTTAATTTAATCAAGAAATCCTTGTTATATAGGCTAGTAATATGTAAAAATAATAATAAATCTCCGTACATCTGTAATCTATTATTATTATTATTATTAATAATACATTATTTACAAGTTATACACGTTTAAATAGTAGTATTTTTGTTTCAATAAATATTCAATATTTAATGTCCGTAATGTGAAATTTGCACAGCAGAAGCGACAGGTATCCGAGGTGCTTATGTTACCATGGTAACGCACAGAGGACGTGACGTCTGCCATGGTGACTTCGCAGGGTGTTCCGAATGGTGGAGTTTTGTCGAGGGAAGTTCCCTTCAGCGACGTTCACTGCAAACGGAGCAGGGAGTAGGGAGCACCCTGTGAAGTACACTTCGGAATGGAACGCAGCCATGCTCTCTGCTTCAGCTGCTTGTTCTCCGCTCTTTTTGAACATGCCGATCCTTCCCATTAATATCACTACTGCCATCTAGTGGATAGGTGAACCATAAAACCACCTATCCACTAGATGGCAGTAGTGAGCAATATTTTGATTTTCGTTTCCGGAACGAATTACGCTCGCAATCAAAGGTTCCACTGTATTGTGGTCCAGTGGTGCCACCTATTGGAAGCTTGAAGACTTACAACAGTAGTCAAAACCTAGTACTAATCTTATAAAGTCTATTTCCTCTTTTTTTTTTTTTTAACTATTTCCTCTTTCCCTGATTTTCCCCCCAAAGACCACTTAGCATTATCAGGATATTAGGGATCACATAAGGTGATAAAAACATTTGAATTCATTTTGTAAATTAGAATTTTTTTCCTTCCTACCTTTGCTGTATTTTTTTAAATTTCCCTCCTTTGCTCTGAAAGCATCACATTTTTGTAAAATAATCCAAATGTGAACCCTATGAGATTTCCAGGTTTAAAAAAGCTTTCAGAGTGGTTTAAATACTGACGTAATCCTTGCTAGTGTCCGGGATGTGGAGAAGAGTAAAGTGCAGCGAAAATAAAAAAAACATGTTCCATCATGATGGAGACGCATCTTAAAGCTTTGTGTTGCATGGAAATAGATTCTTATTAACTTCCTCATAAGCAGGATTGTTGGATTCTTGACTTTATTGGCACAAAATAAGAATATTGTTCTCAACAGATCTTTGAACAGCACAAAGACGTGTTTCAGGAGACCCAGGATGGCCAGATCATGACTGTCAATGAGTTATCCTTGCTTTAATTCGAATTCCAGCTTTTTGGAAAACCAGAAACATCTTTGAAATGTTCACGTCTAGGAATGCTAAAATATGGGTCTATTCCCAGCTGAAAAGAAGGAAACAAATGCTGTAATGATAGCAACAAAAACGTGGTGCTTGAATTTTATCGTAAGATTGTGGGTACTTATTTACTTGCATCTCTGTATATGACTCTCATTCACACAGATGGATCTCTAAATATTGAGGACTTTTTGTTTTTTAATATGGACATTACCAAAACAATATGAAACTGTTTTTATTTAGGTGATATACTAAAATTTATGCTGGTTAAGGAGCTAGTTTAACCCACATGGTGGTCAAAACAGTCCGTCTGTCCGAAGACGACTAAAAGCTTGCCGGCAACGTGTTTTTGCACAGTACCAATGTTGGCATAGACCTAGATCAATGAAGGGAGGAGCTGAAGAGGCTTGTGTTTAATGTGATCAGTAATTTATACTATTTTGAGTCAGAGACTGATGATGCTGATAATCAAGGTCAGGAAATTCCTTGTCGTGAAAGTATAATTCTTTACAATGTCAGTAATATTTTTTTATTTTATGTAGAGCAAGGCAGAGCTTCTGTCACTTGAACTGGAGTGAAAGCAGAATTCTCTTCTATAAAAATCTTTACTTGTGATTGAGATATATGCAAAGTGAACGATTGTTCCAAATAAAATCTGACCATGTCGAGTCATAATTTCGACTTATATTCACTGCCATCTGCTAGGTATTAAAAGTAGCAAGAAATCACAGACAACAATCATATTTCAAAAATTTATTTACGAACATAATCTCTGAGGAACAACAGCAGTTCTCGCGCTCTCTGTACATGCAACTGTAGAAAATAACAATTTTGAATTTTTTACTCCATTAACATTTTTTTTTTCCATTTTTTTCATTTTTAGTTTCTCGCGTTTGAATTGCAGGATATCGACACAGCTAGAGGTGAAAGTACTGGGTCTCTGACAGCACTGACGATAGCATCGACAAACCCCTCCCTCCCATAGCTGCTCCAACAATATGTACACAATTCAACTACATTGTACAAAAAAACAAAAGGAAAAAGAAAAAAAAGAAATGGGGGGGAAAAAAGTGACTTTGTTACATCACCTGCAGCGTCTCATTGCTGTTAGAACCCCACATTCTACGCAAGATCAGACTAGTACAAAGAGAAAGGTGCAAAAGATCCTGGGAGATTATATACAGCTTTATGTACAACATCTCGGTTCTTTACTTATTACAAAAGGAAAATTTACACAGCGGAGACCTCCAACTCAAACATACCACAGGTGTCAGGAAAAAATAAATAAAATAAAAAAGAACAAAAAATAAAAAGATAATAAATAGATTATTTCTTACCATTTAAGAATAGCTCTACATGCTTTATGAATCATTTCCCAAGAAACATCTACTATTAGATTTATGCATATTGAAAAGGAATAAAAAAAAAAAAAATTAATAAAGGCTTGAAATTGTGACCGGTAAGCGTGTAAACGTGTGAGGTTAAAAGAGATACCCGGGCGAACTCAAATCACAGAGGTAATTACGTGTTATGGAGGTCAGTGGGAGGAAGTGCTTCGCTCAGAAAAAGGAAATTCAGTTTCTAGGATACGGATTTGTCAAAGCATAATAAAAAACAAGCAGGATTCATGAGACAAGGATGCAGAACTGCTACATAAAACCAACGTCACAATTTCAAGCCTCCTGTTGAACAACAAACGGCAGAAGGAAAAAAAAAGAAAAAAAAGAGCAGGGCTGAAAACCAAACTAGAACACACACATGTACACAATGGGTTTGTAAACAATAATGAGATTCGCAGGGACATTAATGGAATACATTCTGCTCCTTTAAACCATACGGATGAACGTCAATGTGTTGAGAGGGAAGTTAACACAAAAATCATACACAAACATCAAGCATTTTTGGTTTGATTTTCTTGCCTAATTAATGTCATATGGACAAAAGGTAATGAATGCACAAGCACTAAAATTGAACCAGTTTTAAATGAAAACGTTTTTTTCCCCCCACACACATGGTCTGTGTGTCTAATTAACTATGAGTGAACGTACAAAAACTGCTTCATGTGGTATTTTCTAAACATACACACGCGCACACAATCAAAAATAATGTAATAAAAAAAAAAAAAACCCACACAAACACAAGCCTGGATGATTGAGCCAATGTCAGACAACCTCATGGTGAACTAAAGTACAGGCAGCTGATGAAGAATGATAAAATATCAAAAACACATTTGTTTAAAATCAGGATTAAAAAAACAAAAACAAACCAACAAAAAGAGAGAATAATTGAAAGATCTATTGTAAAACAGGACGATTTAAAACAACACTTCTGCACTAATCCCCTCTGTCAATGCAGCTATTCAAATGCTGTGTGATTGTGCTTTTGTAGATGATTTAAACAGAATAAAAAAAAACAAAACAAAACTGAACAGGTGAAATCTGCAACGTGCACTGCAAAGAGGGGCAAACGTGAGGGGCATTCACGAGGACAGTAACTATGGAAACAGTCCAAGAGCCCACCAAAAAAAAACAAAAAAAAAAACAATAAAATGGAGTGTAACCATTTTGTTTTTGAGCGTGATCTCACAAGTCCACATTTTCTTTAAAATGCCTAAATGCTAAGGGTCCTGTAATCATTTCTGAAGGGAAAAAAAATCCTTCACAACAGAGCTGGAGAAACAGAAATGTATTCTGGTGCCATTCTTTTTTAGACTGCAGATTATAAAGAGGAAGAAAAAAAAAACAAAAACATGATCACTTGTGACCATTGAACTACACAAAGAGCTACTCATCATCACTTGCACAGGAAAGAAAATAAAACTTTGCAGTTGTGTCAATGATGATACATGCTAGAAAAGAAGGGATGAGGTGAAGAGAGAAGACGAGTAATTATGGATCCTCGGTGTTACATGTAATATATTCAGCGGTGTACTGGATTGTTTAAAGGTCGTTTTTATGTTCGTCAAGAACCACGTTATATATATATATATATATATATATATATATACACACACATATATATATATATATATATATATATATATATACACCGCCTCAGCACACTGC
>JAOVVA010000001.1:34357813-34369704 GCA_028565275.1 Leiocassis micropogon
ACATATATATATATATATATATATATATACATACACCGGCTCAGCACACTGCTGCTGATCTTCCTACAGTAGCTATAACGTGTGCAGCTTTACATGAAATCAGAAAATGTTACTGTGAAAAGGCATTTTCTCGGTTTATTTTTTCGCTTTTTTTTTTTTTTTTTTAAGATACATACTTGTGTATTAAAGCAATGAATAATATACCTCTATTATTATTTAAATAATCCATAATCACTCTGCTACATCTGAGAACTATGTTTGTGGCCCTGACGGTTTCTTTCTGAGGGATTACGTTTAAGTCTGATGACGGCAGACGCACACTTTTGACTGACGTTGGACAGAACCTTAAGGACTCGTACACACACACGATCCTTAAAATACTGACGATGTGTACACATTTTGGCCCGTGGGTAAGGGATGGGGGAAGTGCTGCCCAAAAGTGAACTGTACATACAAAGATAATTTTATTCATTTATTTTTTTTTTTATTTTTTTTTACACTTAACTGTGTGATGTTACAGTACATAAGTTATTTACAACTGTGCAGTAATGGGTGGCAAAATAAATTATCTAGAAGGCAGCGAGAATACATTGGTTAACGAATATAAAAACTGTACATCATTTACGGAATACAATATTTTTTCAGATTTTTTTTAATGTTTTTTTTTTTTCTCCATTAAACTAACATTGGCTCTGTAGTGTTTCAAGTCACGTCCTCAGAAAGGGAACAATGAAATGCCCGAGTAAAGAAAAGACCGAAAAAAAAAAAAATCCACTAAAACGTCATTTGTAAAAGTCTCTGCCTCTTGGTTTGCAACACTGCGTTTCTCGAGTTGTCCTCCGCCTCCTTCTCTTTCTGCAGATGTTTGCAGAGTGCCAGCACAACGGACCTGGCTTTCGCAGTCGACCATGAGAGGCTGTGTGAAACTGCTCTGCTCCTTTTTTTTTTCCCCCCTTCGTCTGAGAACACCCTGTGTCTCACGATGTCTGAGATGGGATGTCCTGGTGCTGGAGGAATTTCTCTCTCTTGCTCTGGCACTGAGCCTCACCACACTGCCGTGCTCTGGGCGCTATGGGCATCAGGGAGCCATGCTCTCCTCTGCTGTGGTCATGAGAGATCCGAGTCCAACAGCATGCTGTCCCGCTGTAGCCGTGGATGTTTCAGCGTTCACCTTGCAACTTACGACCTTATATGTCTTTTGTTTTTTTTTGTTGTTTTTTTTTTCCTTTAATATGTGGCTTCACATTCGAAGTGTTGGACCATGTTGTTTCTGTTCAGCACACTCGAGGAGACCGCTGGTGCCTTCTGTCCCTGATCCTGAAGGGTGAAGGTGGAGGAACCTGTCTCAGCCCTTCCCCTTTGTTGCAAATTAGTTTAAAGGGGAAAAAAAATAAAGAAAAAATAATAATTTTCTCTTCCCCGTTTAGTTTCACCCAAATCAACTGGCAGGAGAGGGCGGGCTAGCTTTAAAGCAAAACAGTGTTGCTTCTTAAACTCCAAAACAAAAGCATAAAAACCTTTAAGGATGAAAGTGCAAGTTGTGTTTTTCCCCCGGGAAAAAGGCGCTCCCCTCTTCTGACAGAAGGGGAGCATTTAGTTTTTATTTCTTTTACCTTCTTCTATATAATATATATGTATATACTCTTCTCAAAGAAATCTTCGTTTTCGAACCGGCTAGCCCTTACCAAACTTGCTGTCTGATGTCTCTTTGAAAAATGAGGATTTTAGACCGCGCTCCCTGCGTCTCTGTGTGTTCGTGTCATGCGGGCAACAGTACAAAGTCGTCGTTGACGTCGACCATTGGCACGTAAAAGGAGGGAACCTCGTTGACGCACAGAGATTTGTGTCCAGCAGGGTCCAGCTCCTGCACCTTGAGTTGCCACTCCATCCTCTGCACTGCGTTGAGAGCGGCGGCCTCATGCTGCTGCCGCATCAGCAAGCACGTCTGCGGGAATCGGGATGGTGATGTTAAATAATATGTGGAACCGCTGAAACTTAAATCTTATCTACTTCTAGTAATTGAATAGCAATTAAAAACATTTAGTATAATCATTTAGCATTGTGCTATGATACACGAAGTGCGCTCAGGTATATTTCTGGTTAGATTGTAACGTTGTCAGTAGATACGGATGTGATCCTTACCTTCATGCGGTCGTATTTATCGTCCACGTCTTGAATCCAAGAGATAAACTGCCGGGCGTTAAATCGATCTCTTACAGACTTGTTTTCATCCCCCTGTTAAAATACCAATACATCCACATTTAACAAATCATTCATACCTGAGATGAAACGTAGGCTCATTATGAGAGTAAAAGACTTTTACCTGGCTCTCTGATGGCATATTGTAAACTTCTGAATCCAGAAGCATGGTGCAAGCACTAAACGGGACAGCCTGATTGGCAATGGTTCTGGCCGCTCTGCAATGAACTCGCAAGACCTCTTGTTCACAGGACACAATCAGCTTTTCCTATAGAAAAAGGAAAAATAAAACTTAGCGAAGTACAGAAGGACAGTCTAAACCAGTTCTTCCCAATCCTGGTCCTGACAGACCCGTCCTGCACATTTCTGTGCTTACTCAACTCCCAGAACACCTGATTTAACTAATCAGCTAATTAACAGTCCTTTTCTGCCTCGAAGTGTGTGCAGTAGAGCAGGGAAAACACTATAGGTGCGTTCTGATCAGCCGGCACTATGTTAAGCCATGTTAAGTGTGATTCCAAACCGCAGGGAGCGAAAATGTTCAGTTCAAAGGGAACTGCGAACGGTGTAGGTCTTCAGGTCTTCACTTCACCAGGAAAGGGAATGAAAATTTTCCCATACGTCACTACGTCTCATTTATATATTTTTAATTATTATCGAGGACGACATCATTAAAAGAACACAAATTTTTTTTTTATTTAATCAAGAAATCCTTAGTATTATATAGGCTAGTAATCTGTAAAAAAAAAAAAAAAAAAACTCTGTCCGTTGTGTGAAATTTCTACATCAGCAGCGACAGGTCCTTATGTTACCATGGTAACGCACAGAGGAAGTGACGTCTGCGCTGGTGAGATCACAGGGTGGAGTTTTGTCGAGGGAAGTTCCCTTCATCGACATTCCTTGCAAATGGAGCAGGGAGTAGGGAGCACGCTGTGAAGTACACTTCGGAATGGAATGCAGCCTATAATGTGCAAGACTGGGGGTCCTCCAGGACCAGGGACCTGTGTGCTACAGGATCTGTGTGCTACGTACAAGTTTCCAGAGTTACAAGAGCAACATTAAATGAGCGTGAGATGAAAAGAGGAGTTTGATTGTATTACATAATATTTGGTACAGCTGGCAAAAATGCACTGTAGATACAATACTTTTCGATTTTGCCAAGCCTTTGATCACTTGAAACAAAAGGTTTTTGTGCCACGCGATCAAAGCAGTACTTTTAACATAACTGCTAAAACAATCTGAAGGATCCGAGGCAGGAAACAGGCGGTGTGTTGATTAGGGAGTTGGTGCACTTACCCGCTCAATGCTGTGCTGCAGTCGCAGTTTCCCCCTTACTGCCTCCTGCTGTCTGAAGAGCTCCTTTAAGGGCTCAGACAAAGATGGGGGTGGTGCAATCTGAAGGGCGGAAACACACATCTCCATTTGGTATCAAATATTAACAAATGGACTATATCTTTGTTACAAAGTTTTGGAAACACAACAACGGTTGTATTATCATATACAATAGTTCTTACCACTGGGATATGCAGTTTGCTCAGTGGTTTGCCATCTAGCAGGTAGGAGCCTGTGTATGTCACATACTCTGCATAGCACTGTGGAGCTTGTGGTGTTATGTAGCAAAGAATTTTCCGCTTCTCTTCGATCTTTTTGCGGATCTGCAGGTACTCAAAGTAAGGGTTGGAGCGATCGCTGTGGTATGGCTCAATTTCATCCAGCTTGATGGCGTTAACTATAACTGCTAACGTCTGCTGTATCATCTCCCGTGTTTGCTGCATTGCTGTGTTGACCAGCTGAACCTGTACTTGTTGCTGGCCTGATTTCTGGAACTTCCTTTTGCGAGGATGTTGCGTCTGGCCATCCTCTTCCTCTGCGCGGCCTTTAGTTTTGGTGACAAGAACAGGAGTTGAAGCCTGCGCATTGTTGGCGCTGATGGGGTCTTTCTCTTTCTCCTTCTCACCAGCGGTAAGAGAGGAGGAAGAAATAGTGGTGATACTTGTGGTAACAGGAGGGGAGGTTGTGGATGATGAGACACTCGTTGCGGTGCTCTGCTTATTCTGGTTGGCCAGCATCTGTGCTCGATTGCGAGTCATCCTTGGAGCTATCTCTTCTACCTTTTTGGGAGCCTCGGTTGTTGCAGGTGCAACTGGGAGCTTGACTGTTGTCTCTACAGCTTCTGATATTTGGGTGGGGCTAGATGACGTGACAGGCAAGACTGGAGCAGGAGTTGCATGAGGTTGCACTGGGCAGGAGTTGCATGAGGTACTCAAGACAACCACGGGATTCGATGTGATTTGTTCTGATTTTAAATGTGCAAGTGGTTCCAAACATGGTGTTGTTGGTGTCGGCATATCAGAGGCTGTGTCTTTCTGCCTATATTCCAGGTCATTCTCTCCATCAACACTTGAATACATATTGCCATCACCCTCATCCTGATCATCAAACATGGGCAGATCTTCCTGGATTGTTTCTTTTATTGATGGAACATCTTGAATGTCCTTCGGTTCTGGTTCAAGCTCATTTTGGGGTCTGAAACTCTCCTTGTGGGCAGGTGGCTCCAAAACCTGAGCAGACTCGCATAAAGAAACAACTGCAGGTGAGCACGGGGGTTTGGTCAAATTGGGAAATCCAACATCCAACACCCCTAGTTCTTTGTTTGTTTCTGAAGGTCTTATTGGGACAGGAGAATGTTTGGTGTCTGTTGTCTCAGATGCTGTGATTTCGGGTTCATGCATCTCTTTTTCTGGGAAGGGAAGGTCTGGCAAAGAGAATGGACTTAGATCATCTAGTTCGTCAACTGTGTTAGGAAAGGGGTCAGCCCAGTGAGACTCACAGTTTACTGGTTGGGCAAGACTGCTCTGAGGGTAACTGGGTGACTCTTCTCTGTTCTCTTGTTCCACACAGGACGGCTCAATGTCCATTTGATTCTCCTCAACATGTGGTTTGATATCTGTGAAGAAGGTTTCTAGTCTGGTTGAGGAGGGTGGCATGAAGTTTGTTTCTACAGGCTCTGCTTCGGGTCTTGGAGATGACGAAATGTCCTCTACACTGTCTTTCTGTACCTCATAATGACTTTCTGAAATGTGCGAGTATGACCTAGAATATGTAGAATAAGGCGGTGTCATGGAATGAACTGGTATTGCAGTAGGAATGGGTGGCAGTTCACAATCAGAGTGTGAATACGGACTGCTGATCTTTGAAACTGCAGCTTCAACCTCTCCATAACTTTCATGGGGTGATTTCATAAGACCGTCTGAGTTCCACCCTACAGCCTGGTCACAAGAGTTTTCCATGATGTTATCTTCAGGGTGAGCGGGTGACAGCGGAAGGACTTCAGGCTCTGTATGATCCAGAGATTCAGCCCAAGTCTTCATGACAGACTCTTGTAATCCAAGAGGATACGTAGGATCTTCTGTAGGCTGCATGGCCTGATCTGAAGCAATCTGCGTTTCAGCTGTTTCCTCTGAATTATCTTCCTCTTCCTCCTCTTCCTCCTCTTCGTTTTCATCGTCGTCATCATCATCATCATCCTGCTCCTCTACGACAGAAGGTAAATATTCATTGCCACTCACTGGATCAGACGGCACCAAACTGGGCTCATTCTGATGTGGTTCAGACAAGTCATCAATTTCCAATGGAGGCAAAGCGGCAGGGGCTGGTGTTAAAGGAGCAGCTATGTCCAAACATTGAGGGTCAGGTCTATGGACTGGAGTTGAGGGTTTTATAAGATAACCGTACATGCTTTCTGGAGGGAGTTCATTGGCATCATTTCCAGAACTGGCTGCAGAACCTCTATCGGGGACAGGCTGTGTCAAGTCTGGCCTCGGAGACGACATGTTAATTTGAGGGGAGGAGTACGAAGTTGAAAGACTATCAAGTCTCTCCATTGGTATTTTGTCTTCATTAAGATGCGAGGCAGAAGACTCAAATTCTTGAGGTGCGTTTTGCTGTCTATGAAACTTGTCAGCTTCTACTTTGAACTCTTCTTCTAAAGGTCTTCTGACCTCAGTGGTGATTGATCGACTCTCAAGGGGTAATTGCATATTCTTCGCTGGTGTGATGCAGGTTCCTTCTGGGAAACTATGCGATGAGTTCTGGGATGTGTATCTATCAAAGAATGTTGGCGAGCAGGCATTCATTGACATCGTCATTGCAGAAGAATTCTGACAGTCTAGTCCATCAAATATGATTTCTTGGTAGTCCTCTGTACTGCATGATGGTGTACGAGGAGTCTGCATGACTTCTTCATAGCTTGGACATGAAATCACAGATGCAGGCGCAGGCACACCTGTTGGCCTGTTCTGATCAGGTCGTGGAGAGGCAGGAAGATTTTCCTTTATCTGGTGACCTGCTAGCCAGTCTTTGGAGTTTTGGCTGTCCAGTGGCTGTGATTTTCTATCAGGGGACATCATCTGGGATGGAAGGCTCACCTCTTTAAGTTTCTTGTCCTTCAAAGCAGAGTCTAATGTGCCAGACTTCTTAGATGAGAGATCACTACGGTTCTTCTTTAGATCCTCGCTAGACTTGATTTTCTCTTTAAGCTTTGGATCTCCTGATTTATGCCTTAACTTCTCCATTTGTTTCATCTTCTCCTTATGTCTTTTATGCCGCTCTTCATTCTCCTGGTCTTTTAAACTAAGCATTTTCCCAAAGCTTGTTAGTCTGAGATCACCATCAACCAAAAGCTTTTCACGTGGACGAGTGTCTTTCCGGGTAGTGTCTTTTGACTGGCACAGCTTGTCGCTGTCACTGAGCTTATCCTTGGTCTTGTTGTAATCTGTTCTATCTTTGTCTCCGATGTCCCTGTTTCTGTCCTTGTTTTTGCCATCGAATTTTGGACTATCTTCTTTAGACTTATCTTTCAAATTTGTGATCTGAGGACTTTCTTTCAGTCCAGATTTTTGCTCATCTTTGGTATGTCGAAAAGACCCAAAGCCATCTGAATATTTATGCTTCTCCTCTTTTACCTTCTCCTTATGTTTCTCTTTTTTCTTTTTGTCTTTTATCTTCTCACTAGTAATAACACTATTTATCTTATCCTTTTTAGACATTTCCTTTTCAAACTCCAAGGTTTTGTCCAAGTCGTCCTCGCCATCACCTTTAGAACTGTATGGAAAAGTGTAAGGATCAGCTTCTAGGGGCATGGGCTCTTTCTCAACAGGTAGGCTCTCTCTGCGCCCAAAGGACTCTCTAATCTCCTCTGACTTGTCCCTCTTATCAGCTTTCTCTTTCTTGACTTTCTCCTTATCCTTGTCATGACTCTTCTTGGACGATGAGGAAGAGGAATGCCTATGTCTTTCTTTCTCTCTGAATTTGTCCTGTTGATTAGAAATTGACAGTGACTCTCTTCGATCCTCTGACACATCTGGCAAGGTAATATTTGACGAGTCATAGAAACTGCTTGAAACAGGGTCATGACCCCTGTCTGTGAAACTGTCTGATGAGATCTCGCTGTTCTTATCATTGGAATCATCTTTGTAATCATTCATGGCCTCCTCCTCTAGCTTCTCAAGCAAGGATTTCTCATTCTCTCCACTCCCCTTAGAAGGTTTTCTATCTTTCAGATGGTCTGGTTTATCTTTGTATTTGCTTTTGCTTTTTTCCTCAGAGAGGTCCCGCTTGTCTGTCGGTTTTTGTCGGATTTTCTTTTCCTGATTCGAGTCCACAGATGCTCTGTCTTTGCGCTCCTTGTGTTTTGTATCAGTTGAGTCTTTGTCTTTTTTATCTTTGTGTTTTTCCATGGAGCTTTTTCTTTCTTTTCCTGCATCAAACGTCTTCTCTTTCTTTTTATCTTTATGCTCCTTTTCTTTTTTATTTTCTGTAATGTGTTGTTTTCCCTCTCCAGAATACTTCCTGTGTTTATCTGACAGGATATCTATGTCATCTCTATCAGGTGTGGAATCTTTACGGTGAGAGTCCAATAGTCCAAAGGAATCACTCAGTTTTGCCACCCCTCCGTTGTAATTGTCATTCTCGTCTTCACTCTCATCTGTGAATATATCCTCAATTTTATACCAGGTCTTCTCCTTCTTTTCAGGCTTCTTTTCTTCCTTTTTAAATTCAAGGAAATCCTTTTCCCTTTCACTATGTTTGTCTTGGAATATTTTTTCTTTCTTGTCTTTACTCTGCTCAGATGACATCTTCCTTTCCTTATCCTTGCTGTGAGAGTCTTTGTATTTATCTTTCGCCCCATCTTTCTTGTCTTTAGAACTCCTTTCAATGTCTTTATCTTTCAAAGTCCTGTCAACTGAGTTTTTCTCGGGTTTCTCCTGGTCCAAACTTCGATCTTTAGGCTTATCTTTGTGCTTTTCGCCTTTTACCTTGTCTTTCTTCTCCATGCCATCACCTTTCTTCTCCTTTTCTTTTCCTGAATGGTTCCTCTCCCTGGGGTCTGACTTAGGAGTAGTCTCATTCTCTGATTTAAAAAAGGCCTCATTGCCATATTCATCTCTCAAGCATTCCGTTTTGGTTTTGGAGTCTTTACGCTCCTTGGTGAACTCATATGAATCTTTTCGGTCTCTGCTGCACTCAAGAGGCTCCTTTTCTTTTTTCTCTTTGATGACCCCATCAGCTGATTCCTTTCGTTTCTTCTCCTTGTCCAAGTGACTGGAGTTCAGCTTCTGTTTGTCAGTCCAGTCTTTTTTCTTTTCGTTTCCCTTGTCGCTTCCTTTGTCAGAGGATTCCTTCTCTTTTCTCTTGGAACTGACGTCTTTCTCAAAGCGCTTGTCTCCATGCTCTGACTTCTTGTCTTTAACTCTGTTGTCCTTCTTCCGGTCCCTGCTTTCGTCTTTCATCGTTTCAACGATGAGTTTTACAGGATTGTTATTCGCTTTATATTCTTTCATTGGGGCATCCCAACTGTCATCTTCATAGAGCGAGCTGTCGGAGGAAAGATCTGATGGCCATCCATCGTGATCTGACGCACTCATCTTGGTGTCTTCTAAAAAAGGATTTTTCATATCATAGTCCTCATATTCTGGCTCTTCCTTTAGAGTCTTATCCTTTTTTGACTTTTCCTCTTTTACAGTTTTGTCTTTGTCCGACTTGAAATGCTTCTCCTCTCTCTGCTCACTCTTTTTTTCTGCTTTGAAAGACTTATCCTTGGACTTTTTCTTTTTATCCTCTTTATGTGATTTTAGTTTTTCCTCCTTTGGCTTTTCTTTGTCCTTGATGCCTTTGTCCTTTTCAGTTTTTAAAGATTTGTCCTTCTCGTCTTTGCTTACTCTATCTTTGTTGGACTCCTTTATTTTCTTGGACTTCTCCTCTTTAGATACTCTCTGAACTTCTTTCCCTGTCCAGTCTTTATCTTCAGCTTTAACCTTTGTCAGCCTGTCCTCTTTCTTAAAATGATCTTTTTCGTGTTTGGAAAGTTTAACTTTACTTTCAGAAGGTGACTCTTGCCGTGAATCATCAAAGTCAAAAGAAATGCTTTTGACGAATTTTTCATTCATGTCTTGATTCAAAACTAAAGTTGTCACCTTCTCCTTTTCCTTAGTTTTGTGTTTATGTTTTACTTTGTGTTTTTTCAATATCTTTCCATCTTTGTCTGTTTTAGAAATGGTTCCATCAGCGTTGGAGTTTTTATAAAAGTCAGAGCTCTTTTTGTCTAGCACACTGGCGTGCGTGTTGTTTTTCTTCTTTTCCTGCACTTTCTTCTTCACCTGTTTTACGGATTCAACGCTTGAGTCTGCAGAGGAATAGTCAGACTCACTGGAAAGCCTCGTCCTGACAGAGTCTGAGAGGGAGCTGACATCAGACCAAGGAGGAGAGGATACGGTCTTCCAACCATCTGTCCTCCACTGTTTCGGGTGCTGCTCTGCCAGAGATGGTGTAAGCTTCTGAGAGCCCAAACTCCCATGAGAAGAAGAGGATGAAGACACCGACAGTGAGCTGAATACACTAGATTCTTTGAGGCTCAAAGTTGAAGAATCCTTCACACAGTTCGAAACTGGCATTGAGCCCTTATCGTCCTCACTCTCCATATCGCCTGTCTCAGAGTCTGAAGTGCAGAACTTGTCGTTTACTTTGCCAAAGCGCACCTCTTTACTGACATTATTTTTTGTCTCCTTCTTCCTTTTCTTCTTGACTTTGTTTTTGTCTTTCTGCTGCTTGGAGCACAGTGTGTTAGAGTCTCTACTCTTGGTGTTGCTCTGAACAGCAGATTGCCTTGGCGTGGGTGTCGGTGTGAAAGACAACGTCCGATCATCCTCGTCTGAGCTGTTGCTATCTGACAGTATCCGACGCACAGGCTTCTTTGGTGTGAGTGAGTTGCTTTTGGAATAGGTTTTAACCTCCATCTTGGGTATGGAGATGAAACTGTTGGTCTTGCTGACAGAATCTTTGCGGAAGTCTTTTTTAAGCAAATGCTTGTCATCCACAGGTGGGACGCGCTCCTCCTCATCATCCTCATCAAACTCGTATTCGTCCTTGACCGGTGTGGTGGTGGATTTAGGCGGGTCCAGGGGCTTCCCTTTCAGCTTTAAGCCCTTCTCGAACTCTGAATCTGTGTTATTGCCATCCACAGAGCTAGACGGGGCAAAGGATGGAGCGTCCTCCTCTTCCGAAGATTCTGTTTACACAAACAAAGAAAAAAAAAATCATTATAGGAGAGAACATTCTTAAAAACAAAAAAGCTTTTTTTGTTTTTAAGAATTACCTATAGCACATACCTGACGAGCTCTCACTAGAGGTGTATGTGCCTTTTCCAAGCAACAAATTAAGCATGGTTGGAGAGTTTGCAACCTTCAACGGTGTTTCTCCCCTCCTGTTGCTTTGACACGGATCCCCTCCATACCGCAAAAGTAACTTTACCACCTGGAAAAACACAAACCACCATAAGAGTTTACGAGCCTAAGTGAAACCCAGTCAGTGGGTGGGAAAAACAAACAGCTGGTTCGCTGAGGGCGTTTTCACATAAGGGACAATTTATTTGTACCATACACGAGAGCGATTGCCCCAACTCCCCCCCGAGCCCACTACCACATTATGTTTGTTCTCTGGTACATGTGCGTATTTACATTTTTTGATACAGCAGATGGCAGTATGCAGCTACTTGGCTAGTGAGCTGCCATTAAACACATGAGAAGAAGACAACAAGGTCGTAACTTTTGTGCTATGCCTAATGTTATTGATATTTAGAATAAAGAAATGTCAACAGCAGCGCTCTCACGTGCCTTCCCACTTTATCAGCTATGGCTGTGTACGTCAGAGGATGTGACTGGCGCGTGCTTGGAAGAGACCGACGCCATTGAAGACGGCATGTCTAAGCAGCAATGTATTTCTGTTCTCAGGTACGATTGGCTTCCATATACAATTCGATCGGTGCCCAAGTATGCTGTACTGTGCCAGAGACCACCTCTTTCAAAAACTAGGGACCTAGTGTGAAACATCCTAAATGAAAAAGCCCATGAGACACTGGCTTAATACTAGGGATGGGAAGCACAAGGGGTACCAATACCAATACAATATTATCATGATACCTAGTTGCCGATTCGATATGTACTGCAATTCAAAAGTATCATGATTTTGTGAATACAGTGGAACCTCGGATTACGAGTAATGCGGTTTACGAGTGTTTCGCAAGACGAGCAAAGATTTGTAATACATTTTGACTTGAAAAGCATTGTCTTGGTTTACGAGCACCGAGTATCATGTATCACGCATGCGCTTCTTGTTTTGACGCCGAGCGTCACGTG
>JAOVVA010000001.1:34369804-34393999 GCA_028565275.1 Leiocassis micropogon
GGGTCTTAGTGCTCGTCTCTTACTGGTATAATCAACATCCGTGCATGCGTGTACTGTTTACTATAACACTGTGACCAGGCGTGTAAAATATTTTATTTTGTGTTTGTAAGCGCATGTGTACAGCGCGCATGTACTGTTTCTTATAACACACGTTTGTACAGCGCGCATGTAAAGCAAAAGAATTTCTCATTACAGAGATTAAAGATCCATTTTATCCGTCTCTGTTTCAGCATGTGTGAGCTTGTGTGCGCGCGCGCGTAATTTGACACTGTGCCGGTTCACACACACTCTCTGGTCTTTAGTGTGTGTGTGTGTGTGTGTGTGTGTGTGTGTGTGTGTGTGAGAAGCACCTCCTCTCTGCTTCACACACACACACTGCTCTGTCGCGATTCTTTTCAAAGGTAAAGTACAGGTTCATTTATTTGTTTGTTTTACTTTACAGCAGTGATTCCGTTAGTATGCGCTCACACGAGTGTCGGTAGCGATGTTCGTTGCTAATTTTTCCCGACAAAACAGTGTTGCGGGAGAGAGAGAGGTTGATTTATGACAGCTGTTTACGGAAGTGTAGTCCAGTGTGGGAGATGCATTGTGGGTAATGCAGTCCGGTGTGTGTGAACGCGAATGCGAGATGTAAGCTAGAAGTGAGCCTACGTTTTGTTTTCTCTTCAGTAGTTTTTTTTAGTTGGATTTAAGTGCAGGATTCACCCGAAAGTTTGTACTATAGCCTGACAATGCAGCAAATAAAAGAACAGGCATGCATCAACCAGTTTGTCCATCTCATCATTACACACATAATAAAAATATATAATAAAGAAAATAAAAATTTTAAATATATTTTGGTGTCAGTATTGCAATTGTCACACAAAAAAACTGCAACATGTAACAATTGATTTTTCCTCATCTCTACTTGATATACTACACTGACTTACTTTGAAGTGGCCATTGTTGGATGCATCGTGTAGAGGCGTATCATCGTCCAGGCCCTTGGTATTGACCTCGGCCCCGGCTGCCAGCAGCTGCTTGGCCACTTCATAATACCCCCTGTTGCATGCTTCATGCAGTGCGGTCCAGCCTGAAAATCACAATGAGTTACATTTTTTATTTATCTGCCTACTTTAAATTAAAGAAATGTATACTTAAACATTACTTACTTGTAAAAACACATAAAAGCAGATTTAAATCATATATAGCAGACTTGTGATATGCAATTTAACAGATCAGTAGTGACATCACTAATATGGCTCGCTCAGGTTAAATTCCTAGGGTGTAAAACTGAATACACTCCCTCACCTGCAAAGTCTTTTACATTCACGTCAGCTCCCTCATTGATGAGCTCCTTGATGCGGCGTACCTCGCCGCGGATGGCTGCCCGGTGCAGCCGTGTTTCACCCCTCTCATTCCTCTTATTCACTTTGTCTTTGGTTTTTGAGGCAGAGTTTGGTGTTCCCTTCTGACCCAGATTCGACTGTGACTGATGCTTTGGTGTTGTGTCTGAAAATAAAACCCAAAGAAGCGTATCTGTTAGGCACATGATGATGCACACAGTACAACGTTTGTGTGAATGTAAAAAAACTGCACTCTGAAAAAAGCGACCCACGGCTGCCTCTGGATGGCGGCCTTGTACAACTAAAGCACAGAGGAAACAGGGCCCTCTCGTTCTATTGGTTTAATTATTCTCTTTAACGAGATTACTGCAAATGGTTTGTTACACTTTCTTTTGTACGGTATCATCCAGAATGTTATTTAAAATTCTGACTGTTCTTATTACATTATACGTAATGCTTTAGATGAAGAAAACTGCCTGGATTTAAGTTGTTTATGTAGAGACTCATTAAGAATCGATGCTCTCAGCGGACAGTGCTTTAACTTTTTTCCTCCTATAGTCAGCAAAAAAAAAAAAAAAAAAGGAGCACTTTGGTGCATGGTGAGAATTTAATATACAGCAAGGACGTGTTCTTTTTGCCCTGTAAAAATTTAGTATTGAATCTGAGTAAGAGGAAAACGTCCTTGAAATTATAAAACTGTACGTATGACTTAGTGCAGACTGCATTAATAAATAGTTTTTCTTTTTTTCAGACTACTCAGTAATATCAACTGCAAGTTTAAGTTCCCTTTTCCCCAACAAAAAAGGAAAAAAACAACAACAATAATAACATCTGTGTGGAAAGTTAAAGAAATGTTTTTAAGAGGTTGTTTTATAAGAGATGTTTATAAACACGTCCATTTTTACAGTCAGCGCTGGATTAAGATTGTGGTCTGTTTGGCTGTAGTAATGGGAATTGATGAGGGCTATCGTGTTAAACGGAATTCTAATTAAGCACTGTGGTGTGTGCTTTAATGAAGCATGGCATGAGAGAGAGAGAGAGTTCAGCGGGGACAGCGAGAGCTTGTGGGGGCTTGAAGGACGTGGCGCTCATGACAAGCACGCACCTGGACTGTTTACTGACTCCTCCGCCGTCATCTGCATAAGAAGAGCCACCTGCTGCCGCTCCGACAGCGGGTACCCAGCCCGGATTCCTGGCATGCCCATCCCGAAAGGCAAGCTTGGCTTCCTGGTGTTGGTGGGCTCCTTTTTAATGCGCTTCCGCTCCGGACCTTGCTTTTCTGTGTAGGAGAAAAGGGGAGAAATAGGCCAAGTTAGACCCGATCGACTGCCTGAATGAGTGATTCTAACCAATCTGGAGCATTTGGACTGATGTGTTTTTTTTTTCTTCCCCTCCCCAATTTCAAGTCTTTTTGTTTTAACATCTGGGTTTGTCCTGTTTGGAGAATACAAATGTATTTTTTCTCTATCTATGCAGTGATTCTAGAAACAGTATTTTTTATATCTATATTTCTTTATCATTTCAACTTCCCCTCCACACCACTCAGGCTGCAATCAAGACGTTCAGATGAGTGAATTCAAATGAGACTGAGCGAATTGGATTTTCCTGCGGTTTGATTATTGCCAATGCACATTTACATTTTTTAACACAAGATCACAAGGTTCACACTGCTTGGTGAGCTCCACGTGCGTTGCATTTTTTCATGCTTCTGAAAGTCATTACGCTTTAATGATTCTTATCTTCATCTCTCAGAACCACAAGTGCAGTCGATTTGACCTCCTAATATCAGACATTACCAAATGACCTGAATAAGTATTTAAAAAGAAAAAAAACACCCTTCACACACACACACACACACACTTTTGAAAGTGAAGTGAAACCCAGTACTCCCAGGTGAATTCTCTGTCTGCCCTGAGAGTCTGGGAGCCTGCAGCAGCAGAAGAGCAGGATTACCCAAAATCCCCATGGGGAGGGAGGAGCACTAAGTGTGTGTGTGCCAGTATCTTTCTTAAAGGGTGTGACTTGGCAGCCTGACAGCAATTACAAAATGGCTGGTGTTGGTTTCAGGATGGCTAAGGCAAGGTCATAGCCAGACAAAAGCAGCTGCACTTCAAAAGACATGCCTGTCAATTATTTTCAGCATCTGGGTGTAAACAGATCGGCCCCGTGATGCACTAAGAAAGTCCGTTACACTGCCCTCACCCAAATTCTCAGCTTACAGTGGCAACTCTAAGCCTCATACTTATGAACATGGCCTGACAACAGCAGTGTGTGCGCGCACACACATTCATCTGCACTACTAACAAAAACAAATGAGCTGCTATCATCTAGGTTTCAGTGCTCATCTAATCTATGAGAGATCTACAAGCGTGCATGCTGTTGCTTTTAACACAGTGATTCGCTCAAGGCCACAAATATAATTTATACAGAGAGGAAGCGAGGCAGCAGAAAAACTTCCTGTCACACAACTCTTTCCAGGGATTACTTTCCACATTCAGATCGGATGAACTCTCGCCAACATCTGCAAACGATTACGCTTAATGTACCCCCACCCATGTGCGTTCTCTCGCACACATCTGCCGCTTAGACACATTCCACCCATTCAAACTAGAACTGCGGGAGCCGCAGAAGCAGCCTAAACATGTTTTTTTTTTCTTCCACAGCGGGAAAGTTAGCTGTTGCTGCCTTTACGGTACGCGGGATTACGGTATGAGGCCTACAAGACGATGATCGCTGTGTATTCACCGCCGTGGCTGTCTGGAGTCCGTAACTCGGCTCGTTAAATGTTAACAGATCCGTCGGCGTTTACTGTAAGTCATTATGTCATGCTTTAACGTTGTCAAGATTAAAGATAAGTATGAGAAACCTTAAGATTGTCCAATTGGATCAGTTAAATTATGAGAAGACACACAAACTGAATTCTTGCTGAAGGCACTGTAGAGTAGAAAGCAACGATTCCACCGAACGGCACATACTAATAACAGAACTGCTCTGTCTAATCAAATAAACAGTTGCTGGCAGAACCCATAAAAGCGCCCATGGGAGCTGTTTTTAAAAAGAGTGGTAAACTACTCCAGTACAAAAGCTTTAAATAACTATTATTAGTCTCAAAAGTCTGAAACGTGGTTTATCTAATGGATGCACACGAGTCTGAAACTAAACTGGTTAAACCTGAAGCAGCTGTAGTCAGCTCTAGCGTTATAGCGTGACTAGGCCATTTATTTGGACTTCTGTCCTTGTCCAAGTGTACAAGCAGGGGAATTGACTTATTGACCGGTGTGTACTTCCTCTTAAAAGTTTGGGATCACTTTCTAATTCTAGGGTCATTCCTGATTTTTATTTCTAAGGCGTCCAAAATATGTAATAATCTCCTTCGAACAGATGATATTGAGATGTGTCTCCTACTTATGCTCTGTAAAGCCTTCATAACGGCTCTAATCTGAGGTGCTTGCTGCTATTAATTGGTGACTTTTAAGGCTGGTAACTCTAAATAAAATTCTCCTCTGCAGCAGAGGTAAGTTTTGGTCTTCATGAGAGCCAGTTTCATCATGGTGCTTGATAGGTTTTGCAAATGCACTTGACACAATACTGTTCTTGCAAGAACTATTCCAAACCAACTGACTTCCATGTTTTAAAATAACTGACTGTTAATGTTACATAATTACCTAATTTCATGTGCTATTTCATAGTTTTATAATCCCCAGTATTGTTGTAGAATGTAGAAATTAAATCACTAAACAAAAACAAGAAATTTGCAAGTGATCCCAAACTTACATACTGTATTATATGCCCGACTCTGCTACGACAGGTGGCGATACACGCCCTTTCGGCTTGTTAGTATTGGACCTTTTCCAGGTTGACCCATTACATCACACACCCAACACTTGACAAACAGGTTAGTTAGAAGCAAGTAGCATGTCGAGTGGTTAAAAACACAGACAATTACATTTGGTACATGCTGCATATTTGGCATGTGGTCACGGTGTTGCCCGAAGGCTGAAAACACCACTGTATTGTTGGCCGCTGATTCCCTCCGTTCCGCATTTTATTCAGCTTCTGAGTCAAAGCCCATTTTAGGAACTGTGGGACATGTACAAAGCGCAGAGGCTGATTTCTGCGCCCTACTGAAGTTCGACCTGTGGGAGAACCTCAGCTCTCAACCTCGTTATCTGGGTGTGCTGGTCCAACTCTGAGTCGCTGCAATGTTTTTTGTTTTTTTTTACGTTTTCATTCGGCTAACACAATCAGTCGTGCCTATGACAATGTCATGGAAAAAAGTGAGGCCTGAATTTGCTTTGTTAAAGTGAAGAAAACTTTTCAGACCCTATTTTTTTATTTGTATGAATGTATGTATGCCAAAATACACACCCTAAGCATGAGATAAAAAGCAGACAAACTTGAAATATGAGGTGAGAAGAACACAGACAATGGCTTATGTAACGACGTGTGAATGAGAACGCGTGGGTTGGTTGTCCATAATCTTATTAGTGTGAAGAACTGCCATGGTGAAAGCAGTTCAACTAGTTTCTCTCATTCCTGTCTAAGCTGCTGGACTGGTAACGTCTAAGGACTGACAAAACAACAACAATAACAACAACAACAACATGCCTCTGTTATGTTGTTGAGGTGATGTGCTAGATGGTTACATTATGAATGATTCTGAAGGAAACAAACAAACACTGAAACCCTATTTGGACGGGATTAGTTTTTGGACGTGAGGTGGTGTTTTAATTCTCAGGGATTTCCGTAAGTTCTTAGTCACTCGGTAAAATTAGACAGTGTGTTAGAAATCCAAGCCCTAATGCAAGGACCCTGAGCTATACGGGCCTCGCTGTATTAGTTACAGCTGCTGGAACTACAGCACTGATGGAGATTTGCTGTGGTAAGAAGATGCTCTGTTTATCCACAAATCTGTTAAATTATTAAATCGGTACTGTTTGTCATCATATATTTCTATTCACTGGCTATAAGTTTCATGCGGAGTAATAGTGTGTTTATTTTTATTATTATTTTTTTTTTACATTTTTGGCCTTTGTATTGATCTAAAATGAAAGTATGAAATGGTGTGTCCTGTGGGTCTGTGTTTCTGTAGGCGGCCAAGAATCTGGGTCACTGGAGAGGGTGGGGACTTGCCACTGAGGGGGTGGGGGGGACTCCCCATTGTCAGGGATATGATGCACAACCTTGGGTTACTGTGCTATTGTTCACACCTACAGTTACAAACTCGGGAGACCGAACACACTTCGGCCAAAAAAAAAGGGTCCCGTCTCGTACGGAGGGGTGTGAGAGTACGGCAAGACCAGAGGAGAAATGAGGAAAGAGGGGGCGGGGGCATCCCACTAACTGAATATTTTTGCTCAGAGAATAAATCTGAAAGCGCTGTCTGAATGTGCTGCATAAGGCTTATGTAACTTGGCCTCCCTGGGCTGTTAATTCACTATGAAGGAGAGAGAGAGCGTTATGGAAAACACTTGGGGAAAAAAAGGAAGCGAAGGAGAAAAATGAGATGATATGGAATAAGTAAGATAAAGATGACAGATTGAGAGAGAGAGAGAGAGAGAGAGAGAGAGACTCCTCTTGAGCTGCCCAGAGAAAACAGGAAATGAAGGCAGAAGAGACAGGAAGTGCCTACAGGACGTTGTGTCACTGCTTTGTGCTACAGATGAAAGAATGCTGTGACAGAATGGAACAAAAGAAGAGGGAAAAGACAATGATACAGTTAAAAAAAAAAAAAAAGGCCTGTGATTCGTCAGAACACATGAGCAGCAGACCGCTCAGCAGTCTTATCTTTCTGGGAGGAGCTTCATCGATCCTGTATCTGCAAGCTTCTCATACACGCTGTCGAGCACACCATAAGCGCCTGGACATGCAGGGCCCCTCAACCAGGCTCTGTTCTGATATAGAGTAACATGTTGGGGAGAGTGAAATGCTGTTGGATGAAGGAGGAGTATGAAGCAAAAGCAGCGAAGGTAGCAGGCACACTCTGTACCACCAGCGGCTAGCGGATACGTCTGGTACACATCCAAGCTTGAAACAGACTGGATGTGTGTGCCGGCGTTTCTCCCGGGAGGGGTTGGTGTGCACGGCGGTGGAGTGGTGAACATTAGTGGCTCTGATAAGCCCACCCACTCAATTCCAGCCTGGGTGAGAACATGCACTCCCCTTACATCTCCCTAACATTGTGTGCGCTTTATGGTGCTGCTTTATGGTGCTGTTGCAGGAAGTTAGATTCTCCTTGAACAGCGGCACACTAGGAGAAAATGCAGCGAACGGCTCAGCACCAAACTCAACCTCATACATTATAAAAATAAATAAATAAAATGTGTATGACATGGGACTGGCACGATCCGGCCACATAGACTTTCAGGAAGGGGAGGGCAGAGAGAGAGAGAGAGAGAGAGAGAGAGAGAAGAGAGGAAAGGAAAAGCGAGAAATATTCTGCAGGCCTCTTATAGAAGAACAGCCTGCAGAAAGCACTGGAGAGAGAGAGAGAGAGAGAGGGGTGGGTGGGAAAAACACTGCTGCAAAAATACCAGCTAGATGAATTATGCATTTCAAATGGAGCCTTTCCAGAAAATGAAAGCGAGCAGAGCAGAGCCAGCACAAGACCTTCACACAGACTTCTATCCATTAGCGTTGTGGGGACGTTGTGAGATGTAGCTTTATCTTTTGTAGCTTTGTGTAGTTCATTTGCCAATCCTACAAAAACACTGGTTTTGTAAGAATCACACTGGTTACATAAGAAGAAGTGCCACATTTGTGTATCTGCACTGAGCGAATGACGTGAGCTTTACGTGAAGTAGGGACAAATTTCACAGTGAAGTGTAGGTGCATGCGCGCACAGACACACACTCTAATAGGCTTGTGTTATTGATAAAAATTTCTACAAATCTACCATTGGGAGGCATACTGACGAACTGCATGATTGTGTGCTACGCCAGTTGTACGGCCAACGAGCCAAAGGTCCTGAGTGTGAAGGCGGATCAGCGTATCGCCAGGACTCCTGAACTTGGACATCATCTACGCTAGCCGAGTGAGGAAGAATGCTAGCAGCACCATACAATAAATGTGCCATAAATGAATAAATGAACAATGCTTCTTGGAGTGCTCAATGGGTGAAGGGTGCGGTTCTGATCACGCTGCCTCATTACATAATAAAGGCACAGAGAGAGAGAGAGAGAGAGTCTCTTTTCACACCGGCCTCGACGGTGCTCTGCAGCTAATGGCTTCCTTACAGCTTTCCAAGCACATCCATTGTCTGTTTTTTTTATCAGGTTCGCTCTCTCATAATTAAACTCAATGAAAATGTTTCTACGTCTATGATCCGTGTTGTAATAAGTCGACGGTGTGGGCGTGCTTGATGTGAATATAGCGCAAAGGTAAATGGCCTGAACTGGCACATATCCCACTGCCAGAGGAAGCAAATAAGGTAAACAAAACCCTACACACACACACACACACACAAATTTCATGACTCAAACCACTAAACAGAGCGGAGAAAAGGAATGGAGCCAAGTATTACAAAAATAATAATAATAATAATCCACGAGGGACTGACAATGACTCAGCATAAAAATCCGGCCCGGAGGAGAAAGGCTGGTCTGTGCTGTACACCAGTAAAAAACAAAGCCTGCGATGTGATCGCACAGAGGTACGTGCTAGAGTTGAGAATCTCAGTTTCACTACGCAGGACGATGGCTTGTAAATTATTGTGAATCGATGGCTGACGCATACTGACGAGGTGAAAATACGGGTGTGCATAATACAGCACACAATAGCATAATCTAATCGGAGAAAGGGACAGCGAGGGATACGCAGCAGGCTGGTGGGGAAAAAAAAAAAAGAGCACCCAGCCTCCACCTCCCTCCCTTAAAAAAAAAGGGAGGACTTAGCATCACAATAGGCACTAGGCATTGTCTGACCAGGGTGAGAGAAAGGGAAAGATTTCACGCCTAATGGTTGAAAATGAGGGGGTGGGGTGGGGGGCGGGTGTAACGGCTCAGGGACTGTTACAGAGACTTTGAGCTCAGGCCCAAAACAGACACAACCACACTCTCCCTACTAATTCAACCACTGAATACATACACATCGCTACTATTATATACAACAACAATGCTACTATTACTGTTAGAAAAAGAAAAAACACACAAACAGGAACACATGGAGTTAACCTAAACACATTTCATTAGGAAAGCTGTTTCAACTCCTCATTACCAAATAATTAAACCATCTCTCCGAGCTAAGTTCACTAAACACACAGCAGGGTTCTTTTTATTAAAGAAAACACAGATGGATGACTTACCAAAAAAAAACAAAAAAAAAAACCTTCTCAGCCCATTGTGTCCAATAATTCCTTACGTATCGCCGCCACGTTTGTTGCGTCTCAAGCTTCCTTGTAATTCCACAAAAGTGCACTTCAGTACAGACAAAACAACTCCATGCTGCGCTATCCAAAACACCACCTTGCTTCCTGTTAACCCCCCCCCAAGACAAAGGCACTGGCCCTGCCTCCTTACCTGAGTCTGAATCTTTCTGGTCTCCATTGGCTCCGACAGTGAAGGGAAGCTTCCTCTTAGGAGCCTTCTCTTTCATGTCTTTGACGCCATCACTGCGGTCCAATTTAGGAGTCTTGTTTGACGAGCCTTTATCTTTATCCTGGGGACAGGAGGCGGGAAAACAACGGGAGAAAAGATTTCAGTTAAGGTTAAACTTGTTGAGGCGATCAGCAGGGGTTTAAAATAAAAACACATGTTATCAGCACTATTATCAACATTATGAGCTGAAAAAAATCCAACAAAACAAAACATTTGTGCCCAATTTTAGTTCTTGGTTTTAAATAATCACACAGTAACAAGTCTATCGCTCACCAATAAATTCATTTGCAAAATAAATCACTGTAAAAATCACGGCATGGTAAAAAAATATTACGCTACTCATTCGCTAGCTTGCACAAAGCACCTCCTATAGAAATAAATAAATGACAACATTTAACTTTTGCTTATATATCTACATGTTATTTATATGCAAGCATATTTAAGAACAAACACATATTTAGCTGTGAAGCACTTTTTCTGACACTAGATGCTCACTTCTCCAGTAAAACAAAACCAAATAATTAAAAATTCTATATTCGATTGAACTGCTAGTACAAAACTATGGTTACTAGAGACAGGAATCAACAAGGAGCACTTGATACCCAGGAGCTGATTCGATTTGTTTGATTCAAAATGAATTTTCTGCCCGATTCTCATTTTGTCACAATTCTAAACCAACAATTATTTAGAGATAATTCCTTTGTACCACACTGGATGATGTGCTGCCTGCCAATGTCTGAATAGTTTAGAGAGCACCACCTGTAGGATTATAGAGGAACCGCACCATTTTACAGCCTCCAATGCAAACATACCATATAAATATATATAAAAAAAAGAAAGAAAGAAAGAAATCGTCAGTGTGGCGATGCATGAACCGCCACACAAACGAATCGCGATAGGTAACCAAATCTATTTCTTCCTGTCTCTAGTCGTTACTGTTGCCTGAATCGAAATTTAATAGCGGTTACAACCATGGGGCCACCATGTGACCAGGGCGAGCTAATCAGCATTTTATCACAAACATCACACTAACTGTTCCTACAAGCTTTTATTCATTATTGTAAAGGTCACCATTTCTGTGAGAAGTACTGCTGTAATAGCTGCGATGTGAAACTCCGGGTTTTACTCGGATGCAATCTAATAGGTTTCTTTACTCTAAATGTCCTGCTTCATTTTATGACGGCTTAGAAGGAAACAATATTTTTTACCATCTAGCATTCAGCACAATCACGGCCCTCCCACTCTTTTCATGTCAAAGTGCTAACAACGAGGCATTTTACTTTCTTTACAAGTTCATGACTACTTCTATCAGTTATGATACTTTTATGATATGACTAGGAAATGTAGCTAAAGGTAAAATCAAGTGCATGATTAAAAGAAGACATATTTCTTGCAATTATTTAATGCCTTTGAGAAATATTATTTGACAACACCAATGTAATGAAGGAAAAATAAAAATTTCCCAATTTAATTGTATAAAATATTAATCTTAATATTAATTGCTCTAAAAAAACAAACATGGTTAGATATTCCTGCTAAATATTGTGTGTATGCCCTGTCCGTGTGTATTAAATAATGGTCTATATACTGTACATTAGGGATGGGAATTACCAGAGACCAGCCGATACGATACCTAGGTGCCAATACGATTTGTATCGCGATTCTCTATAAAAGTGTCACGATTTTTATACAAATCCCATATCTGTTTTTTTTTTAAAAAGATGTTAAAATTCTAAACAAACCTAGAAAGATAATTCGCTCCTACCACACAGGATACTGCCTGCCAATGTGTGAATAGTTTACAGCGTGCCACCTGTAGGATTATAGAGGTACTGCAGCATGTCACCACCTCAACTGCAAACATTTATATATAAAAATAATAATAATAAAATTGATTTTGGAGTCGGTGTGGCGACACATGAATTGCGACACAAACAAATTTGTGATACATAACTGAATCGATTCTCCCCTCTTCATTTCTACTGTACGTAAACAAGTTCAATGTTTCCAGATTGTATGCACTGTTTTGACAGGTATAAAACTTGCTTCCTGTAAACTTGACTTAAAAATATCTAACCCAGGGTCGTTTTATTAACCTGAAGTGATTATAAATAGACAAATTCTCATTGCAGTATTATCGTTTCACGAGCCGTATTTATTCTGGAAAAATCTTTTTAAAAATGCACAGCCAATGCTGTACTGGATGTCAGATCGATATCTGCAGCAGCACACGCTCGGGTGTCGCTTAACCTTCAGACTTTGTTAAAGTTTTAATTGAAACACACTTTCGCATGTTAACATTGGCCATATTAAAAAGAACTATACTCCTCTTTTAAAGCTTGTGCTGTTGCGTCACATGCACAGTATTGTGTCTTGCTATGCAGCAGACATGTCTGTAAAACCTGAGGTAGTTGTTTTGTGTGATTTTTGTATTGAACGCTACTGGAAATGTGTTATACCTTTAGTCGCACAAGCTTCCTATCTGCTACCGTCTGCTCCTGCCAGCATGAGAGTCAAAACCACTAGCTCTGAGAGAGAGAGAGAGAGAGAGAGAGAGAGAGAGGCGTTTCACACACCACAACACCGCTGCTCTCTCTAAATAAAAGCAGAGAGACTATTGTTTTCTTGCTCAGATTCTCTCAGACATCACCTAGACGTAGGGTGTCATTGATACCTGAACAGCGGTGTCAGGACTCACCTCCATTCGTTATGTGGGTGCTCAAGGACCTGCACACGTTTTAGGAACACCTGTCCAGTTATCTATTCAACCAATCGTTTAAAAACTCACCCAAATACAGGACAAGAGCTTCAGCTAATCAAACCTCATAATGGGGGGTAGGGGATTGTGATAACATTTACACAGGATGGTGAGAAACAAAAAGCATCCTGTGTGTGCAGGCTAAAACGCTTTGCTGATGAGAGAGATCAGAGGCAAACGACCAGACTGGTCTGAGCTGACAGGAAGCCTATAGTAAGTCAAATGAGCCATATTTACAACTGTGGTGAGTAGAAAAGCATCCTGAGATGCACAACTTTGTGCAGGATGAGTTACAACAGCAGGAGACCACGTCAGGTTCCACTCCTGTAAGCCAAGAATGCTATCACGGGCCCAGAGTCACCCAAACCGGATAGCGGTCCATTTCTGAGTAATTGTTTGTACCGTTCTGTCACCACATGATCAGTGAAACGTGTTTTTAATCAAAGTGCAGGTGAATTTGTTTCCTTAAAAAGGAGACAGTGAGTGTTTATACGCGCACGCACATGCACGCAAATAACTAGTATAGTTGACCGGACTAACTGCTAAGTAAATTGTCGATTTGTTTTTGATATCTTTGTGTTTTTCGTACTCTGAATGCTCAGAAACGATGGCACCACCATCACAAAAAAAACCTCTGAAATGTGGAAGCTCTTCACTTCAACCCTTTCACTTAAAAACATAGTGAACTGCAACACTTGCCAAGCAGACCATACCTGGATCATGGCAGTATAACAGACGATATACCTCTAGGTTATAACCAACTCTCTTATAACCTAGATAAACACAGGATCTCTGACTCTGATTCCTTAATGATTCAGAAACACAGGATCTGTTTTCGAGTCGTCCACCAATCAGAGCCAGTGTTTAAATGGTTAACCAATTAGAGCCTGTGTTTAAGTTGTTATTCAACCAAAGCGCGAGCTCCCGACTTGTCGACCAATTAGAGACTGTGTTTCTGACCGTGCGCCGCTGCTGATATCAAATGCCTAAACACTGTACAACCCATTAGCAGCAGAAAAAAGATTTAATCGATTTTCGTGATTTTTTTCAACTTAACTGCTATAATTGCCATCTGCAACCTTTAACCTAAAAGTAATTGTTATATTTCATTGCAACTATGTTGCTTACCACTGGTTTTAGACAGGGGAGAAAAAATACACATCAGTATTTATTTATTTATTTTTTTCCGATCAGAAAGCTTAGAGTTTAATAAAAGCCATCAAGCATATTCACAGGATTAAAAATTTGCACAGTCCATTATTCGTTTTAATAATCGATAGATTATTTACAACAATTAAAGGTCATCACTTGCAGCTCTAATAAACACACACAGAGACACATGAAGAGCTGCGTTGCCAAAACCAGAAGAAAACCTACTGCAAGTTTTTGCTACCAACATCAGTGTAAACACTCCACACACACAACGTTTTTTAAAAGCGGGCAAGTTCTCAGCAGTTCCAGTTAAGTTAAACCCACTGCCCTCCTTTCAGTGTAATTTACAGTTATATAACCGAGCAAACATGTGACAACCAGCTCACGGCTCTCCTCCCTGATCAATGCTCAGTAATAATCCTCCGAGACCTCTAGAGTCTTTAACACTAGCTCCGTTTTTTTTAATCATGACACCACTTTTACATAATTCAAATATATGAATAAACACACTTATGCAATGTACGGTGCTGTTATGCCACCCTTTTGTTTTTCTGGAGGCAGCCGGGACAGCTGGAGCTCTGGCAGGCTGCTGGCAGTGCTAATGAAGGCTAATTAAGAAGCTCTTTGTGGAAGTCGAACATGGAGAGATAAGGTTGAGCAGGAATGCAGCGTGGCGCTGTTCCCACAGTCTGCCTCTCTCCCCGCCTCCTTTTTTCCCTCCCTCCTTCCCTCCACAAGACCAAGAACACTCCCAATGTCATGAGACCATGATGTCACCGCCTGCACACACACACACACACCGCCTTACTGTATGTGAATTCAACAGTAGCAAGAACGCAGCGACGCGCACCCGAATGAAGGACGGGAAAGAAAAAAAACAAACAGCCTGGATGTATTTATACTTATTTATTCTTATTATCATTATCATTGTTAATAAAGAAATATATTATGAGGATGATGCATTTAAAAACAAAACTTACATTTATTTTTTTCACAGCAATTTTATTTTATGCTGCTTAAATCTAATTCAGAAATTTATAATCCATGGACACCAGGTTTACTAGTAACGTATTACATGCATTAGTAGCACAAACAAACTATTAATTATGTCAAGTAAATAATAAATATACTTCATTGCTAGTTTCTGGGTTCGACCCCTTTGTTCCACAGATTCAACCAAAACGTTCCTTAAAGCTTTTGGTCCATATTGACATGACGGCGTTACACAGTCAGACGTTCCACCACATCCCAAATTCCTAAATGTAAATGTAGGTAGCCTGTGGCATTTAAACTAATGCTTAATTGGTACTAAGGCGCCCAAAGTGTGCTAAGAAATCATCTCCACACCACCACCACAGGCCTAAACCGTTGATAAAAGGGCGGGACGGATCCATGCTTTCATGTGGTTCAGACCAAATTCTGACCCCACCATCGGACTGTTGCTGCAGAAATCGATACTCATCAGACGAGGCAAGGTTTTTTTTTTCCTCCCCCAAATCTTGTGTTATCCGGTTTTGGTGAGGCCATGTGTATTGCAGCCTCAGTTTCCTGTTCTTAGCTGATGAGAGCTAATAATATCTGCTTCACGTATCATCAGAGATGCTTTCTGGCATTACCTCACTGGTAACAAGATGTTATTTGACTTTTTTTTTTAATCAGCTTGAACTAGCCTGGCCATTCTCCTCTGACATCACCAAGGCATTTTCACGCATAAAACTGTCCCCTCTTTTTTTTTTTCTTCTTCCAGACCATTCTCTGTAAACCCTAGAGAGAGATTTGTGCATGAAAATCCCTGTTAGATCAGCAGTTTTAGAAACACTCAGGCCAGCCTGTTTGGCACGGACAAACCGTGCTACGTTTAAATCCACTTACTGTAAAAATCACCCTTCCTCCCCGTTCTGACGCTCAGTTTGAACTTGTCCACACGCCTAGATGATCAGATACATCTGCATTAACTCTCTACAGGCGGTGGAACACGTGTACCTGATATGAAGCGGCCCGGCGAGTATATCTTACAGTAGATGCATCACTCCATTCATAATGCGTGAGCATAACACGAATACTACTGATAATTAAACAGTGGTGTTATTGATGCTGTCGACTATTAATACAAAGCTGTCTTTATATGCATTAAAGAGTAACACGTGTAGCGGTAGAGAAACCCATGCGCGCGCACACACACAGAGAGAGAGAGAGAGAGAGAGAGAGACTGAAAACCAGGCTGAATGGAATGACAGCTGTGCGCCGCCGCTTCGCTTCAAAGCTGCCTGCGTGAGTGGCTGTGTTTAGTGACTGGTCTCCTAGCAATGCTCTCATACTCACTCACTCTCGCTTGCCCCCCCCCTCCCTCCCTTGCAGTGTCTGATGCAATCCTGCCCAGAACTCTGTACATACACACACACGCACACACAAGATGGAATCGTAACTCTGAGCTCGAGCTAACCGCTGACCTAACCTCTCGCTTTCTATCTCGAGCGAGCATGAGGCTGGATCTTCACGACTTGGTACTGTGCGAACCAAAGTGTAAACACGCGACTAGCCGCATTAGGTTTAGTGAGAAACCTGACTATAAATATACTGGAGGTAAAAAAAAAAAAAAAACCCACCGAAGCAGTGTGGAGCAGAGAAGGAATACTGCGTGTGTGTGTGTGTGAACTGAATTTAGGTCATAATCAATACAGCAGAAGCTCTTTCACGAGCTTGGTGTCAGGTGGTCTCCTTACACCGCCTAATGGTTTTTATCAGGTCATCATGATGAGATGGGTGTGTGTGTGTGTGTGTGTGTGTGATGTGAATGTAACTTTATCTCACCTTCTTCCCACCCTGCTTCTCCACCATGTCGGTGCTGAGTGGGAAGTCCTCCAGCTGGGGGGTTTTAGAACCCCCACCCTTGGGCATCGTTCAGCTCTCGCCACGCCAAACCACATTCACGCCTCCATCGCGTCGTCATCGACCATCTGAGAGAGAGAGACAGAGAGAAGTGGAGGAGAAAAAAGGGAGACACATTAGCACCTGCTTGCCTGTCTCCCCAGCTTAAAAAAAGAAGAAGAAAGAAACCCTTTTCTGCTCAGTCACACAACCTCAAGCTTTCCATTTCCAGCAATTACACACAGCACGGCTGTCTCGCTCCCTCAGCAGTGCCCTTTAAGTGTAGGTTAGCTTTGATTGCTCTGCCAAACCCATGGCATTTTGTAAAAACACAGTTAAAATGCAAAAAAAAAAAAAAACAGACTGGAAAAAGAAAAAAACAATCTAAGATGATGAAATTTGTTGTCGGCATGCATGTCGGGAACTTTTGCATTTAGTACTAATACCCTTGGCCACGATTACACAGTAAAGTTTTGAACAATACGTTTCATTTGCATGGCTTTATTTGGAAGACAGTTCATGTAAATCTCTTCACGACGACAGAAAGCTCATTCAGGGCCAAGAGCCGAGCTCTAAACGTTCTGCCGGCTCGCTGGAAGTCGCAAACAACCTTTCAACGTCAGGCCTTTAACCTTAATACATCTCTCATCTTTGAAAACGTAATGAGCCAGGCGGTGCTGTTTACAACCGTATAATAATAATAATGATAATAATACACTCAATGAAATGGACAAGCAACTAATATTAAGTCCCTCTGGTGTATTAGATCGTAAGCCCTGCATGCTGTTTGCATTTTGTCTGTTTATGTATAACATTTAAAGATCGATACTTAATTGATTAGACACAGGATTTTAATTATGAATATATCTGAAGGATTGCGGGTTCTGTGTTTCATCCAGAGTCTCTCTTGGGTTTCCTCAGGGTTCTCCAGTTTCCTCCAACCTCCCCGGCTCGGGTATGCTAAACTTCCCTGAAGTGTTAGCGTTGTGTGTGTGTGTGAGCGTGTGTGAGCGTGTGTGTGTGTGTGTACAGTACGCTAATAACTCCCTTTCTACAGAGGCAGTTCCGGAGCAAGTTCAGCCCTCAGACAGAAAAAAAGTTTCAGTGGCGGGACACCAACACTTTACTGGGCTAAAACAAAACAAAGAACCGCAAAGCCATGGTTGAAGTTCGACGTTGTTGTGCTAGAATTTATTTGCCGCTAGCATTTTTTTGTTGTCGCTAGCATAGTTTTTGTTTTGTCGCTAACATTTTTTTTTTGTTGCCAGCATTTTTTTTTGTTGCTAGCATTTTTTTTTTTGCTTGCTAGCATTTTTACTTTTTTGTTGCCGCTAACATTGCTGGGAAAGTAGATACGTACACAAATGTATGCAGTGACATAATGACGTGGCTTTCTCGCCCATAAAATTGAATTGGCTCTGAACCGGCACTAGCACCAGACATGAACTAGCACCTGGTTCATTTTAGTGTAAAAGGGGTTATAATTTTAAATTTAAAGGGGAGACCAGACCTAACCGAGCGCACTTAAGGGTCTCGCGCTCAAGGAACCAGTTCGCAATCAGCGTCCCGATGCGTAGAGTCACCACTTTACCCGGTTTTGCTCCTGAATTGCAAGGTCAGAATTTTAATCCTGTGCGAAATTATTTTTCATTTTATCCACCATCGCGCAAGCCCTAGCAAAAACTGCTTAAAGCAGCAGAGCCACGCGAGCTCTAATGATAAAAAAATAAATAAATAAAATAAGCAGGGAAAAAGAAAAAAAAAAAAAAAAAAAAAAGAGATCTGGACTTCATTTATTACGATGGTGAGATCACAGGATATTAACCTTGAGTGCAAGACAGAGATGCTTGGCACACCGCAGTGGATGATACACACTGCAGAAATACTGGCCGGGGCTTTAACACACACACACACACACACACACTTGCTCTCGAGCTCGTCTGTATATTCCCGCTGTGCTAAAAGCATCCTCTCCCCCTGTACCAAGCGTTTGCACGATATGGAACATGAATAAATCATACGCAGAGAGGGCCGTAATAACTCTCCCTGCCGTAGTGTAATTTCTCCAGAGTGCCATGCGTGACCGAAAACGGCTCCTCCCTCCATTCCGCTCTGTTTCTCCATCTCCCTCTTGCCCTCCTTCTCTCCCCTCCCTTCCCAGGAACGCTGGCACTCGGTTGCGCTGTGGCGCCACACACACGTCCTTCTGCAGCTCTCTCCAGCTATTTATATCTCCTCCTCGTGTGTGTGCGCGCGCATACACAGACCTACAGACAGACACATACATGCAGTTGCGCGGCTCGTGTCTCTTCCTGGCATGTGGAATGCGAGACGTGTCCTCACTAAGAAACACACCGACTTCGCATCTCCAAGTGGCTAAAAGGTCGGTTCTGTCGGTGGAGATAAACAGAGGCGCATAGACACACGCACGCACTCGCTCCTGAAAAAAAAAGAAATAGGTCGACACATGTTCTGGAACAATCCGTGGCACTCGGGCCTATTTTAAGGCCGGACAACGAGCGCAGCGGTTTTTTTTTTGTTGTTGTGCATTTCGTACTGCTGAGGCCAAAAGAATATCATCAGCTTGAGCGTTACTCGTCTGCATTTCCATACGCTGTAACCAAGTTAGTGTGTGTATGTGTGTGTGTGTGTGTGTGCATTGTGTAAGTTTTCCATTACTTGTGAGCTTTGGAGATGTTCTGCTATGTGTGTGTGCTCTGCTATGGGGACAGTAGCAAGGATCCTACATTACTATAATAATGCTGTGTTACGGTTCCAGTACAAAACTCAGAAGTGACATTATCACGTGTCGTGTAAAGGGTGTTTTTTGAAGACGCTTCACGGCAGGGAGAGGAACACACACACACACACACACACACACACACAAAGAGCAATCGCCGCCTGAGAGGAAACAATGTCACAGCCATTCTTCATTTCCTCTGTCTTCTTCCTCAATCATAAGTAACACAGCATCTGCCATCAGAGTGTGTGTGTGTGTGTGTGTGTGTGTGTGTGTGTGTGTGTGTGTGCGCGCGCTCTTGTGTCACTGACGGAGCAGCCTTTGCCTGCAGCTAGCCTTAAATCAGCACACAAGGCCTACTTTCTGCACCGGTCCAACACGCTGTTACTTCAAGAGAACGCATCATCAAAACACAAGGCGGATCTTTGCATTAATATTGGCACCTGAGACAAAACAGACTGTGATTTCTTTTAAAGCTATTGTTAAAAATTATTACTCGTCACGCCGTTCGAGATGATACTCGTCCGCCCCTGCTGAGGACGGATTATATAACAGACTGTGTACTAATCTGTTCCCTGTGAATGAAGTTCCTGTAACTATAGGAGGAGGAGGAGGAGGAAGGAGGAGGAGGAGGAGGAGGAGGAGGAGTCTAGAGAGCACAGAGCATTCATGTCTGGGTTTAAAACACACTGAAAGCTCGTTCTTCAGGATGATTTGCTGCCACACCGGCAGCAGGATATTAATTAACATGAGCTGATTAGTATTTTATATGACTGTTCGCTCCTGCGTTCGAAATCATCCGGTGCGTCCTGTGTATTGGGGTCTTCGCTTGACTGTCCGCTGGCGAAACAATGAATCAGAAAAAAAATAAAATAAATAAATTGAACAGTATTTTTATTTTGTGCATCCACGTACTATATATTTAGGTCGAGCACGTTGCATTTTGATTCTAGCTGTGTGTTGATTCGCTCCTGAGGCCTCACAGGTGAAAAAATATGTGAGCGAGGTCTGGGCTTAGGCGGCGTTTCCTCCCGCCTGCTGACGGTGCAGAAAGACCTGAACACACAAAAAAACATAGCTGCATCTGTAATCCCTTCTGTCCGAACGGCCTCGCGCTCGTACAGGCCACACGGATTTTGCCCTCGGATGACGGCGCAAACACCCCCTCAGCAGCACTTGTTAACACGAATCCGTCAATGAAACGGGGACGACCTCTGTGCTGAGAGACGAGAGAGGTGGAAACTGTCCTGAGAATCACACTCGTCTCCTGAGATTCATTTATTTCTAGAACTGGGACAAATGTTTTTTTTTTTTATTATTATTATTTTTTTTATTTCTCCTCCCGCTCACACAGACACCTTCGAGCCCTTTCTCGGTCTGGCTCACATCCTGGCACAAATACACCGTTCGACCGCCTGGTATTTATAGCCGCAGTGAGTGTATGGTGGATTAATAAGTGCGAAACGGGTCACGGCTAAAAAGAAACAAAGCGAAGGGAAGTGTTTTCTCGGCGCCGCTTTTTTCTCCGTATCTCTTTCTCTCTCTCTATCACTCCCACCCCACCCTCCCCCACCTTCCGCGGTCAAATGGAGGCCATCGCTTTTCAGCTCGCTGCGGGATGTCTCGTTCTGTCGCACGAACAGGGACGGACACACACACACACACACACACACACACACACACACACACAAACACCGAGCGATGCACTAATATGGGCTGAATACACGGAATACACGGGTGACGCCGAGTGCTACTGAGATGAAAGGCCATGCTGGGCCCACTCTCCTCTTCCTCGACAAATTCCTTTCAGCGCGTCTGCTTCGCTCGTGTATTCCGGAGGGACACGGTGCACCTGTCCCTCACTTCTGATAGGAAAATAGCTCCGGCTCAGCAGCTGCACCGAGTCAATGGGCATTAGAGAGAGCATCTGTGTGGGTGCCTGACTGTTTACATGCACAGATGAATGTAAAGGCTGAGGCTGCTCGGCTCTCTGACTGCGGGGTGAGAGCGTGCTTGCGTAACAAATGTCGAGAGTGGGGTTGTGGGTAAATCTGAGGCACGCGGAGGCACTCTGGATCCAACACTAAAGCATGGCATGTCTTCAGGTAAACTCTGATTAGTGGAAGACGAGGAGACGAGTCTGGTTTTAAGCCGTCTTATCTGTTGCTTATCAAGGGATTGGAGGTTTTTTTTCTTCTTCCCCTGATGCTGTCCGTATCTTGTATATGTATAATATACAACGAGGGTCGAGCTCCTTTATAATAGAAATATATTTCACTTTAATTATTATTTGTTGATTACTGACGATTCTATCACTGGGTAAGATGACTCATTAGACACGACTGATTTGTTCCGTGCCCAGGAATGATTGCTCAACCTTTCCCCATTTTTGTTCTCTGTACTCGGGTACACTTGTGTATTTACACTCTCCGATACAGCAGGTGGCGGTATGCACCTAATTCACAAGAGATGACGTTAACCTTAGCGTCTGCCTAATATTACTGATATTTCAGGGAAAAAAAAAAAATCACCTGTTCGCCATCCTACTTTATCAGCTACGGCTGTGTAGATCAGAGGACGATTTCAGACAGCACTGATGAGGTCGCATGTAAACAGCGATCTACGTCCGCTCTCCGGTACGAATGGTTCCTGAATCTGATTCGATCCAACTCGCCCTTTACAGCAGACTCTGGTACGGTTCCCGAGCGCGGATTGATTGTGTTCTCACTGATAAAAATGAACCAGACTTTCGGAAACAGGACCGATCCTGTGGCACTAATGTGAAAAAAACGTCCTTTATTACAGGAAGTGCTTAACACTAGTCCATACAAATGTGTGAGGAGAAAAAAAGTCAAATGTTTTATACGCTGATCAACAAACTAGTTTAATTCATCAGGCATACTTGACACTTAAAAACAGAACACGTCTTTTGCTCTCGGATTGTAATTTCCGGTTAAATCGATATGATCCGTACAACCAATGGACAAAGTGGACAGACGACAGATGACCAGCGTCCGTGTAGTCGACCCTGACGTTCTTCCAGGTACGCTCTCCAGATTGTAAGCAGCGACCGAACCGTAGCTTTGTGTATAAAGGAGGCGGAGGTTTTTATAGAACACATTCCGCTTTAGTAACGGCGTCCTAAAGACATCCCTGTCTCGCTGGACGCCATTTAAACACAAGATATTTTATCCAGAAATGCTGAGTATGTCTTTATGCACTAGCTGTTATTAAGCTACATGGATACTTAATAACAAATTGTGTGATGGTAGCGATGTCAGGATAACCACTGCGCGACTTCTGGAAACAAACAAAAATGTGATGCTTTTGTATTTTAGAATAAATAAATAAATATACTAAAGCGTCAGAGGGCAGCTGCCACCCAGATGGGTTGGGCTTTATATAGTGAGCTGGCTGTTCACTTAAGTAGCACTGCTCTGATTAGAACAGTGCATTTCCTTTCGTGTGTGTGTGTGTGTGTGTGTGTGTGTGTACTGTAACAGGTTATTTGCATTAGCGAGGAGTGTTAAAAAAAAAAAAAAAAAAAAGAGAAGAGGGTGCGGGAGAGACTGGACTTTGGTGCGTAAACAGTGTTGTTGAGGTCGGATCCTGTTTCTAGGAGAAGACGGGCCGCGATTGGCTGAACGTCTGGCGAGCAGCGACCGTTCCGTATTAGTAGAGGTTATTGTGTGACGAGAGGACAAAACAAACAAGGCGGGCAGGAAACACAACTGTGTATCTTATTCTTCTATAATCTCTCTATCAGAGAGACGGAGGGAGGGAGGGAGGGACAGAGGGAGGACGAGCGATGGACGCGGCCTTCGACATCCTCGGTGAATACAGCGAGAAGACAGAACTAGTGGAGAGATTTTTTTTTCTGATATTCTGAACACGTGGGCAGCTGAGTGCCATGTGCACGTGTGTGTGTGTGTGTGTGTGTGTGTGGGGCAGCAATCTAGCTTGCGGCAGAGCTCTGCTGTGCTGGAGTCTACCTCTGCATCTCTTCCTCCTGCAGAATGTTATCCAACCAAGTCCAAGATAAACAGAAACGAAGAGCATCATGAAGTCGCTATCGCTCTCTCTCTCTCTCTCTCTCTCATACACACACACACACACACACACACCAAAAGGCCTGTTGCCTAGCAATGCAGGGACCAGGGGCACGTGCTTCTGAGGAGCTGACACAGTGAGAGAAAAACAGGAAGGGAGGAAGGGAGGGCATGAGCACAAGACTAAGAGATACTGAAGGAGCCAGAATAGAAGTGGACTCAAGTGTTAATGATTTTTTTTTTTTTATATATATTTCTAGCCAGAGCACGTTTACGGCCTTCCTCTCACCTCGCGCGCTCACAAGAGCATAACCGGGGGGGGAAGATACCGCTCGGCCTAACGAGTAGTGTGCATGTGCAAGCCATGTGACACGAGAGGAGATCCCGGGTTCAATTTCGGCACCAGCAGGCGGAGCGGAGCTGTAGGCCGTTCGCCCATATTTTTTTTCGTGCTCCGATTGCCTGCTAACAAGGGGGACTCGCCGGAAGGGGTCATGTGACGCGCTTCTCTGGCTCAAAAAAAATTATAATGACCCGACTCTCTGGCGAGGAAACAGACTTTATGAAAGTATGAAAGAACTGAAAATGAAATAGACTTTTAAAGGCAAATAGACAGGAATGAAACGTCTGCATGTGTATTTGAGCAAACCAACACGGGTCCTGTGTTACATTTGAATGTATTTGCATAGAGACACGCGTCGGGTCTTAG